>JASEVX010000014.1:48408167-48875667 GCA_031761405.1 Serripes groenlandicus | reverse complement strand
AAATCCTGACCTTACATGGTTTGACAACTAGAATATCACTTTCAACAGTTGTTTAAATTCAATAGTTGTTTAAATTCCATTTTATGTATAAATTATTGTGTTTTTATGCCAGTTTTTAATTCACCTGAACAGTGTTGTTTAATTATTTTCTCCATATAAAGTGAAATGTAGAGCTTGACCTGTGATGCATCAATGCTACATTAATCCATTGTTTGTTTTTTAGTAGTTCAAAGTGCACGTGTTAATGAAAGTATTGTTCATGCTTCACAATGAGTGACGTTCGATTTAATGTGAATTGTTAACTTACTTAATCGTATACCTCATATGTTATTTAAAAGTCGTCTACTTTCAAAATACTTTGAAGAGCGAAACACGTAAAATGTCGAAGCATGAGTTAACAATATTGTGGGCAAAGGAGACACTGCTCATTGTGGCGCAATGTCTCCTTTGTTCATACTGGTATACAAATTCGTCCCTTGCAAGGTCGTCACATTATGTATGCCTGATATGCTATTTTTGCAATTCGACTGCTTTTAAAATATTTAGACAAACACAACGTTAACATATAGAAGCATGAGTTGAAAACATTGGGGGCAAAGAAGACATTGCTCATTTTGGAACAGCTTCTCCTTATCCACAGTGGTATAACAATGTGTCGACTGCAAAGTACTCATTAGTGTATTGTATTTAAAAAAGCAACGTTGTATAAAAATGTACCTAACACAAATGTTTAGGAGGTTGTCAGTCGAATCGATTAATCAAGCACAGCTTGTTAAGCCTTTCCCACATATAGACGCTTTCTGACGACTCTGCAGCAGACGACTTTTAGCAACATTGTGATAACACAAATTGCTCACAACTCTTTACAATGATAATAATATTTCATTTATAGAGTTTTTTACACCAGATGTTTTTAAAGTCGTATGCCGCAGAATTGTTGTATGTGGGAAAGCGTTTAACTATCACTCATCTGAGTTGTAGGTGTGTTACATACAGCTTAACAGTGTACTCCTTGAATACACAATTTGCCGCATCTGCAGCAGATGCGTTTTTTTAAAAAAATTGTGTCAATGAGCAATTCCAAGCTTTGCCATGATGTTATTAACACTATTCAATAGTTAAACGAAAGATACACCTCACGTACCAAAGGTCCCGGTTTCGAATCCCGTTATTAGCGGGTTCTGCTTTTGGAATTTTCCCACACAAACGGTGCGAGTATGGTTCAATTTCTAGGAAGCAGACATCGCGTCTGATTAAAATAATCGGAACGCTTGTTTTGCAATCGATGTAAAATAAATAAGTTTAAACGGAAATTACACTGTATGTTTTACCTTTTATCTAATTTAGACGTTGACCTTTCAAAACAAACGAGCATCTCCTTTTCACACAATTCTTTCAAAATTGAACAAAACGCTTTGTTCGTGCAGTGGATAACATCGCGACTGTTGCACTGGTGTCAGGATAAGCGTACCAGCAGTACTGGTAAGAACAATGTACATTTACCAAGAAGACAATTGGTATTACATGGAATACATTGCCGATCATTGTTATGATAATAACCATCTTTGCAATGTTGTCAGTAGGAACCAGTACGTCCTGTTATACATGACGAGCAATCAGAGTAACTGTTACATGTAACCCATTTGTCAAGACATGGTAGGCAATAGTCACCAATGTCATAATGATAATATCCATCCGTACAACCATCAGTACACGTGTTATTGGTACATGACCCATCACGACATGTAATACAGTCATTGTCAAATCTCGGTGCATAGTATCCTGGCTTACATACATCACAATAAAAGGGTTGTGAACAACTGTAACATTCTCTGCTACATTGATAACACCAGCCGCCTGATGTTAAATAACACCCGACAGTACATAAACTACATTCGCCACCATTCCGATATATACACTAGCATGCCTGGCCTGAAAAATAAAATAGTTATCACAAGTTGCTTTGTTCTTTCCATACTGTCTTAGATTTAAATCCTCAGACTAGCAAATATTGGGTAACACTCACTATGAGCAATTAATCCAGTTTGAAAACCTATTTAATCAAATAATGTATTGTATCGTATTTGTTTAATGACACACGTTTGCTTACCCTCAGTATTACGGGTTTCTCTAAATCGTGTTCACGAGCTAATTTAGTAATTGACTTTAGTGACCTTAACCTTTGACCTGTGACCTTGAACAACACAATTGCACATCTTCTCATAATGCTGAACATGCTATCAAGTATTCTCAAGTATTACCCGCAGTTTTACGGTGTTCTTTAAATCCTGTTTTACGACATAATTTGATAATTCACCCTAATGACCTTGCCATTTGACACCTGACCCCTAAATTAATTAGGGCGCATATTCTGCAAATGTGGAACATGTAAGCAAAATAATACACAAACAAATATCTTCCAAGGCTGGCAGATCTTCATTTTTGAAAACGTTTAATTAAGTAAATCGGGACTCATCTGGATCAAAAGTGTCTTATCTGCAAAACATCAGCATTATGACATTGACACGTGCTAACTAAAACATGTGATAATTCGAAATGATCGTTAAACTCGAAACAATAACTAGGACAGAAACGTCTGTTGAAAACAGCGTTGAAGCAGTTCTTAGAAAAGCAACTAAAACTTCTGCTGCGTCATTTTCTTGCTTTATTTTTATCACTGACTTGTTTTACAAAATTGTGCTGTAAATACTTTAATTTAACAAATACCGAGGGATTCCTCAACACGTCGATCACTCGAAGTAATATATGGTTCCATTTCGATATCCTTGGCATTATTATAAATAGTACAAGCTGGTAGGCGACGTGGGATTCGCCTTTGCGTATATATTTGAAGACCTAGTGTGATAGTGTCACTATTGTGGTGACTTGGTGAATACTGGTGCACCTTGTAAAAACACTCTCTGGTTCAACAACCATGTTTTATCAACATGCCAAGACGCATCCGTTTACGCCGAACCGTTTCCGCTTGTTTATGTTCGCCTTTGCATATTTTGAAAACTTCATGCTCTATCTCGGAAACTATAGGTCGGAGATAAATGACGTTAATAAACTTATTGTAGCTCTTGAATAGCTCTATGAGATGCTGTAATACAATCGATATCGAATACTACCACTGCAGCGCTAAGGGTGATCGAATTCAAAAACGACTGTAAAAACGGTTCGTTCCCGATTGTCCCACATTTTGATTTTTGGGCTAAAAATCGATGTAGGACAATCGGGAAAAAATAAAGGTAAGGTGTCGGATAATCCCTGCCCGGGGCGTAGATATCACTACAGTTCGGTTCATTTAAAATTCCAATATCTTCGTAACTTTTATTTATGAAACAGTATGTTACGAATTTTCTTAACTTTTCTTTGTTTTTCATCAGATAATAAACTATGTTTGGTCTTCTCGCATTTGTGGTCACGTGATTTTGTTTGCTCCCTCACAGTGTATTTAATAACATAGGAATAATGAAAAAATCAAACTTATTTAGAAAATAATAATTTTATTCAAATATAGTAATTGTACGTTTAATAGCAAGTTGTCTATTGTATATAATAATAACATTCAAACAACAAATACCCTATTCAGTATAACTCATCAATCTCGTTTTGCACTTTTTTCAAAGTTTTTGAATATTATTAACAGAATTAACATGTGTTTTTTACATTGTTTACGACTTCGTCGATGAAACTTTTACAAGTGTAGACAATATGTGGCTCTGTCCGCATACTCAATTGCACTAATGGACCCTTCAGGTAGGCGTTCCTTTAGGGATGCTAGTCGCGTGTCGATGTTCTGGTATTTCCTTCTCTTGATCGGTCTTTTACCTCCTGTAGCTTACAGCACTACCTTGATACAGGAGATGGCTTCAACTTCCTGGATTGTTCTAAGGATTGAATAAATGTTAGGATGCGAATGCTGAACAGCTTTCTTCAACATGCTATGCCAGCCTTCTACATGGTTCGTCGTCCTTGGACCTTGGGTGTTGAAGTGATTCCAAGTCTGTTTGTCGCCCTCAACCCAGTACTCAGTAACATAGTCTGTGAAGGTTTCAACGGCTGCTGGTAGGTCTAGAGTAGCAATGTCATTGAGTGCTTCGAACCACACTTCTTCAACTGTGTTGACTGGTACAAGTGGTAAAACTGATGCTCGTCTGACTAGGCGGTGAATGTCTTCATTAGTTCTGTATTCGTTGGTCAAACCCGTAGATTGTACCTTCCTCCAGATATACTGTGCGTAGTGGAAGAAGCAAGCCTTCACGTCTGTCGTCTGGAAGACTCGTCGAGCAGCTTTTCTTGGAGCGAGTTCATGGTTCATGAAAAAGATGTCTGGTTTCAACTCGAGTCCAAATCGGGTACATTCTCTGGTCAGTGCACTAAACAGTCTCTGGTAAGTTTCTTCTGACTTTCCCGGTAGAAAGGCGAACATGAGAGGATACATCTGTCCGTCAATGAAACAATCCCATGTATATAACTGGTAGAAAAGTCCCGGGCATGTGTAGAAGGTACCGTAAGCGTAGATTGTCATGGCGTTGCATAAGTGCTCTAGGTTTTTCTGCGTGGCGAACACGAGCATTCTGTTTTCTTCACCCTCATCTATAAGCAGAAACTGCTCACCAGCTGTGGTCTCAGACCACTCCCTTCCAGGCGTATATCTTGTCTTCTTCTCGGAAGCACTGGTCTGTCTTTGCTTCTCTCGCGGTAAAGTTGAGACTTACATCCTTCGAACGTCTTGATTCTTTCTACCAAGGCAACAGTTTCTTCGTTCCATTCCCGGTTTCGGAGCGATGATGCCTCTTCTTCATAAATTGTTAGATAGGCGTTGTCTCTTTTCGACACCGTTTTCGTATCTTCTGCATCACCACGTCTGTTTCCACATGGAAATGGTCCGGGTCGTGGGTATGGTTAGCGTTACGTCGGACTAGAATACTTTCTCTGGTTGTTACTCGTGATGGACAGGCACGGATAGAACAAGTCCAGTACATCCTCTCTTCCCTTCGGCTCTTGATCTTTAACAAAAGTAAAATCGAACCTCAGGATGCCCGTATTTCAGTATATAATGTGTAACACTGGATATATACTGAAATAAACTACTTTAAAATAAAGAACCAAACTGTATTATTATACTTACAACATATTTGTGGCCATCAATAACCAGACTCATTCCGCCGCGCTTCTTCTTCACAAAATCTAGTTGGACTTGAGCATTAGCCATGTTTTCAGTATGATATAAAAACAATAAATGATACCTTTTCCCATAATTTCCAATTCGATAAATGCACTAACAGTTTGTGTTTTTAGAAATAAAAGCATTTTTACAAAAGTCAAATGATTAAATTACTTTAATTGTAATTGAATGTTTGTGCAAACAGCAAGAAATAAAAGCATTTTTAGGTGAAAATACCGAAGTCAAATTATTAAATGTTTGTGCAAACAGTAAAGAAACCGCAGTCGGAAAATACATGAAATAAATATTGTGAAAACAGTCAAATAATTGTGCATAGATAGGTAAATAATGGAATAGGCAAAATAACAGAACTGTATTCTCACCTTTCCCTTACCGCTCTTTATCACTCCGCACTAAGGGTAAATAGCAAAATCAAAATGTGGGACAATCGAGAAGACACCGTAAAAACACCATATCTTTGCAAGGCTACCATTTGGAAACAAAGGCCTAAATCAATCCATTGTTTATTTGTAAGTAGGTCAAAAGTACCGTGTTAAAGAAAGCATTGTTCCATGCTTCACAATGAGTGACGCTCGATTTCGTGTCAATCTTTATCTTCCTTAATCATATACTTCATATGTTATTTAAAAGTCGTGTGTGTCGTCTGTTTTCAAAATACTTTGAAGAGCGAAAGACGTGAACATGGCGAGGCATGAGTGGAAAATATTGTTGGAGAAGGAGACATTTTTCAATTGATTATAATGTTATATCAATTCTTCCGTTGCAAAGTAGTCAGAATTTGTAAGCCTGATATGCTATTTTTCAATTATACTGCTTTTAAAATATTTAAACAAAAAAACATTGACATGTCGAAGCATGAGTGGAAAATATTGTGGGCAAAGGAGACATTCTTCCTTATTTCAATATGTTATATAAGTCGTCCGTTGTAGACAAAATTTGTAAGCCTGATATGCTTTTTTGACATTTGACTGATTTTAAAATATTTAAGCAAAAAAAAAATTTGTATATAGAAGTATGAGTTGAAAGCAGTGTGGGCAAAGGAGACATTGCTAATTTTGGAGCAATTTCTAATTGTTATAAAACTTCGTGGGTGCATAGAACTCATTAGTGTAAGCCGGAAATGCTTTGTTATAAGTCGTCTGCTTTCAAAATACTTAAATTCGTCGGCATCAAAGTTGTAAAAAAAAACGTTGTATCAAAATGTACCTAACACAAATGTTTAGGCGGTTGTCAGTCGAATCGACCAATCAAACATAGCGTTTAAGCCTTTCCCACATATAGACGCTCTCTGACGACTCTGCAGCAGACGACTTTTGAAAACATTGTGACAAAAGAAGGAATTACTCATACTCCTTTAAACTCTATTCAATGATTATGATGTTTCATTTATAGTGGTTTACAATGTTTTTAACCCGGTTTTTTTTTATTAAAGTTGTTTGCTGCATAATTGTTGTATATGGGAAAGTTTAATACTAGCACAGAACTGAGTTGTAGGTATGTTAGATACAGCTTAACAGCGTACTACTTGGAGACGCATTTTGCCGCATCTGCAGCAGATTGCCTTTTGACAACAATGTGGAAATGAGCAATTATACGCTTTGCCACAATGTTTTCAACGCTATTCAATAGTTTAACGAACTCTATTCAGTAGTCATTCCAAAGGTCCTGGGTTCGAATCCCGTGATGAGTTGCTACTTTTGAAATATCTTTACACAAACAGTGCGAGTACTGGTTCAGTTTCCAGGAAACAGAAATCGAGTATGATTAATATAAGCTGAACGATTTTTTGCAATCGATGTAAAATAACTAAGTTTAAACGGAAGTTACGCCGTATGTTTAACCATTTCCCTAGTACAGACGTTGGCCTTTAGAAACAAAAGAGCAATATCTCTTTTTCACATAATTCTACAGATATACATCCAGTTCTCTAAATTAAACAAAACGACTCGTTCATGCAGTGGATAACATTGCCACTGTTGCACTGGTGTCAGGATAAGCTTACCAGCAGAACTGGTAAGAACAATGTGCATTTACCATCAAACTTGGCCCATCTTCAGAATGAAATGAAATTTACACAGTATGTTTGCCATATACCCCCTTTCAAAGTTGCCACGAACTAAAACATCGTCAAATGTTCATTGTTTCCATGGCAACACAATTTCTCCTTCAAAATCTAGGAAATTAAAAGGAAATAATTGAGAGTCAACAATACATTTCTTCAAACATAACTATAAACACAAGTTACTATGGAAACAGGCCATAGTTTATTAATTATTTAGCAATGTTCAAGTAAAACACAGACTAACTTTGCGATAATGGATTATTATGAATGATACTCTGTATATAAGAAAATAAAATATTTACATGTATGCTTTATTGTTATACACAGTGGATACTGAACTATAACTTTTGCCATGGAAACAACAATATCATGTTGTAGTGAAAACTGTGTGTTTGTGCAACCGTATGAACTTGTTGAAGCTGTATCTCCTTAATGCACAACTGGATGGTCAAATAACTTGCCATGTTTGTTAAATTTGATATGATGATATGTCTTATTTAAAACCCAGGATTGTAGCTCAGAGGTCAGGGTCAAACATTTAAGGTCAAAGGTCAACAATTGATGAAAACAGCTTTTCAATGCTCTCACTTCTACCCTCATTTAAAAACTATCACACAACTTGGATTTGTTGTTCAATTGAACACGATGTTGTGCTGTTTGCAAGACCTAGAATAGTAATTTACTTGTCAAGGTTATATTTCCATATTAAAGGTCATATGCAGTTGAAATATAGTTTGTCAATGATATAACATTCAAACATATATAACAGTCATAAAGGAACTAACAAGTAACCAATCAATGATGAAATGGAGCCTGTCTGTGATGTGACTTGCGAAATTGATGAATCAGTTCATGTATATCACATAACACACCAATTACTGATAGGTCAAGGTCATTGCAATTAATTAAACTCAAAGCAAAAACAAGAGTGCCAAGATTGACCTAAATCTGTCACCTGAGTGATAGTATAGTAGCAAATGTTACTGCTAATACAAATAAAAAATAATTAAGAGTAGGAATGAACTGCAAACGAAACAGCTTATCAGTAAAGGACATTAACGACTGTGCATACCAATTTGAAACACTTGGAAAGAAGACTACGCCAGGAACACTCCTGTGAAGTTTGGTTGATGTCAGTCCATTGGTTAGGAGGAGATGGCGTTTGAATCTAAAGTTCTTTTATCCCTTTTCCGATGCCACCTGCCAGTTATTTTTGTCAGCCAATCAATATGGCTTGAAAAAAGTATGTACAGTGTCACTAAAGTAGCATTCCTTTTAAACCACCTTGAAACCAGACAATAACTTTATAAGAAGGTAATTTTTTATTCTTATCATTTTGCCCCTTTTTTTCTCTAATGTCTTCAACTCAGATAACACTTCAACTAAACTATTAAAACAAATACAGTGGACTTGCGATAGCACGAACAATTGATAATTCAAATATATCCTTTAACTCAAACACATTCCTAGACCGTATCTACCTTATGAAATACCGTAGTCGCAGTTTTGATTGCTCAAATGTCCTAGAACGTATCTACTTAAATGTCCTTGAACGTATCTACTTTATGAAAACACTGTAGTCGCAGTAATGATTGCTTAAATGTCCTTGAACTTATTCACTTTATGAAAACACCGTAGTTGCAGTAATGATTGCTTAAATGTCCTAGAACGTATCTACTTTATGAAAACACCTTATTCGCAGTAATGATTTCTCAAATGTCCTAGAACGTATCTACTTTATGAAAACACCGTAGTTGCCGTAATGATTGCTTAAATGTCCTAGAACGTATCTACTTTATGAAAACACCGTAGTTGCAGTAATGATTGCTTAAATGTCCTAGAACGTATCTACCTTATGAATACACCGTAGTCGCAGTAATGATCGCTCAAATGTCCTATAACGTATCTACAGTATGAAAACACTGTAGTCGCAGTTATGATTGCTCAAATGTCATAGAACGTATCTACCTTATGAAAACATCGTAGTCGCAGTACTGATTGCTCACATATCCTAGAACGTACATGAATACACCGTAGTCGCAGTAATGATCGCTCAAATGTCCTATAACGTATCTACAGTATGAAAACACTGTAGTCGCAGTTATGATTGCTCAAATGTCATAGAACGTATCTACCTTATGAAAACACCGTATTCGCAGTAATGATTGCTCAAATGACTATCGCTGGTTGGGTTTGCTTAATTAAAATGTAATATAAATGAATTACGAAGCTGATTATACAACAATTTAGTATTCAAACGATCACTCGAACTCGTCGATAACTCGAATTAATGTATCTGTATCATTCAACTTTGAGACATCAATATTCCACTTTATTTAATGCTAAGCGATGAGATACTGAGTTCTATCAGAGTGATATAATCCATATCACACACAATGTGAGTGATATAGATATGACGTAAGTTTCCTAGTTTCCGGTCATGTTATACTACACACGTTATATATATATATATATATATAAAGAAATACGTAATGGTATATTATTAGATCGGATACAAGCATTGTCATGTGATAAAAGCCTTATTTTATTTATACCCATGTATAATTCCGTATTCCGTAAATTTAACAAATCGGACTTATTGTCATTGTCTGACATTGTATAGTAAACAAATACATTCAAACGCGACGTGGATATGGAATATATCTCTTCGAGAAGTGATACAATTGAATATTTTCACGAGTGCGTATCCTCTATGTAGTTAACGTTTTAACACCAAAATAAAACATCTATTTATTTTATCTATTCAGTATAATTCAAATAACTTGAACTCGCTGATAGCTCGAACTCGCTGATAGCTCGAACTCGCTGATAGCTCAAACACATCGATAATTCAAACCGGAACACGTCGATAACTCGAATACGTCGATAACTCGAACACGTCGATAAGTCTCGATCACATTCGACTTCGACTTATCGAGAGTCCACTGTTGTTAACCGTTTTACATCCAGATAAGAAGTCAGATTGCCTTTAACAGCTTCTCTCCTTTCCCACAATAGTTACAACTTTGTCTCTAGTTTTAAATATCTTGACATTCTTTAAATTCCATGAGCTAATTCATCTGATGTTTTCAATTTGAACGCTTCTATCAGATGAAAAAGTGACCCGGATACATCATTCGAACACGTCGATAACTCGAAGTTATGTCTCAATGCATTTCGAGCTCGAGTTACTGAGAGTCAATTGCAGAGGCGTCAGAAAGCGTCTGCATGTGGGAAAATGTTAAGCAGCTTGGCATATAACTAGTGTGGCGACACTTCTAGGTTATTTTTTAATTAGAAGTAGCATGGTTGCTTAATGGCACACATTGGAGTGCTTGTGAAACTGTATATATGTATGGTTTTCTTGGAAGGGTACTTAAATGTTATATTTTGTAATTAAAATAATGTTTAGCAGGTCGATTTTGTTAAATATAATGTTCAAACGCCATGAACACATGTACATCAATATATTTCTTACTACCAAACATGGCCTTTTAAGAGTCCGCATTCATATCATGAGGTAAGTGACGTTTTGCATGTTCTAAAATCCTTGTTTGACCCTATAGCCCTATGTTGTAGATATTCAAAGAAATTGTACCATTAAAACAATGTTTTGAGTACCAACATTATAGGGTTTGGTTGGATAATAAGTGAGATATTGTAGCGGAAAGGAATGTACACTTCAACTTATCTGAACCTCTATCACTTTAGCTTGTCTAATTTCGAAGACAAAAATCTACGATGTATTATTACCATTGGCGTTGTTATCTGCGTTGTCACAAAACTTTTACCTTATCGCATTACTCAAAAAACGTTCAACATTTCCAAATGAAACTTGGTACACATGTTACTACGGGAAATACGTATGTCTTTACAAAGTAACATAACTCTGGCTTAAATGAATATAACAGCTGGTCATCAACCCAAGAACATTGACGTAGGTACCGTACCCACCCATTTTCGAGTGTTGGTTTAAGTCTTACTCGCAATACACAGCTGGACATCAACCCAAGAACACTGACGTAGGTACCGTATCCACTCGTTTTTGAGTGTTGTTTTAACTCTATCTCGCTATACACAATTGGACATCAACCCAAACAAACTGATATAGGTACCTTGTCTACCTGTTTTCGAGTGAAGTGGACCACTTAATATTGTATTCAAGTGTTCGCGGTCAATTACTTTTCACAATTAAAACCTGTCGTTATCAACTTCCTGCATCCAAGTGCGGTTTTGCGCGCGATTTGACTTCTGACAACACAAACAAGAAGTGTAGCCCGACGAGGTGTATACATATCCATCTATAAACGTATAGTAAATGTATAACATAAACAACACGGTTTTATGTGATTATATAAAAAATATTATCTTATATGTATGCACTGTCTCGGTGGTGTAGTGGTATAGCGTTTGCATCAGTGCGGAAGTCCGAGAGTTCGATGCCTGTCCGAATTTACACAAATACTCTAAAATTGGTAGCTATGTCTGCCCTCCTTGGCGCTCAGGGTTGCGGATATAACGACTGACTGTCTTGTGTCAGGATAAATGGAAGAGTAGAAGTGGTAACTATCCAAAGAAACGCCGTAATACACACACACAAAAACAAATTCATCTGTATATGACACGAAATTGGTAATAACCGGTAATATCGCCGGACGCGCCTCAAGTGTATTGACTACATTGTTGGGGAAATCCCGAAATTACTCATGAATATGTCTTCACTTTCACTTGTGAGTGGCTTTGGATTAAACAAATGTTTTATACTACACACCGGGTTTCACGTCCGTTTCAACATTATTTCAGTTAAATAATGGTCACAGAAAACTAATTCATGAGTAAACAAATTGGTTCTAGGCTACAAAATGTGTATTGACCAAAGGCACTCAACCACGAGCGCCAGGAGAGAGGATTGAAACCGGAACACACAGGCTACTGACTAGGTCACGGCGGATTCCTAGTCGAAACGAAGTGTTGTTGCAAATACCTACAGATAAGAAACAACAGGCGAGTCTGTAAATATTTTGTTTGTTTGAATGGTGTTTATCGCCGCTTTCAATCTTGTTTTAGTTATATCACGGCGTTTCCTGGTAAGTTACCAGTTGTTATGGTCCGTTTTATCCCGACACCAGGAAATCAGCCGTATTGCTTATTCCACGATCCTGAGCGCCATGGAGGGAGAGCCAATACTACCGATCTTAGAGCTTTTATATAAGCGCGGACTCGTCAAGACCAACACTGTCCGCCTTTTAAATGTTCAAATTATCTCGACGAATAAAACAGTATTAACCAAATAAATCAAACAATGCTTAGATATGTCTTCGGACGAACGGAAAGAAGGACAGACGAAGAAATATCCCATTCGCCTTTTGTCAGGTGATAATGAAACACCGGCAATTTTATTAAAACTATACACTTCGTGACCTCGTACATATATATTTATATATCTGATATAACTCCTATAAAGGCTCAGATTGACATTTGTGTCAGTCAATTAAATTGTCGCTAAAGAAAATCGTTCTGTATAAAACCGGTAAAATATCCCATATAAATCAATTTTATAGAGAAGCGGTAATTGTCGACTGCTCCACTTTTACAAAACCGAGCGTTGGTTGTATCGTACGATCTCTTTGGACAAAAACAAACTTGAGCACGTATTCATAGGTATTTAAATAAACAGGGTCAATTCGAGCCGACCTTTTTTATTTGGTGTTGTCAGATCAAATATACGTATAGGTATGACTTTTCACCTGACTACATTAGATTGCGCCTACTGTAAATCACATTCATACATCCTAGTCGTTCTAGTATCAATATTGGCCAGTCCTGTGTCCAATAGATATCGAAACAGAAAAACGTTTACCGATAATCCAGTAAGCTTCAGTCCCCCGTGGCCGAGTGGTTAGCGTCAATAATTTGGAACCAGTTTGTGCCGGATTCGCTCCGATGTCGAGGCGGTCATTGTGGAGTGCCCTTTGGCAACTCACATTTCCTAGCCCTGTACTAGTTTGCTAGCATGAACGATGTTACTGAGACACTATTGGAAACGGGCGTAATACCATAATAAAACAATATAACAACACAGTAATTGTCCTTAAAACTCGAATTTGTTTCATCTAAACTGAACGATTTTCTTGGTGGTCCAATAGTCAATACGCTGACTTGTCCATTTTATTTGTCGTGCAGTAAAAGCTCAATCAGTGCTATCCACAAAGGTCAACAGGGCGTCACCATTGAGTAGTTGTTATGGTGGTCCAGTGGTCTTCACGCTGGATTGTCAATTTATTTTCGTTCCGAAATAACGCAATCAGTGCTATCGTTCAAGGGTCAACTGGGCGTCACCATTGATTATTTTCAATGATTCAAACCAGCTCTACTCACCATCCTTTCTCTCACCAATACTCCACACATCATTCTTCGCAGGCAACTTAGGTGTATTTAGATTGTCCTTACACATCAAACACTTGGCCGGCCGTGTGATGGATACACGCTTTAATTTGATCGGTTGGTTTGGCTAGCACTCGCAGAGTACTCGGTGTGTTGGGACAATCTGAATACCTTCCCGGCTAAGTGCCAAAACATACCCTTTATAGTCATTAATATGAGTTAAACGATGTAAATGTTAGTCCATTACTGTAGATAACTATGGCGGTGGGCCTTGCAAGGCGTTCGAACGGCAGCCTGTATATCTATAGGTACTACCTATTTACGAAAAAACAGTAAATGTTTGAAAACAAAGATTATTCATCATTCTTTGGCCATCAATACTGATTTTAAAAATGATTGATCAGACGATGATAATTCGTGTCATCTTCTATGACAACTGTATATTTTGATTTAATATTGCTGTCAATAAATATACCTAAACTATGGTATAGCCTTACTTATATATATAGTGAACGAAAGGTATACGACACTTCTATACGGTTAACTATATGGCTAACTATTAACTAAATAATCACGTAAATATATCGACATATAGATAGATATGTATATATACAGTGCAAATGTATACATCAGAAGTGTGGGGCAGTTTGCCAACATTATAAATAATAATAATGATGTTGCCCAGCTCTTGCCACGTGAAAGCCATCTCTATAAGAGCCACGTTTTGAATTTTGAAAATGGCCTAAATGGTCCTAAATAATGACCCATAAACAAAATAGAATACAAAACAATAATGGCTGTTGATGACTTGTGTTCAAGGTTTGCATGACAAGGTGCGATTAAATGACAATTAGAAAGAAGATTGTTTACTTGAAGGTAAATATATACAAATTGTTGACATATTTCAGTGATGTACAATCTCGTAGTCTTTGTAAACTGCCCTTTTGTTTTGATTTTGAAATACTATGTTTTGTATGAAGCAATTAAAGGAATGTTCAGTATGTTGTACTTAGTTGGTATAGTCCAACGTGTTCTGTTCATAAGCTCGTTCAAACTGATGCCAACGACATTAGAAAAGAAAGTGTCCTACAAAAGCAGTTAAAGACGCACATGTCATCCGCCGCTATTTAAGAAAGATAATGTATGCACTTGCGGTAAATTTAATGCCAGAACAAAATGAATACATGTATTACAATTCATCATGAGACTATATGTTAAACAAACAGATAACCATAGTCATATAACGGAATACATATAAGATATGAGAAAGTGCCTATTTAGAATGTTTGTAACATTTGCCACGAATATGAATCCGAAGACATCACTGGCTCGGAAATATTACCATTCGAACAAAATCCTTGAACAATACTTTTTTTACAAGCCATGGACGACGTGACAATTACTTGGGCCATGTATTATAATAATGTATTTTAAATAATACCTGCAAATACGAGGTTGGGCCTAGAAATAATTTTTGACGGGGCTTAAAACTCATTATAAAATATTTTTAAAATCATTAAGGGAAACAACCAATGGAATACGGATTCTGTTTTTTATAAAGAGTTACCACCCAGAAATCTTCTCTCGAGCGCAAAACTATGCTAACTAAATAAATGGCCTTTATAGTGTTACCACAGTGTTACGCTTGAGTAAGAAATGAACACACGACAACTGGTACCCATATTTACATAAGGAATAAAGTTAAACTAGTGACCAGTTTACAGCATTTGCAATTTTATGTGCCACGAACAACTCTAAATACAAAGCATTCTTTGATCGCGGAACGATAAATTTCGTTTAATAATAGTTAAAGGTATAATCTACAACATATATACGGCCAATTAACCACTACAGACCCAGGAAGGTTTGTTATTTATACTCTGATGTTCATAAATTGATAATTAAAGATGACAATTCGTGATTAAAGATCACCATTCCTGCAAATGAAATCGACAATGAATGGTAGAATATCATACATTGTTCCTAGGCCTATGAAACACATGTTTGCAATAGTTAAGATGAATTTGCTTGGACCCATTTATTACAATATCTCCATTATGTCCCCATTTAAATCCTATGTATCATGTATTAAAACTTTACCACCAGAGACCTTGAGCCAAGGAACGTAGATAAGAGGGATAACACTCTCCCATAAAACATCTAATATCTGGTTGTATTATCGTGATAATAAATTTCTCATTTTGTAGCAGTTACAACTCTTAAGACGCATCATGTCACATACATAACTGTAAACATACATAACTGTAAACTTACATAACTGTAAATATACATAACTGTAAACATACATAACTGTGAAGATACACTTTCAACTAAAGTGCTGCATAATTCGGTTACAGGAAACACCTAAATACATATTCAGCATACGATAAGTAGTAATTAGTATATCAGAGACATATTTATACAGAGATACAAACTAGTCGCGTCAACTGTATACTACCACCCGCTGATAAGGGTTGTGTAAAGTCTGAGTAACCTCGATATACCTTTATTCTTACTTCTCATTTCATTCTGTGATTTCAGCTTTGCTCGTTCGTGATTTTAGTCATTTTTCACTGTAACATCTACGGAAAAATGATAGCCACTCATTAATTATGCATTATCAATAAGCTGACATTGCTATGTGTCCACCGTTATTATTACACACTATGAACTAAGAGATGGTGTATACAATTTGATTATCTCAGTCAAATATTCGATCAATGTTTAAATGCTGTCAACATGAATAAGTAAGTATTCGTAAAACATGTATATTTTTTAAAGTGTAAGGGAATTTAATGCCAAAATTTGAGTGGAAGAGATAGGTTTTCTAAGCATCTTTCAAACAATCAAAAAATCAAAAATGTATTTAAAGGGATTGTTAACTGTATGGATTGATGATAAATGTATATTCTTTCGTGGACAAATTTGACAATTACTGTGTAAGGTATATTTGTTCTTGTACAAATTGGTGTTCACAAAAAGGAATGTATGCGAACCTGAAATGGTCTATGACCATTGATATGCATCCCTGCGTATATGGTTGTATCAAATATGTATTTTGAAATTAAACACTACAAAAATTAATTATTATTTAATAATATGGTTATTAAATGACAAAGAATCATTGTTACTACATTTAACTTTTGAATGTGTTTTTTGTCTGCACGTCAGTGTATTTTGGAGTTTCATGAAAGACACATGATTTCAAAACCTTGATTATAATTAGATATTTAATAATGACCATTTTTATTAAAAAATAATCATTTTATTGTCATATGTTAAATAGCCTTTCAGTTTTACTTGCTACAAATGTTGGGACAGGTGATATTTTCAGATTTATTCTTCTTATGTATGTCCTTGGTGAAACTATTCTGTACATTATCTACAATCAGAGACATATGTATACATGTATAAACTATTTGTTATAGAAACTTGTGTTAAATGCCCCTGAACATGTATCACTGTTAATTTGTAATACTTTAAAATTCTGGTTTAAAGTTTTGCGTGCAACCACATTAGATACCTTATCTCAGTAACTACTTAATGCATTGCATTGAAACTTTATACAACCTTTCCCAAACATCACAACAATGTAAAATATCGAGTTATCTCTCTGCATATAAATTATGATGCTTTTTTTATTAGAAATTCTGGTTAAAGTTATGCGTTCAACTACATTAAGAGTCCATGTCTTGGTTACTACGTTATGAATTGCATTGAAGCTTGATACAGCTCTTCCCACCATCACACCTATGTATTTTAGTAAGATAACTCTATTGAACATTCAATGCAGATTATTGCCCTTTATTATTTGACTTAAGGAAGTTATAAATTTGGAGAGCCTTTTAATCTTTTGAAATCTGATGCTTTTCAATGCAATTATCCTCTTAATGATTGTCAGAAACATTGTTCGGAGTTTCATGATGAGAAGAATGTTCATGGAATTTTTCATTCAGTTCACACAAAATTGACTTTTCCAAGAAATTAAAACCATTTCTTCTTCAGATTGTAATCTGCATGAACTCCGTCATAAAGATTATTGAATGATGGCTTTACTGAAATATGGGCATTTGTACCACATCTTCCTCTTTTTCCTTTTTTTTTGCATGAGAGCAGGTCCCTGTCCTGACGGATAGATAAAACTTGGTACTGCAGATTAAGTTTGGATTTGTAAATTGTTCCTTTGAAAACTTTGAAGCCAAGTAAAATAACTGCTAGTTGTTTTGTACTCACGAAGTGAAATAATGACAATTTTTAGCCTTTCCTGATCAGAGTCTTGTCTTATAATGTTTTTTAATTCAACAACTGTCCAGATTAAAGAACGATGTATTGAACTTTGGGATTTGCCAACTGTGCTAAACACTGGGCTATCACAAACATGTGGTAATTGCACATCGGCTCAAAGAAACACAACACAGGAAGACCACCCCATGTTTGTCTCCCACGGAGACCAAATCTTGTGTGAAATTACAACCATCCAAGAGTGTTGCAGCCCACAAGTGACCTTTCAGCAACAATCAAAGCAACTAAGTTAGCACACTTTTCCTGTAATTACTATCTTTTCGCCCCATGAGGAGGATTCATTTCTTTTGTTGCCTGTTTGTTTTTGGTATGGTTAAGAAATCAGGTATTGTCTTCCCAGAAATTGAATTAGCACTGTTCCCCAGTTGGACAGAGAACTTGCACAGCATTTTCCTTTCTAAATAATTTGTGTATGGCATGAACCACACACTTGATTAAAAAAGGATTTTGTCAAGATTTTCGAGCCATTTCTTCAAAAACCCGAGAGGATATATTCCACTGGTAGCACTACAATCATGATATGGGACACCATCATCAAAGACAAACTTCTCAGGATCACTGAACTGGATATTTAGCTTCAATATATCCATCCAGTCAGGTTGGTTTCATTTTCGCTATCACAATCTGAGTCATTTTCTGAAATGAATTCCTCAGATTCGTGTTTTTAGCCCTTTCAATGTCTGCCTTGACACAATTAGAACATTCATTACTTTTCAAAAAGGCATTCATGATCTCTATCCACTTTTTCTCATGTGGTTTTATGTCAAGTAATTATCTCTAAGATGGCCAGTGGAGCAGTAGCATCGTACTCTTCATTTAAAGGTCACGTGGCATACACAAATTTGGCATTAATTACAGGGACTTTGCCTTGATCACAGATAATTTTATACCACGAACATCTTTGATGAGGCCTTGATAAATACTTGTCTAATGGGGTACTTTTAGTCAATGTTTTGCCAGATTGTTCTAAAACTCTTTATCCAGATAAACTAACAGATTGAAATTGATGACTGCAGCGATAGAAATATCCCTTTTGACGGAATTCATTAGACGTTTGTTGCAAGCAGACTTTGTACCATTTTCATTGTCGTCAGTATTTTCAACAATGTCATTGAAAAGATATACCATTGCACAAGCCCCTTCATTGCCTTTACAGGCATAGCCTGAATCATATTTTTCTACCGCAATGATTTCATTTACTGATGGGTTTTCCGGGGAACTTTGTGATAACATTAAGGAAATATCTTCAGTTGCTCTCTATCCTTGAGTATAATACCTTAAATGTTGCACCGTCATGGGATGGTCACGTGCTGCTTCCAATGGTTCCCAACGTATTGATCCATTTCTGTCCCTACCTATCGCTGGAGTATCCCTTATCATTTTTCCCGGTTTCAAGTCGGTTCCAAATTTCATCCGACACACTTTTCGTTTATCGTTTTGCCTAAGACGATAGTCAAAACATATGTATGTTAATTTTGTTTGTTAATTGCAGGTGGCCTTCCAGAAGAGATTGTTGTGAAGCACTTACATCCATTAGAAGTTTAAACAGGGGATTTCCATCATCATCGGAATGTATTGGAGCTGTTCCTACAAGGGGAGGCCAAAAGTATTTCCTGTGACTACTAGTCTCATCTGTTCCAGCTGGGTGCAAAGCTGTCATACCAAAAGTATGTTTAGCCCATTGTGACAATTGCTCTGCTGATTGATCTGAGTTAAAACCTTTTTGAATTTCTTTATAAAGTAGGTTATGTGGTTCTCTATCGGATCTCAAGCAAAGCACATGCCAGTAGGTCAAACCCTGGATTTTGCAAACTCCATTCTGTACCAATAACTGTTTACATCAAAAGCTGGACTCGTGACTCAATCAAAGTATGACATTGTTCTTAAATCAAAATAGTGTATAATGACATGGTTGTTTTTTATGTAGCACAGTAAATAGGGTGTTTCTGTCATACGAATCAAAGTGTTGGCCAGTAGAAGAAAGCATATAATTTTCCAAGTTTTGAAATAGAGCTCTGCACAACTTACTGTTGAGAAAAATGAAGGAAGACCTTTTCACTCATTAATTTAATATTGACTCAGAAAACGCAATTTTTTCTATTTCTTTGTGTCCACTTTTGAAATGTGTCGGCTTCCATAGCAGTACAATTCTCTAGGATATCACTAGGAATGAACATACTAGATTCAGTTATAAAGATGCTTTTCCTTTTAGTTGGATGCTCTTTTTTTTAATTCATTCAAAAGCTTTCTCTTATTTGATCCACAGGATTTGCAGATTTTAAGCTTGGGTCGAATGACTCTGTAACTGATAGAGGCAAATTAGCTGAAGCTTAAATGTCATTTGAAACAGGTATATCATCTACAGTTTCAATTTCACGGTGGGGTGGGGTAGGATACAGGAGATTGTAATGCGAGTTTTCTAGAATCAGTGAAACTGTTTCACTGCCATTTGAAGAAACGAAACTTTGTTCTGTTATTTTGTAACAAAACCACGTGTATTCTTGACAAATGCTGTCCCCTTTAGGAAAACAGTTATATTTATGTTGGAGATCTTAATTGCTGCATTAATTTCAGTAAAATTTGCCCAGCCATTCTGGTTCAGCATATGCAGCCAGTACAAATGATCAGTGTTTGTATTTGTACCGTGAGAAAGTGCAATGCTATTCCTCCAGGTCCACCAATTTTGTATTATGTATGTACATATGTTTGTTCTAAAGTTTTGACCATTAAGGTATGCGCATTGAAAAGCAAGACTTAGACAATTAAAGGAAAAGTTTCTATCTGGTGGCACATCGAACCTCTTGTATGTCCTATTATCAAGTGTGATAATAGGGAAATTGTCTGTTCAACTGTTAAGATCACACACCGAAAACGAGTTTTTTATTTTCTCAGTG
Source organism: Serripes groenlandicus (assembly GCA_031761405.1). NCBI lineage: Eukaryota > Metazoa > Mollusca > Bivalvia > Cardiida > Cardiidae > Serripes > Serripes groenlandicus. The sequence goes on along the minus strand of JASEVX010000014.1, from coordinate 48,854,831 downwards.
CTTGTTTAATTAATGTTTGAATTGATGTTGTTTTGTTTGCTGGATGCTATTAACGGGTTTTCTGCAAGTTTATTGGGATTGTCGGTGTAAGCATGATCAAACGAAATCGATCTTTTACAATTATGTTCAAATTTATTGTGACTTCCGTTGTAAATGTGGTCTTGTTTAACATGTTCAGTTATGTTTGGGTTCAAGGCTTAAAAGTTTGTTTTCGTTTAGCCGAGCTCCTGGTATTTTTGACGTTTTGAATGTGCTAGCATTACAAATAAATACAATGAATCAAAACCAGTGTTTTAAAATTGATTCACCTCCAAATAAAAGAAAATATAAATAAAATCAGTATAACAGGAATTGTTAAACCAGAGAATACAACTTTAAGAAAGATTACTATGTCGTTGTACCAAGGAGAGTCTTGTAATGGATGTCTATCGTGGCAGACGATAGTTGTGATAGCGCTTTACTGTTAAATGACGTACGTCGAAATAACCTTGATTGAGACTATTCAGTAAAGAACGTTACAGTCAAAATATATGTTCTGAAAACTTGAATTACGGTCGTCTTTTACTACGAACGGGAAACAATATTTCGTGTACATTACCATTTATTTTTAATTCTGTGTACAATTTAGTTCACACGAAAATAACACAGCACTTTTATGACCTTGAATGTCGATTTAGAATTAAAAAAAAAAGGACGACAACAATTTTGTTTTACGTCTGACCGACCGCATTTTATGCATTACCAAAAGGGCGACTTCCATTGATTTTGCCAGTTTCAATTCAGAAAGCTTCACGGTTAAAAAGAAAATCTCACACCTGTTACCTATGAGCGTTAAAACACGTTTATGGTTTTTTCCCCTATTATGCAATGAAATCCCATTACAGTTAAGAACGCCAGCTATTTATGTGACAGCATTATTAAAAGTACCGGTCTAGGAAATATCACTAGTATATGATTTGTATTACGTGTTATATTGTTGGCCGGTGGCCTCATTCCTTACTAAAATATTGTGACGTACAACTTGTAACTCATGTTGGGGTACTGTCCATATCAGACATTTGGGCAGAATACGAGTCGAGAGTGGAGTGATAGACAGACCGGGGCAGTCCTTCCTAGTCCAAATGGGGTAGATATGGTAGTATGGATGGTGTCACGTCGAGTTATAGGACAAACTTGGCAAAGACGATACTAAATTGATGTATACAAGTTGATAATGTTAAATATTGGGTGTGTCAGTATTGAAGTAACTTTAAGATAACGTGTCAGTCACACAGACTTGTTGAACTAAATTAATTGTTACCCCCACGCAATGCAAAATACTAAAGACATACGAAAACGGGCCAGAGAGAATACGATATAATATTACAAAATGTCAAAATAGTAGAAGGGGCTTTCTTCTTTAGGTAAAACGACTCATGTTTAAGGTTTCAAGTAATACCCACGGGTAACTGCATGTTCTGTTACTGATTCTTTCTCAGGATTGACTAAAGTACTCCACCTTCCACCGATATACTGAACAGTGTATGTGAGAACATAGGAAGTAATATGGGAATAATGCTGTGTTGTGTATAGGTGCGAGAAAGCCAGGAAAACGTGGTTAGAATATATGGTCGCCGCGATGTTGCAGTCCAATCCCAATAAAGTAAATGGCGTATTACAACTGAAGAGATACTGTTGAGGATGTCGTATAACATGGTTTTAATTGACATTTGCACATTTAGACCACAGAAAAGACTGTCTATACCCATGCCGCTCTCGTATATCCATTTAAGGCGCTCCTGATACCAGAAAGTGAAGCACGTTAGTTTTTCTAAACATTAACTTTCCCTAAAACTTACTTTACTTGAAATGAAAATTCCAAATCGGTAAAGTTTGACAGTTTGAAATAACGCTAAACGTTATCTGTAACGTTACAATTCATTGGCTGATTGCACGTCCAAACAAAACCAGTGAGAGATTAGCCTCTAGTCTTCATATAGGTATATCTAACGAGAAACCAGTTTAATATAAATTGTGCTGCAGTGAAACCAGCCTTAGTGTATCAACTCCGTCGTCTGTTCATCGCACGTTTGCTTGGTTACTGGAAATATGCATGGTAGATGACACATTGATGCTTGTAGGAGTTAGTCAGATACTTCTTATTGCAAGGAGTGACGAGAAGGGATTTAGTATTTCAAGGTAAACAAACATGATAAGGAACATTGATATTATAATTTCAAGGCAAAATTACATGACAAGTGATATTTGGCGGATCATTTGAATTGCATGACCGCAAACATATATAATGATAAAAGCATGAAAATGTGTATAATTTATCATTCCACTATTTGTGTACAATTATCTATTCTCGTGAGACATCGATCGTGATTAATATATTGCTATTTTATCCCAGTGTGTACAAGAAACAAAAAATAAGGTATACAAGAATTAGCCTAAGAAACGGTGAAACAAAATGACATATATATATATACATAACAGCATATGGGACAACTACGGAATCCAACAAAAAACATTAGTATGCAAATTAGCCGTTTGATTTCGTTAAATTATTTTCAGGTCCACAACGCACCTGCCTGCGCACGTCAGCAGTATTACGGCATAGCGTTTTACTAAAAGTCCGCCCGATATATTTCCAACAAATTTGAGTTAATTGGAGAAGAAATGGTGTTCTGAATTATAATGATTTCTTTTAAAAAAAATATCTAAGACATTTTTTTGTTAGTAAATTAGACGTAAGGTAATAAATGTATTATTAGTCAGCGAGTTCGTAAATTAAACCAAGTTATTTAGGGACAAATTGCGAACAATATATCATGACGGAGTTTATATTATTCGCTTCAAATCAATGTTAATATAAGATTAGAAAGTAATGGTCATTCCTTTAATCACACATAACTGCGCAGCGGTGTAAACACAAATTGCAATTTAATCAAAAACTTGCCGCAAACAACAACAACATTATCACGGATAGAATACCAAGAAAGCTTTGCATGACAGGTATAGACTTCGAAATTCTCAATATGCAATTTGTATACTGTTATCTCAAATACGATAAAAAAACAAGGATGACATATAATATTTGTGATAATTATATTTCATATATAGAACAACATTCTCGTCAGTTTAAAGTTCATTTTATCCGAATCCAAATTAAAATGAGGAAGTAATGGTGATTTCTTTAACAACACTGTCATTGTCGCAAACACGTACGTTTTGACGTCAAAAACGACGTTATTTTAAAGGTATGATTCCACCTTAAACAAATATGTTGAATGTCACTTTAAGGCCTCGTAGACAACACTCTTCTGTGTTAATTTTAACAAAAAGAAAAAATAATAGCTATAGATCTCTGAATTGTCAAATGTTTAGCTGAACTTAATTTGCCACAGTGTTTTTTGTTTCTTAATTAGTTGAGAGTTGGGTATTTTTAAATATAAATAACCTAATTTAAGTACGTGTTTCTAGATTCTTATTTGTATTTAGTATGCGTTTATATAATGAACATGAAGAAATGTAGGCTCTCGTGCTAATACGGCCACTTTGCGTATACTAAAGACATGAGTGGTTTCTCGAGCATATTCCATAGAATGGTACAGGTAACGTAACAGTTAATTGGATTAAACATGTTATGTTGCAGGCAATTAGCAGTTAGTTGTTACACGTTCTCTAATTATTAGTCATAGACCTTTCGTTATATCTTTTTCAAAACTTATTTTTATAAAACAAATTTTGATAATATACATCAGTGCAGAAAGCTCAGATTTAAAGGCGTTTTAGCCGCTTTCAACAGTATATCAAGTCACATCAAGACGTAATATTATCTCCTTAACCCTGTGCGACAAGGATGTTACGTGCATCGTTCGTAATCGTATCCCATTAACTCTATGCGCAAAGGAGGTTACGTCTATCAGTCGTAATCATATCCCCTCAACCCTATGCGCCAAGGAGGTTACGTACATCAGTAGTAATCGTATCCCCGCAACCCTGTGCGCCAAGGATGTAGCGTGCATCAGTCGTAATCGTATCCCCTCAACCCTGAGCGCCATTGCAGTTTCGTTCATCAGTCCTATGAGTTATGTCACTACAACAGTTTTAAAAGTATTTGGTATGACCCGACTCGGAATCGAATCCTGGTTTCACAGTTTAACCAATTAATCAACAGAGCTTTTAACACAATGGTAAGGATTTCAATGTCACGTGATCTTTCAGTTTGTCTACCTATATTTGACACCTAGTCAATCCTTATATATTGTTGTAGTTACTGGTAGTTGGTACTTCATAGTCTGCAATATATAAGATAAACAAGAAACGCGATTTAGCCATTAAACCTGATTTTCAACAGTGACCATAGAAAATATGAGCCGTCCCGGGAGAAAACCAACATTGTGGACTCAGCGTAAAGTATTGACTAGGATCAGCCTAATCTTTCGCGCAGGCTAACCCTGACAGACACTTTTCGCCGACCCGAAGAACGACTCCACATTCGAATAACCAGGTTAACAAAAAGAAATAAAATATATAGACATGACTGAAACGTCCATGTTAACTGAGGACCAACAAAAGAAACGATACAATAATTCCAGTATATACCCCAATATGCATTGTGGGGATACAATAATTACAGTATATACCCCGATATGCAGTGTGGGTTTAGCATTATGCAAGGCGAATTAAACTGCTATTCTTGATACAACTTGAATTCAAACCTTTGATGTCTCCATAGTCAACGTCGTCGTTTTTATCGATTTCCTCATATACTGGTCCTTGTGATGGGGTTAAAGTTGTGTAATGGGCTGAAAGAAAGAAACATAACATTGATGTAGTATATATATATATACCTTCCCTATTTGTGACTGTGTAATGACCCAAAAGAAAGAAACGTAACATCGATGTCTATATGTATTTACCTTCCACATTCGTGACTGCTCCTAGTGTTGGGGTTAAAGTTGTGTAATAAGCTGAATAAAAGAAACATAACATCAACGGCTATATATTTACCTTCCATATTCGGGACTGGTCCTAGTGAGTGGGTTAAAGTAATGTAATGAGCTGAAAGAAAGAAACATAACATTGATGTCTTCATATATGGATATATATAGAGAGATACCTTCCCCATTCGTGACTGGTCCATGTGATGGAGTTAAAGTTGTTTAATGAACTAAAATAAAGAAAAATAACATCGATGTCCATATGTATTTACCTTCCACATTCGTGACTGGTCCATGTTATGGGGGTAAAGGTTGTGCAATGGGTTGGAAGAGAGAAACATTACATCAATGTATATATGTATTTACTTTCCAGATTCGTGACTGGTCCATGTCATGAGACAATAGTTGTGCATTGGGCTGAAAGAGAGAAACAACATTACATCATTATCTATATGTATTTACTTTCAACATTCGTGACTGGTCCATGTGAAGGGATAATAATTGTGCAATGAAGAACTGAAAGAATGAAAAATTACATCAATGTGTATATGTATTTACTTTCCACATTGGTGACTGGTACATATGATGGGGTTAAAGTTGTTTAATGAACTGAAAGAACGAAACATAACATCAATGTTTATATGTATTTACCTTCCACATTCGTGACTGGTCCATGTGATGGGGTAAAAGTTGTGCAATAGGCTGAAAGAGAGAAACAAAACATCGATGTATATATGTATTTTCGTTTCCCATTCGTGATTGGTCCTAGTGATGGTGTTAAACTTGTGTAATAAGCTGAATGAAAGAAACATAACATCAATGACTATATTTATACCTTTCCCATTCGTGACTGGTCCTAGGGATGGAGTTAACGTAGTGTATTAAGCTGAATGAAAGAAACATAACATCAATGACTATATATATTTACCTTCCCTATTCGGAACTGGTCCTAGTGATTGGGTTAAAGTTGTGTAATGAGCCGGAAAAAAAGAAACATCACATCAATGTATATATGTATTTACCTTTCCCATTCGTGACTGGTCCTAGGGATGGGGTTAAAGTAGTGTATTAAACTGAATGAAAGAAACATATCATCAATGACTATATATATTTACCTTCCCTATTCGGGACTGGTCCTAGTGATGTGGTTAAAGTTGTGTAATGAGCTGAAAGAAAGAAATATAACATCTTTGGTTGACTGGTCTTAGTGGTGGTGTTAAATTAGACAATGAAGATGATGTTGTTTGCCATTGGGTGAAGATATTATTTTGTAAAGCAGCAAATTCGCCTTTTGTATGAAAGATGCTTTACGACGCTTTCAAAAGTCTTTGTCATATATAGACTGATTTTGAAAAACATAAACACAAGCAGAAATGCACGATTATAAACAACAGTTACACAACCAATAATACAAGACTTTAACAACATGTGCGAATATTCTAGACCAAATTCAGACTGAGCATTCGTACTGTCTAATCTTTTGCAAAATTGTTCGCTATTCCGGAAACAATGTCAATTAAAAACTAGCAATTCTTTAACCCTTTCCAACAAATATAGACGCGTCCTGACGCCTCTGTTGCTGACGACGGTTTAATACATAATGAGCAACTTCTACTTCCGCCACAATGTTTACAACTCTATCAAAATATATAAAGCATATTCTTTCATATATAGAGATATTTTGTTATCGTGCCCATATGTTTTTAAAGTCGTCTGCTGTCTGATTTTTTGAATGATGGAAAGGGGTATTAACTATGTAAAAGCGTGTTAAATGTCAGTGATGACGAAATCAGTTTCAGCCACGGGATAAATGTTAAACATACCTGTAGATTCTATTGCACTCTCGTTGCCTGTTACACTTGGGTTGCACGGAACTGAATAAAAATATGTTTGTGAACATGCATATATATCCTGTCAAACTTGTTTGAAGCAGCCATTCATGATAGGGTCAAAATATGGCTGCTGCAGCGTAATACAAGTCAAAGAAAGAAGAAAATGTTGTTTTGTTTAATCCTCAAGTTTTACTGTACCATGAGAACTACGTTAGCGGTCACCAGTTCACCTACCCATGGCTTTCTCAAACCAGTACTCAAAATAACAGCCTTTCCAAGCAACTGGCTGCTTTTCCACATATACTTTTAGCTCATTGGTGGAAGACACACGCCGTTTGTCACACTGACTTTTGGTAAACGTCACAAAGTATGTTGGCGAACGGGGTGCGAACTTACAACTCTTAGACTGACATCAAGCGTCGCGTTTGACTGAGCTACTATGGCTCTTTAAGCACTGACTTAAAGTAGGCGCTTCCATGTTCAAATCGGGTGACTCCATTTTTCATGTAGTAAGAGTTTTCGAATATTTTATTACTAAAATGCAACAAATACAGACTCATGTGAGACGGCTCGTTACGAGCTAACTCAAATGAATCTGTATTGTTTGCAAATATACAATATTGCCATTGGCGCTGAAAGAGTTAATTTTCACTTCATAAATGCAAGCAATTATAACACACTCTACAATAGAGTCTAAACGCCGATATGCATATATCCGTTTAAGGTGGAATCATACCTTTGAAATAACGTCGTTTTGACGTCAAAACGTACGTTTTTTGCGACAATGACAGTGTTGTTTAAGAAATCACCATGACTTTTTCGTTTGAAGTGGTATTCTGACAGAGTTACCACCAGACCGAAGAGAATAAAATTACCTACGTAGTGATGTAATTTTCATACAACTGCCAAGACAATTAACGTTACATAAGGGGAGTTAAAATGAAACTTTCGCTAAAATATTTTAACAGTAATTCGGTTATTTCAAATTTATTAAAAATTCGCCCGAGAGATTTTTTTTAAAAACTTATATAATTTAGAACAACCTATTGTCTACCATTTACCAAAGTTTCAAGACAATCTATCGTGCAGATCTTTAGTAAATCGCAATGACGTTAAAGCTCTGTCACGCGACAAACCGTACACTGCGGAATTTAAATTGAAACGTACCAAGGGTTATTAAAATGAACTCCCCGATTTTTCATAAAAATAATCAATTTTACTCTTTTACAAAAGTGGTAAACTGTATCTATTATACTCCTTTAATATTAAATATGTTTTATATAAACTGTCTTGTCTACTTCGTTGTTTATCTGTTAAATCATTTTTTCACATTCCATGTATTAGTATTAGTCTCAAACTGTCGCTTGCAGTTCTTATAGATAGATTGTATTTCACTTATTCGAATACATGTAATTCGTCATTTACATACATACATTTACATACACAAATTGATACGGGAACATCAAATAGTAATTCGATATAACATGAAGTTTCGTGATTTTACATAACCCAACATTTCTGATACGAAATTCTTCAAACAAGAGCATCGTCAGAATTATCATGGAAGAAATTGACATTGTTAATAAATTTTATTATTACTTTCCTATTTGTCACTCTAGGTATTTTGTAATGTATCTTCAGATAACAGTAAATACAGAATGCGTTTCTCTTTATCAGGCACAAAGCATGTTTCAGCACTTCAACGATTATAACTGTCATGCAAAGCTTTCTATCTATTCTATCCGCGATCATGCTTTTGTTATTTAAGGAAACACTTTATATGATAACACATCAAGAAGAACTATTTGACTTTCTTCCCTTTGGAAAACCTTATGTACAAGATTTTATGAAAGTTTCGACTTGATTGTATTCACAGAGCTCCGCAGTTCAATTCAACTTAAAGCTGTTTGAATACAGATGTTTATTGACAATATTTCCCTGTATAGTTTGGGTAAATAACCCACTATTATTGTCTACATACATATTCCGTGGAGTGCCATCACATCGTTGTCTGCACTATGTAGTGAGTCTCCAATGTCATTGCACAGGTGTCTGTAAATTGTAGACAGCGTATATCCGGGTAATGATACATTTTGTTTTATAATTGGAAGTGTGTTGACAACACCAGTAATTAGGTACGAACATGTGACCAAAAGTGTGATCTTCTACGGTTTTATGGCATTGTGATTTACTTAAAATCAACCCGATAGTTTGTCTTTAAATTTGGGTTAAGGGTAAAAAACAATTCTCAAGACAAAACGAAGAACCGGTAGTTACTAAATAACGGGGACACATGGATTAAAAAATAAAGATAGAAGAAGGGGTTGGTGGCTGTGTTACATTTTCAGATCCAGAACGCGCGTACCCGCGCACGTCAGCAGTATTAAGGCATAGCGTTTTACTAAAAGTCCGCCCGATATATTTCCAACAAATTTGAGTAAATTGGAGAAGAAATGGTGTTCTGAATTATAAAAGAAATATCTAGGGCATTTGTTTTGTTAGTAAATTAGACGTAATGTAATAACTGTATTATTAGTCAGCGAGTTCGTTAAATAAACCAAGTTTTGCTTTAAAATTATTTAAGGAAAAATTGTGAACTATATATCATGACGGAGTTTATATCATTCGCTTCAAATCTATGTTAATATAAGATGAGATAGTAATGGTCATTCCTTTAATCACACATAACTGTGCAGCTGTGTAAACACAATTTAAATCAAAAACTTGCCGCAAACAACAACAACATTATCACGGATAGAATACCAAGAAAGCTTTGCATGACAGGTATAGACTTCGAAATTCTCAAAATTGCATATTGAAAACAACATTTGTATACTGTTATCTCAAATCCGATACAAAAAACCAAGGGTGACATATAATATGTGTGATAATTATATTTCATATATAGAACAACAATTGAACAGGAAAGTAAACGAGTCAGTTTATACATATGACAAATCCAATATAATTTTTTTTTTTTTTGCTAAATTATTTACGACCACAATTACTTTAATTCTTTAAATAGAAACACATATATACTACCAACCATTATTCTTTAGGAGATAACTTAAATTTAGAATGAAATTGATAATTATAAGGAAAAAATAAGATATTCATTTTAATTACCCTGGATGCGTCTCAATGTTTAATTCCGCAGTGAACGTTACGACGCACACAAGAGGTTTAACGGCATTGTGATTTATTAAAAATCGACACGATAGATTTGCTTGAAAGTTTGGCAAATGGTAGATGAATAGGTGTTCTATTTTATATTTTATTTAAAAAAAAATCTCTCGGGCGAATTTTAAATAAACTAGAAATAATCAAATTACTGTTAAAATATTCTAGCGAAATTTCTATTTTAAGTCGCCTTATGTTACGTTAATTGTCATGACAGATGTATGGAATTGATACGATCACACAGGTTATTGTATTCTCTTCAGTTTAAAGTTCATTTTATCCGAATCCAAATTGAAATGAGGAAGTAATGGTGATTTCTTTAACAACACTGTCATTGTCGCAAAAACGTACATTTTGACGTCAAAAACGACGTTATTTCAAAGGTATGATTCCACCTTAAAGCCTTGCCCGGTCGTGTCAAATAGTTCGAATAATATAAGTTAAATAGGAATGATTTCAAACGAATTTGCTATTTCTATCATTATTGGAATCCGACGTGGCTAAATCTAAACATCCCACAATTGTTATGTTCTATTCTTAATTGATTGTCATTGTGCTTTCCCGCCAAATCTAAACACCCTGCAAAACTAATAGTTAATTCTTAATTGCTTGTTATTGCCAATTTAAAGATATTGCCAAATCAAAATATTAACAAACAGTCAAACATTTAAAAGGCAGTAAATGCAAATATATACCAGTATGTATCGGATAATTTTCATATGTAACACTCCTTTCAGGATCGGCTTCGTTCCTTCTGAAAAAACGTTAACTATATCAATTATTTCATTTGGCGGTTTCAATTAGTATTTCAGATTTGTCGCAGTTACAGAACACGTTTTTGGAGATTAAACAGTTTTATGAAATGCACCTTGCTCAGGTGCACACAAGAGTGCATTCTTTTAATATTACGCAGTGTTTGAGACATTGGATAATTAGTTCACAAAAGTCTTCGCACCTTAAGGACAGACGGCACGGACAAAGTCGTCTGCTGCAGACCATATAACACCATTGACTGTATCAGACTGTGTACATATGTATGTAGAACATATAGACGGACAGAGAATACTTTTGGTAAGACTATGCGTATGTAAAGGCCTGTCTGAATATACACAGATAAGACAACAAATCGCCTGATGAACTCGTGTCCATGTATATGTAGCCAATGTATATGTATAAGGGGACACATATACTACCTAGCAATATATCTTGTTTTTATAGCGACGAGGTAGATCGTTCTTTTTCGGACCAAGGGGTTCAGGGTTCGAGTCCCGGTACGGTCGTATCTTTTACGACTGTTACAATGGCTCTACATTGAAAAGTCTCGACAACAATTCACAACATTCTCAGACTCCAGAAATTTGGAAAGGGTATATCTAGCCAAGATATTTGTAGAAAGGGACACTTTTAGTGTCTTGCTATAAAACTAGCTTTTATATTTGCGTGGTTCAGCGTTCGCTTTCGGACTAATATGTTCAAGATTCGAGCACAGTTTTTTTATTCTCTTTTCAAAGTTATTCTTTGTATATAATACATTGAACATTATGTTGCAGAAGCGATGCCAGGCTTTGTATTGTCTACTCGGGGCGTGGTCAATTTGACATATATTTTGGTTTCGTGATAATTCAATATTTTCAAGGGCCTCGTAGTACAATACAAAGTCACGTTTCAATACTGCAGCATCATATTCTTTATGTATTTTAGGTATTACCGTCTTTTCCTGAGAAACATGAAAACCAAGACAGCAGCTACTACTACTACAATCATAACAGCAGATCCTACTGTTCCACCGATGACCGCTACATTAACGCTTGTCTGGGCGTCCGTTGTCCCTCCTAGAAACAAATAAACAAAAGGCAAATTATTCCGTGCTTATCATGAAAAGTAAGCCAGTGATAAAAAATGTAATTTCCAGAAAACAGCGCAGCGGCGGCTACGCTGTTTTTCTCAAGAAACGTACGTTCCAGTAAATGGTACATAAACGATATAGTCGAATTCATCCATCACATGTTCGAATTATAGTGAGTCCACTGTATTTGTACTATTTTATAATGACCTTTAAATCATGACCTTTATGTAACCCTCAGAGTTTATTCTAGAAACGTAAAGGTATCGTTACCAATGCAAAATTGTTGAAACCATATATAGACATTATCTATAAAGCTGTTCCATGGTTAACGGGAACAGTTTTTAAAAAGATATACCTGGAATATTTTCTCCCATAGACTCTTAATTAGGAAATGAATAACATTGGTAAATTAAACAGAAAATGCCGTGATATAACTAAACTATTGTCGAAAATACCATTCAAGCAAACAAAGCTGTTCAATAAATAGGTAATAACTTATCCTTGGGTGGGTTCTACCAATTACTTAGAAGTAATAACTTTCCCTCCTTGGTGCTCATATTTATGGGATTAGCATTACGAATGAATCTCTTGGTGTCAGGATAAATGAACAGGTAGTACTAAATATTTACCTAGGAAACGTTGTGATATAACTAAAAGATTGTTGAGAACGGCGTAGAAACCATAAACACAAACAAAACAAATTGTCGAAAACGAGTATAATCTTACCATCTTGGGAACACAGATGTTGCGAGCAATCAAACCGACAATCTCCAGATAGCTTGTGACATACATTGGAGCCATTACCAGAATCGTAGCAGGTGGCATTACAAAGTTGTTGGAATGAAGGTCCAAAATATGTCGGCTCGCACGCTTCACAGACACCTGTGCCCCGGTCACAAACACTGCGACAGCCGGCTTCACAAGGTACTTCACACTTATCACCTTTATATCCCACCACGCAATCATCTAGACAGGTACCGTCATCCTGTTGACATTTTCTGACGTAGCTCATATTACCACAGTTTGCGCTACATTCTATATTACAGCTAGGTCCGTAATAGCCTGGCTTACAAGAAATACATGCAGTTCCATTTTTACGGTCGCACGAGGCACAATTTGGACCACACGCATCATGGCATCTCCAGCCTGTCCAGCCGTTTTTACACCCATCTGTGCATTCGCCGCTGTTATCGGAACATGTATCATGTAGACAATTTGTATCACATTGATTGCATTGCCCATTGTTAAGATAATAAGCGGTATTACAGTGTTGGCAGTAGGAACCAGTACGTCCTACTAAACATGACGTACAGTCAGAGTTACTGTTACATGTAACACATTTGTTTGGACATCGTTGGCATTTACCGTCTCTTGCATAATGATAATATCCATCTGCACAACCATAAGTACAGACCTTATTGGTGCATGACCCATCAAGACATGTTACGCAGTCATAGTCAAAATTCGGCCCATAGTATCCCGTCTTACATACATCACAATACTTTCTACTGGAACAACTGTAACATTTTGGGCGACATTCTTGACACCAGACGTTTGACACTAAATAACATCCGACATCACATGACTTACATTCACGACCATTCCAATTTAAACAATTGCATGTCTGGCCTGAAAAAATGAAATAATCATCCATGTTGCTTTGTTCTTTCACTACTGTCTTAGATTGAAATCCTCAGAATAGCAAATATTTGATAACACTCACGATGTGCAATTAATCTAGTTTGAAATCATATTTAATCAAATAATGTGTATTGTATCGGTTTTTTGTATAAGGGCATACGTTTGCTTATCCTCAGTATTACGGTTTTCTATAAACCGTGTTCACGAGATCATTTAGTAATTGAATTTAGTGACCTTGACAGTTGACCTGTTTCCATGAACACCAATACTGCACATCCCATAATGGCGAACATACTATCAAGTATTATTAATTATTACCCGCAGTTTTACGGTGTTTTTTATATCCTGCGTTATTTGATAATTCAACCCAATGACCTTGTTATTTGACCCCTGACCCCGACATTAATAACGGCTCATCCTTTCTCGTAATGTGGTTATGTAACCACAGTACGATTATTTTCAGTATTACGGATTTCTGTATATCGACAGGGTACTGATAAACAGCAACATTAAGACCAACATCATCCACATGCTTCTTTTTATTGACGCGCGGAAGCGCGGTGTCAGTATTGAATACGTTTTGAATACGTTTTAGTTTTGTACCATCAGAAGCTTCCGTCAACTGGTGTATATTCTAATAAGATAGCAGATGTACAGCTGATCTGAATATGCACTGTACAGAAATACCGACTTGTACATTGCTCATGCATTGGCTTTTATAATGATGGTGTAGAAATATACTGTGTATATAACCTTTATTTACGTGTCCATTAAAATAAATATGAAACTACTACTACTACTTTTATTATTACTACCTCTAAAACTACTACTATTACTACTACTATTACTTATATTACTACTACTACTACTAATTATATTAGTACTAATACTACTAGTACTACTACTATTACTAATACTCCTACTACTATTACTATTTCTACTACTACAACTACTACTACTACTACTACTACTACTACTACTTTTATTATTACTACCTGTAAAACTACTACTATTACTACTACTATTACTTATATTACTACTACTACTACTAATTATATTAGTACTAATACTACTAGTACTACTACTATTACTAATACTCCTACTACTATTACTATTTCTACTACTACAACTACTACTACTACTACTACTACTACTACTACTACTACTACTACTAATACTACTACTACTACTACTACTACTACTACTACTACTACTACTACTACTACTACTACTACTACTACTACTACTACTACTACTACTACTACTACTACTACTACTACTACTACTACTAATACTACTACTACTACTACTACTACTATTACTATTACAAGTATTACTACTACTATTATTAGAACTACTACTACTACTACTTCTACTGCTACAACTATTACTACTACTACTACTACTACTACTACTACTACTACTATTTTTTATTATTATTATAAACTTTGATATTTAATTACTATAACAGAATAATAATGATGTTTCCATATGAATTAATATTTAATTAAATCCTGACCTTGCATGGTTTGACATCTAGAATATCCCTTTCAATAGATGTTTAAAATCCTGTTTATGTATAAATTATTTGTGTTTTTCCGACAATTTTTAATTCACATGAACAATGTTGTATAATTATTTTCGCCATACAAAGTGAAATGTGGAGTTTGGAGCCTGTGAGCACTGCTACATCAATCCATTGTTTGTTTTTGAGTAGGTCAAAGTGCACGTGTTTAAGACAGTATTGTTCATGCTTCACAATGAGTGACGTTCGGTTAAATGTGAAATTTGAACTTTCGTAATCGTATCTTTCAGAATACTTTGAAGAGCGAAACACGTAAAATGTCGAAGTTGAAATGAGTTGAAAATGTTTTGGACAAAGGAGACACTGCTCATTGTGGCACAATGTCTTCTTTGTTCATAATGTTATACAAATTCGTCCGTTGCAAGGTAGTCACAATATATATGCCTGATATGTTTTTTTGCAATTCGACTGCTTTTAAAATATTTAAACAAACACAACGTTATTATATAGAAGCATGAGTTGAAAACATTGAGGGAAAAGTAGACATTGCTCATGTTGGAACAGCTTCTCCTTTGTCCACAGTTTTATAAAATTTCGTCGGCAGCAAAGTACTTATTAGTGTATTGTATTTTAAAAAACAACATTGTATTAAAATGTTGTTAACACAAATCTTTAGGAGGTTGTCAGTCATATCGACCAATCAAGCACAGCTTGTTAAATCTTTCCCACATAAAGACGCTCTCTGACGACTCTGCAGCAGACGACATTTGAAAACAGTGTTACAACAGAAGAAATTGCTCACACTCTCTTAAACTCTTTTCAATTATTATAATATTTAATTTATAGAGTGTTTTACATCAGATGTTTTTAAAGTCGTATGCTGCAGATTTGTTGTATGTGGGAAAGTGTTTAACTATCACTCATCTGTATTGAAGGTGTGTTAGATACAGCTTAACAGTGTACTTTTTGAAGACGCATTTCTCGCATCTGCAGCAGAAGCCTTTTTTAAAGAAAAATGTGGCAACGAGCAATACCAAGCTTTACCATAATAGTTTCAACTCTTTTCAATAGTTAAACGTACGATACGCCTCACATACCAAGCTTTGCCATAATGTGTTCAACTCTATTCAATAGTAAAACGGACGATACGCCTCACTTACCAAGCTTTGCCATAATGTGTTCAACTCTATTCAATAGTAAAACGGAAGATACGCCTCACATACCAAGCTTTGCATAATGTTTTCAACTATATTCAATAGTAAAACGGAAGATACGCCTCACTTACCAAGCTTTGCATAATGTTTTCAAAGCTATTCAATAGTTAAACGGAAGATACGCCTCACAAACCAAGCTTTGCTATAATGTTTTCAATTTTATTCAATAGTAAAATGGAAGATACGACTCACTTACCAAGCTTTGCATAATGCTTTCAAAGCTATTCAATAGTTAAACGGAAGATACGCCTCACATACCAAGCTTTTCCATAATGTAATCAACTATATTCAATAGGTAAACGGAAGATACGCCTCACATACCAAGCTTTTCCATAATGTAATCAACTTTATTCAATGGTTAAACGGAAGACGAGCCTCATATACCACGCTTTGCCATAATGGTTTCAACTCTATTCAATAGTTAAAAGGAAAATACGCCACACATACCAACCTTTGCCATAATGTTTTCAACTCTATTCAATAGTTAATTGGAAGATACGCCTCACATACAACGCTTTTTCATAATGTTGACAACTCTATTCACTAGTTAAACGGAAGATACGCCTCACATACCGCGCTTTGCCATAATGGTTTCAACTCTATTCAATAGTTAAACGGAAAATACGCCACACATACCAATCTTTGACATAATGTGTTCAACTCTATTCAATAGTTTAACGGAAGATACGCCTCACATACCAAGCTTTGCCATAATGGTTTCAACTCTATTCAATAGTTTAACGGAAGATACGCCTCACATATAACGCTTTTTCATAATGTGTTCAACTCTATTCAATAGTAAAACGGAAGATACGCCTCACTTACCACGCTTTGCATAATGCTTTCAAAGCTATTCAATAGTTAAACGGAAGATACGCCTCACATACCAAGCTTTTCCATAATGTAATCAACTATATTCAATAGTTAAACGGAAGATACGCCTCACATACCAAGCTTTTCCATAATGTAATCAACTCTATTTAATTGTTAGACGGAAGACGAGCCTCATATACCACGCTTTGCCATAATGATTTCAACTCTATTCAATAGTTAAAAGGAAAATACGCCACACATACCAACCTTTGCCATAATGTTTTCAACTCTATTCAATAGTTAATTGGAAGATACGCCTCACATACAACGTATTTCATAATGTTGACAACTCTATTCAGTAGTTAAACGGAAGATACGCCTCACATACTACGCTTTGCCATAATGGTTTCAACTCTATTCAATAGTTAAACGGAAAATACGCCACACATACCAATCTTTGACATAATGTGTTCAACTCTATTCAATAGTTTAACGGAAGATACGCCTCACATACCAAGCTTTGCCATAATGGTTTCAACTCTATTCAATAGTTTAACGGAAGATACGCCTCACATACAACGCTTTTTCATAATGTGTTCAACTCTATTCAATAGTAAAACGGAAGATACGCCTCACTTACTGAGCTTAGCATAATGTTTTCAAGGCTATTCAATAGTTAAACGGAAGATACGCCTCACATACAACGCTTTTTCATAATGTGTTCAACTCTATTCAATAGTAAAACGGAAGATACGCCTCACTTACTAAGCTTAGCATAATGTTTTCAAGGCTATTCAATAGTTAAACGGAAGATACGCCTCACATACCAAGCTTTGCTATAATGTGTTCAACTCTATTCAATAGTTATACGGAAGATACGCCTCACATACAACGCTTTTTCATAATGTTGACAACTCTATGCAATAGTTTAACGGAAGATACGCCTCATATACAACGCTTTTTCATAATGTTGACAACTCTATGCAATAGTTTAAAGGAAGATACGCCTCACATACCAAGCTTTGACATAAGGCGTTCAACTATATTCAGTAGTTAAACGGAAGATACGCCTCACTTACCAAGCTTTGACATAATGTGTTCAACTCTATTCAATAGTTAAACGGAAGATATGCCTCGCATACCAAGCTTTGCCATAATGTGTTCAACTCTATTCAATAATGTGTTCAACTATATTCAGTAGTTAAACGGAAGATACGCCTCACTTACCAAGCTTTGACATAATGTGTTCAACTCTATTCAATAGTTAAACGGAAGATATGCCTCGCATACCAAGCTTTGCCATAATGTGTTCAACTCTATTCAATAATGTTTTCAAGGCTATTCAATAGTTAAACGGAAGATACGCCTCACATACCAAGCTTTGCCATAATGTGTTCAACTCTATTCAATAGTTATACGGAAGATACACCTCACATACCAAGCTTTGCCATAATGTGTTCAACTCTATTCAATAGTTATACGGAAGATACGCCTCACATACCGCGCTTTGCCATAATGTGTTCAACTCTATTCATTAGTTATACGGAAGATACGCCTCACATACCGCGCTTTGCCATAATGTGTTCAACTCTATTCAATAGTTATACGGAAGATACGCCTCACATACCAAGCTTTGCCATAATGTGTTCAACTCTATTCAATAGTTATACGGAAGATACGCCTCACATACCAAGCTTTGCCATAATGTGGTCAACTCTATTCAATAGTTAAACGGAAGATACGCCTCACATACCAAGCTTTGCCATAATGGTTTCAACTCTATTCAATAGTTTAACGGAAGATACGCCTACCATACAACGCTTTTTCATAATGTGTTCAACTCTATTCAATAGTAAAACGGAAGATACGCCTCACTTACTAAGCTTAGCATAATGTTTTCAAGGCTATTCAATAGTTAAACGGAAGATACGCCTCACATACCAAGCTTTGCCATAATGTGTTCAACTCTATTCAATAGTTATACGGAAGATACGCCTCACATACCAAGCTTTGCCATAATGTGTTCAACTATATTCAATAGTTAAACGGAAGATACGCCTCACATACCAAGCTTTGCCATAATGGTTTCAACTCTATTCAATAGTTTAACGGAAGATACGCCTACCATACAACGCTTTTTCATAATGTGTTCAACTCTATTCAATAGTAAAACGGAAGATACGCCTCACTTACTAAGCTTAGCATAATGTTTTCAAGGCTATTCAATAGTTAAACGGAAGATACGCCTCACATACCAAGCTTTGCTATAATGTAATCAACTATATTCAATGGTTAAACGGAAGATACGCCTCACATACAACGCGTTTTCATAATGTGTTCAACCCTATTCAATAGTTAAAGGGAAGATACGCCTCACATACCACGCTTTGCCATAATGTGTTCAACTATGTTCAATAGTTAAACGGTAGACACACTTCATGTACCAAGCTTTGCCATAATGTGTTCAACCCTATTCAATAGTTAATCTGAAGATACGCCTCACGTACCAAGGGTCCCGGCTTCGAATCCCATAATTAGCGGAATCTGCTTCAGAGATTTTTCCACACAAACGGTGCGACTACTGGTTCAGTTTCTAGGAAGCAGATATCAAGTCTGATTAATATAAATGGAATGCTTGTTTTATAATCGGTGTAAAATAAATAAGTTTAAACGGAAGTTACACTGTATATTTTACCCTTTACATATTACAGACGTTGACCTATAAAAACAAACGAGCAGTATCTCCTTTTCACACAATTCTTTCAAAATTTAACAAAATGCTTCGTTCATGCAGTGGATAACATTTTGACTGTTGCACTGGTGTTAGGATAATCTTACCAGCAGTACTTGTAAGAACAATGTACATTTACCAAGTAGACAATTGGTATTACATGGAATACATTAACGATCTTTGTTATGATAATAACCATCTTAGCCATGTTGGCAGTAGGAACCAGTACGTCCTGCTATACATGACGTGCAATCAGAGTAACTTTTACATATAACACATTTGTCTAGACATGGTAAGCAATAGCCATCAATGTCATAATGAAAATATCCATCCGCACAACCATCAGTACACGTGTTATTGGTACATGACCCATCACGACATGTGTTACAGTCACGGTCACATCTCGGTCCATAGTATCCTGGCTTACATACATCACAATAAAAGGATTGGGAGCAACTGTAGCATTCTCTGCTACATTGATAACACCAGCCGCCTGATGTTAAATAACACCCGACAGTACATGCACTACATTCACCACCATTCCGATATGTACACTGGCATGTCTGGCCTGAAAAATAAAATAGTTATCACAAGTTGCTTTGTTCTTTCCATACTGTCTTAGATTGAAATCCCCAGACTCGCAAATATTGGGTAACACTCACGATGAGCAATTAATCCAGTTTGAAAATCAAATAATGTGTATTGTATCGTATATTTTTAATGGCACACGTTTGCTTATCCACAGTATTACGGTTTCTCTAAATCGTGTATACGAGATAATTTAGTAATTGACCTAAGTGACCTTGACTTTGGACCTGTGACCGTGAACAACAAAAGCGCAGATCTTCTCATAATGCCGAATGTTCTGTAACAATGTGTTGCATAGGATTTACCGTGTTGTTTAATGAGTACGAACCGGTTGATTATATCTTTTGAGTACGAATCTATATTGTCACAGTTGTATAGAGTACAATATCTTACGAAAAAACTTTTTTTCTGCTGCAAGAGCATGTTATCTTCTGTCGAATTTGCGACTTCTATCTAGGCATGGTTGGCTAAAGAGTAAGTTTCGATGTGATAATGATTCTTCGCCAATTACTTTATCCATATGTCTTCTGTTTATTTTCTAGAGCAATTTTCTATTGAGATTTTAGCGTTAAAGTCGGAAAGTCATCGGTTTTCGACTAGTCTGTGCATTTCTTGTTTGGACGCTACTTTGGACTGATTATACGATTAAAGAACTATTTGTAATTATATTTCTTTGTTTACTTTCAGTCTTTTACTGATTTACCATGAATAAAAGCTCCCACACTCAATAGTTGTAGTCGTACACGTATCTGTGCAAGCATACCGAACATGCAATCAAGTATTATCAAGTATTACCCGCAGTTTTACGGTGTTTTTGAAATCCTGCTTTGAGACATTATTCGATAATTCACCCTTATGACCTTGCCATTTGACCCCTGACCCCAAAATTAATTAGGGCGCATCTTCTCGAGTAGTCTGTGCATTTCTTGTTTGAACGCTGCTTTGGACTGATTATACAATTACGGAACTATTTGTAATTATATTTCTTTGTTTACTCTCAGTCTTTTATTGATTTAACATGAATAAAAGCTGCCGCACTCAATAGTTGTAGTCGTACATGTATCCGTGCAAGCATACCGAACATGCTATCAGGTATTATCAAGTATTACCCGCAGTTTTACAGTGTTTTGTAAATCCTGCCTTACGACATAATTCGATAATTCACCCTAATCACCTTGCCATTTGACCCCTGACCCCGAAAGTAATTAGGGCGCATCTTCTCGAAATGTGGAACATGTAAGGAAAGTATGATTATCTTCATTGATACTGATTTCTCTATATCGTACCCACAACATGGACACACACATACGCACGGCAGGGTAGCTAAATTTCCTAACCCCCCCCCCCCCCCCCCTCCCCCCCCCCCCCCCTCCCAACAAAACCATGCGTGGAGTAATGATTAAGGTTACCTTTGATATCAACCGGAAACCCACAACGCAATCCACAAACGACTATCTTCCAAGTAAGGCAGATTTTCATTTTTGAAATCGTTTAATTAAGTAAATCGGGACTCATCTGTATCAAAAGTGTCTTATCTGCAAACAATACTCAGCATTATGACACTGGACTCGTGATAACTCAAACAATGTAACAATTCGAAAAGATCGTTTAACTCGAAACAATAACTAAAACAGAAACGTCTGTTGTAAACAGCGTTGGAGCAGTTCTCAGAAAAGCAACTAAAACTTCTGCTGCGTCATTTTCCTGATTTAATTTCATCACCGTCTTGTTTTACAAAATTATGCTGTTAATACATTAATTTAACAAATATCGAGGGATTCCTTCCTCAACACGTCGATCACTCGAAGTAATGTATGATTCCATTTCTATATCCTTGGCATTATTATAAATATTATTATTAGTATTATTATTACTAACAGTACTAGAAGTAGTAGAAATAGAAGTAGTAGAATTAGTAGTAGTAGTAGTAGTAGTATTTGTATTATTATTATTATTATTATTAGTAGTAGTAGTAGTAGTAGTAGTAGTAGTAGTAGTATTAGTATAAGTAGGAGTAGTAGTAGTAGTAGTAGTAGTAGTAGTAGTAGTAGTAGTAGTAGTAGTAGTAGTAGTAGTAGTAGTAGCAGTGGTTGTAGTAGTATTAGTAGTAGTAGTAGTGGTAGTAGTAGAAGTAGTAGTACGTCGATCTTTCGAAGTAATGTATGGTTCCATTTCTACATCATTCGCATTATTAATTGTGTTATTATTATCATTATTATTATTACTAATAGTAGAAGTGATCGTAGTAGTAGAAATAGTAGTAGTAGTAGTAGTAGTAGTAGTAGTAGTAGTAGTAGTAGTAGTAGTAGTGGTAGTAGAAGTAGTAGTGGTAGTGGTAGTAGTAGTAGTAGTAGTAGTAGTAGTAGTAGTAGTAGTAGTTGTAGAAGTAGTAGTAGTAGTAGTTATATAGTAGTATAACGATCAGTAGTATTATAGTTGTTTTAGACATAATTATTAAGGCCAAGAT
Organism: Serripes groenlandicus; assembly: GCA_031761405.1. Lineage (NCBI taxonomy): Eukaryota > Metazoa > Mollusca > Bivalvia > Cardiida > Cardiidae > Serripes > Serripes groenlandicus. The sequence continues at coordinate 48,832,066 of JASEVX010000014.1, read as the reverse complement.
CATGATCATCCTTCTTCTAACTCTTATTATCATTATAATGGTCGTAATGTTTATTATATGGAATATCAGTCTGTGTTTTACCTTGTCAGTCGTTAAACACACTTAGTAATACCTCGCTGATCCATTAAAAAGTAAAATATACACATATTAGTAAACAACATATGTAAACAATGTTGTGTAATTATTTTCCTCATACAGAGTGAAATGTGGAACTTGGAGCCCTAGATGCTGCAATGCTACATCAATCCATTGTTTGTTTTTTAATAGGTCAAAAGTCCCATGTTAAAGAAAGTATTGTTCCATACTTCACAATGAGTGACGTTCGATTTCGTGTGAGTCTTTATCTTCCTTAATCGCATACCTCATATGTTTTTTAAAAGTCGTCCGTTTTCAAAATACTTTGAAGAGCGAAAGACTTGAACATGACGAGGCATAAGTAGAAAATATTGTGGGCAAAGGAGACATTTTTTCTTTGGTCATAATGGTATATAAATTATTTAGTTGCAAAGTAGTCAGAATTTGTAAGCCTGATATGCTATTTTGCAATTCGACTGCTTTTAAAATATTTAAACAAAAACAATATTGACATATCTAAGCATGAGTGGAAATATTGTGGGCAAAGGAGACATTCTTCCTTATTTCATTATGTTATGTAAACTCGTCCGCTGTAGACAAAATGTGTAAGCCTGATATGCTATTTTGCAATTCGACTGCTTTTAAAATATTTAAACAAAAACAACATTTTTATACAGAAGTATGAGCTGAAAACATTGGGGGCAAAGAAGACATTGCTTATTTTGGAGCAATTTCTAATTGTTATAACAAGTCGTCGGCTGCAAATTTCTCATTGTTGTAAGCCTGATATGCTTTATTATAAGTCGTCTCCTTTCAAAATACTTAAATTCGTCGGCAACAAAGTTGTAAAAAACAACGTTGTATCAAACGTACCTAACGCAAATGTTTAGACGATTGTCAGTTGAAAAGACCAATCAAACACAGCGTTTAAGCATTTCCCACATATAGACGCTCTCTGACGACTCTGCAGAAGACGACTTCTGAAAACATTACGACAAAAGAAGAAATTGCTCATAATCTTTTTCATGATTAATTTCTCTATTAAATGATTATGATGTTTCATTTATAGAGGTTTACAATGCTTTTACCCAGATGTTTTTTAAGGTCGTCTGCTGCATAATTGTTGTATATGGGAAAGTGTTTTACCAGCACAGAAATAAGTTGTAGGTATATTAGATACAGCTTAACAGTGTGCTTCTTGGAGATGCATTTTGCCGCATCTGCAGCAGATGCCTTTTGAAACCATTGTGGCAATGAGCGATCTACACTTTGCCACAATGTGTTCAACTATCTTCAAAAGTTTAACGATAGATACGCTTCTCGTACCAAATGTCCCGGGTTCGATATCCCGTGATGAGCGGAATCTGCCTTTGGGTTTTTTCCAACAAACGGTGCGAGTACTGGCTCAGTTTCCAGGAAGCAGACATCGAGTCTGATTAATATAAGCTGAACGTTTCTTTTGCAATCGATGTAAAATAAATAAGTTTAAACGGAAGTTACACTGTATGTTTAACCTTTTACCTAATATAGACGTTGGCCTTTAGTAACAGATTCTATTTCTCACATAATTGTTTCAAAATTACAGATATACATCCAGTTCTCTAAATTGAACAAAACGCCTCGTTCATGCAGTGGATAACATTGTAACTGGTGCACTGGTGTCAGAATAAGCTTACCAGCAGTATTGATAAGGATTCATTTACCATCAAACTTGGCCCATCATCAGAATGAAATGAAATTTACACAGTATGTTTGCTCGTTTGCCCCCTTTCAACATTGCCACGAATTAAAACCTTGTCAAGTGTTCATGGTTTCCATTGCAACACAATTTCTCCTTCAAAAACTAGGAAATTAAGGGAAAATATATGGGAGTCAACATTACATATAATCTTCAAACATAACAATAAACCCACGAGTTATTATGGAAACAGGCCACGGTTTCAACTTATGTCAGGATAAGCTTACCAGCAGTACGTGTACGAACAATGCGCATTTACCATCAAACTTGGCCCATCTTCAGAACGAAATGAAATTTACACAGTATGTTTGCTCATACATATGCCCCCTTTCAAACTTGCCACGAAATAAAACGTTGTCAAATGTTCATTGTTTCCATGGCAACACAATTTCTTCTTCCAAAACTAGGAAATTAAGGGGAAATATATGAGAGTCAACACTACATATAATCTTCAAACATAACTATAAACACAAGTTACTATGGAAACAGGCCATGGTTTCAAATTATGAAATATTAATTATTTAGCAATGTTCAAGTAAAACACAGATAAGACTTACTTTCTGAAAATAGATTATTATAAATGATACTCTGTATATAAGAAATAAAATATTTACATGTATTCTTTATTCTCATAAACAGTGGATACTGAACTTCAACTTTTGCCATTGCAACAACAATATCCTATATATAAACGTTATAGTATTCTTGCATTCGCTAGAAAATGCATAAACTAAAAAGGTTTGATTGCAATCAAATTGTAAAACATAATTGAATATTATTATTTCATTAACATATTTGTGAAATAAATATAAATAAATATATTAATAAGGTATTAAGCTTTGCTTTAAGTCTTGTAGACTTGTGATGTATAAGTCGTAGTCATCATGGTGTAATGAAAGGTGTGTTTGTGCAACCGTATGAACTTTCTGAAGCTGTATCTCCTTTATGCACAACTGGATGGTCAAATAACTCGCCATGTTTGTTAAACTTGATATGATGATGTATCTTATACAAAACCCATGATTGTAGCTCAGAGGTCAGGGGTCAAACATTTAAGGTCAAAGGTCAACAATTGATGAAAACAGCTTTTCAATGCTCTCACTTCTACCCTCATTTAAAGACTATCACACAACTTGATGTGTTGTTCAATTGAACAAGATGTTGTGCTATTTGCAAGACCTAGAATAGTAATTTATTTGTCAAGGTCATATTTCCATATTAAAGGTCAAATGCAGTTGAAATATAGTTTGTCAATGCTATAACATTCAAACATATATAACAGTCATAAAGGAACTATCAAGTAACCAATCAATGATGAAATGGAGCCTGTCTGGGATGTGACTTGCGAAATTGATGGATCAGTTCATGTAGGTGTCGTCTCACTTTGCCAACTTTTAGTTTTTAGGTAAGATTTTTTTTTTTGGGGGGGGGGGGGGGGAAGTTGGCAAGGTGAGACTAGGTCAACATGTGTGAACTAGCCAGGGGCAATATTGGTTTTTAAATTGTCAGCTCTCCTAGTTTCCAAATATGAATTATATGATATTTGAACCTTATGCGATTGGACTTAGACAATTTCAACTTTTACTTATGTGAAAATCTGATTTAGTATTTTTATTCTTTAGTAACAATCTGATTAACAATTGATTAACTGATTATAATTGTAACAATAATATTATTTATTATTGCTTTTAATAGATTGTTTGTAGATTTAATTGTCTGATATGTTTTCAGTCAATCAACTAATTAAACTGATAGGTTTCAACTAATTAAAGGAATGAGTAATTGTAATCAATCAATTAAAAGTTTAAAAACATACATGCACCATATATAAATACTGTTTAGAAACAGGGAACATCATACAAACATGGCTAATGCAGCAGTGAATGTCAGTTTCTTAGAGAATAGTAGAGGTGGGAGAACACTATATGGACGGTACATTCTACTCGAGTCCCAACTGTTTTTATCAACTCTACACGATCCACGCCCAGATCAACGAACAGATGTATCCCTTGGTGTATGGGTTCCTACCGAACAAGACACGCGCTACTTACAGACGATTTTTCAGCAGCTTAAGACAGCCGCAGACAACCAGATATTATAATGATGGACTTCGAAAAACCCGCCCAAACAACTGCGACAGACGTATTCAGTAGTGCCACCATACGTGGATGTTATTTCCATTTTACGCAATATATATGGAGAAAAGTCCAGTCCCTTGGTTTGGTCAGAGAGTTTAAAGAGAACGACGACGTAAGAACATTAGTGAGAAGAGCTGCTGTGTTACCACTAGTACCGTTGCGCCAGGTAGAAGACATGTGGCTATTCGCCATAGAAAACTGTGAAGACGACTCCCAACAAATAGAAGCCTTTAAAGACTACGTGACAGAACAGTGGGTCGAAGGGGACAAGTCCCTTTGGAACCACTACGACAATAGAGGTCCACGCACAACCAACCATGTTGAGGGTTGGCACCACAAGATTAACAATAAAGTGAATCGGTCGCATCCAAATATATATGCGCTGCTAGAAATCATCAAGAAAGAACAACAAATGAACAAAATCAAGATGCTCCAGTTCCAAAATGGTGGTCGTCAACAACCAAGAAAGAGAAAATACAGATTTGTAGACAGTCGGTTAGCCACTCTTAAAGAAAGGCTTGAATCTAGTGAGATTGACTTGTATGTATATGCTGATTCTGCTTCTCAGTTGATTAAATTGAAATGATACGATGTATTACTTTTTTGTATGATTGTGTATATAATTGCAATTTTGTTTTCAGCGTTACATAGATTTAAAGCATAGACTATGCTGCACATTGTATATATGTTGACATGTATAAAACTAGAAAGTATGGAATATGATAGATATTCAACAAACACAATCCATTTTGTCACAATGTTATCAAAAGACATTGGTTAAACCAATAAAATCAATAGTTTAAATTTCATATTTATGATAATTTTATGAATATTTTTAAAAAATATATATACGTATGTGATAATAAAAATTAATAAATGTATTTCATCATTTTGCATTTTATTCTTATACGCAGCACCCATTTATTTAATTACTAGGTGGACATATTTGTCCAAAATCCACACTTGTTTTCACAGCAAACACAGAGGTGTTAAAAGATAATTGGTTGGCAAAGTGAGACGAAAATTTGTCCAAAAAATGAAAAAGTTGGGAAAGTGAGACTGAACCTTCATGTATATCACATAAAACACCAATTACTGCAGCTGATAGGTCAAGGTCATTGCAATTATTTAAACTCAAAGCAAAAACAAGAGGGCCAAGATTGACCTAAATCTGTCACCTGAGTGATAGTATAGTAGCAAATGTTACTGCTAATACAAATAAAAAATAATTAAGAGTGGGAATGAACTGAACACGAAACAGCTTATCAGTAAAGGACACTAATGATTGTGCATACCAATTTGAAACAATTTGAAAGAAGACACCCCCAGGAACACTTCTGTGAAGTTTGGTTGATGTCAGTCCATTGGTTAGGAGGAGATGGCGTTTGAATCTAAAGTTATTTTATCCCTTTTCCGATGCCACCTGGCAGTTATTTTTGTCAGCCAATCAATATGGCTTGAACAAATTATGTACAGTGTCACTAAAGTAGCATTCCTTTTAAACCACCTTGAAACCAGACAATAACTTTATAAGAAGGTAATTTTAGATTCTTATCATTTTGCCCCTTTTTTCTCTAATGTCTTCAACTCAGATAACACTTCAACTAAACTATTAAAACAAATACAGTGGACTCGCGATAGCACGAACAATTGATAATTTAAATATATCCTTTAACTCAAACACATTCCCAGACCGTATCTACCTTATGAAATACCGTAGTCGCAGTTTTGATTGCTCAAATGTCCTAAAACATATCTACCCTATGAAAACACCGTAGTCGCAGTAATGATTTCTCAAATGTCCCAGAACGTGTCTACTTTATGAAAACATCGTAGTCGCAGTAATGATTGCTAAAATGTCCTAGAACGTATCTACTTTATGAAAACACCGTAGTTGCATTAATGACTGCTTTAATGTCCTAGAACGTATCTACCTTATGAAAACACCGTATGTAGTTGCAGTAATGATTGTTCAAATGTCCTAGAACGTATCTACCTTATGAATACACCGTAGTCGCAGTAATGATTGCTCAAATGTCCTATAACGTATATACAGTATGAAAACACCGTAGTCGCAGTATTGCTCAAATGACTATCGCTGGTTGGCTTTTCTTAATTAAAATGTAATATAAATGAATTACGAAGCTGATTATACAATCATTTAGTATTCAAACGATCACTCGAACTCGTCGATAACTCGAATTAATGTATCTGTATCATTCAACTTTGAGACATCAATATTCCACTTTATTTAATGCTAAACGATGAGATACTGAGTTCTATCAGAATGATATAATCCATATCACACACAATGTGAGTGATATAGGTATGACGTAATTTTCCTAGTTTCCGGTCATGTTATACTACACACGTTGTATATATATAAAGAAATACGTAATGATATATCATTAGATTGGATACAAGCATTGTCATGTGATAAACACCTTTTTTTATCTATACCCATGTATAATTCCGTATTCCGTAAATTTAACAAATCGGACTTATTGTCATTGTCTGACATTGTGTAGTAAACTAATACATTCAAACGCGACGTGGATATGGAATATGTCTCTTCGAGAAGCGATACAATTGAATATTTTCACGAGCGCGTATCCTCTATGTAGTTAACGTTTTAACACCAAAATAAAACATCTATTTATTTTATCTATTCAGTATAATTCAAATAATTCGAACTCGCTGATAGCTCGAACTCGCTGATAGCTCAAACACATCGATAACTCAAACCCGAACACGTCGATAACTCAAACACGTCGATAACTCAAACCCGAACACGTCGATAACTCAAACCCGAACACGTCGATAACTCAAACCCGAACACGTCGATAACTCAAACCCGAACACGTCGATAACTCGAACACGAAGATAACTCAAACCCGAACACGTCGATAACTCTAACACATCGATAACTCGAATACGTCGATAACTCGAACACGTCGATAAGTCTCGATCACATTCGACTTCGACTTATCGAGAGTCCACTGTTGTTAACCTTTTTACATCCAGAGAAGTCAGATTGCCTTTAACAGCTTCTCTCCTTTCCCACAATAGTTACAACTTTGTCTCTAGTTTTAGATAACTTGACATTCTTTAAATTTCATGAGCTAATTCATCCGATGTTTTCAATTTGAACGCTTTTATTAGATAAAAAGGTGACCCGGATACATCATTCGAACACGTCGATAACTCGAAGTTATGTCTCAATCCATTTCGAGCTCGAGTTACTGAGAGTCAATTGCAGAGGCGTCAGAAAGCGTCTGCATGTGGGAAAATGTTAAGCAGCTTGGCATATAACTAGTGTGGTGACACTTCTAGCTTATTTTTTAATTAGAAGTATCATGGTTGCATAATGGCACACATTGGAGTGCTTGTGGAACTGTATATATGTATGGTTTTCTTGACAGGGTACTCAAATGTTATATTTTGTAATTAAAATAATGTTTAGCTGGTAGATTTTGTTAAATATAATGTTCAAACGCAATGAACACCTGTACATCAATATATTTCTTACTACCAAACATGGCCTTTTAAGAGTCCGCATTCATATCATGAGGTAAGTGACGTTTTGCATGTTCTAAAATCCTTGTTCGACCCTATAACCCTATGTTGTAGATACTCAAAGAAATTGTATCAATAAAACAATGTTTTGAGTACCAACATTATAGGGTTTGGTTGGATAATAAGTGAGATATTGTAGCGGAAAGGAATGTACATCTCAACTTATCTGAACCTCTATCACTTTAGCTTGTCTAATTTCGAAGACAAAAATCTACGATGTATTTTGATACCATTGGCGTTGTTATCTGCGTTGTCACAAAACTTTGACCTTATCGCATTACTCAAAAACCGTTCAACATTTCCAAATGAAACTTGGTACATGTTCCTACGGGAAATACGCATGTCTTTACAAAGTAACATAACTCTGGCTTAAATGAATATAACAGCTGGTCATCAACCCAAGAACATTGACGTAGGTACCGTACCAACCCATTTTCGAGTGTTGGTTTAAGTCTTACTCGCAATACACAGCTGGACATCAACCCAAGAACTTCTGACAAACACAAACAAGAAGTGTAGCCCGACGAGGTGTATGCATATCCATCTATAAACGTATAGTAAATATATAACATAAACAACACGGTTATATGTGATTATATAAATATGTTTTATCTTATGCACTGTCTCGGTGGTGTAGTGGTATAGCATTTGCATCAGTGCGGAAGGTCGAGAGTTCGATGCCCGTCCGAATTTACCCAATTACTCCTTGGCGCTCATGGTTGCGGATATAACGACTGACTGGCTTGTGTCTGGATAAATTGACGAGTAGAAGTGGTAACTATCCAAAGAAACGCCGTAATACACAATAAAAAAAACAAAATATATCTGTATATGACACGAAATTGGTAATAACCGGTAATATCGCCGGACGCGCCTCAAATGTATTGACTACATTGTTGGAAAAATCCCGAAATTACTCATGAATATGTTTTCACTTTCACTTTTGAGTGGCTTTGGATGGAACAAATGGTTTATACTACACACCGGGATTAACGCCCGTTTCAATATCATTTCAGTTAAATATTGGTCGCAGAAAACTAATTCATGAGTAAACAAACTGGTTCTAGGCTACAAAATGTGCATTGACCAAAGGCACTTCACCATGAGCGCCAGGAGAGAGGATTGAACCCGGAACGCCCACGCTAATAACTCGGTCACGGCGGATTCCTATTCGAAACGAAGTGTTGTTGCAAATACGTTCAGATAAAAAACAACAGGCGAGTCTTAGAATATTTGTTTTGTCTGAATGGTGTTTATCGCCGCTTTCAACCTTGTTTTAGTTATATCACTGCGTTTTCAGGGTAAGTTACCAGTATCTATGGTCCGTTTTATCCCGACACTAGGGAGTTAGCCATACTGCTTATTCCATGACCCTAAGCGCCAAGGAGGGAGAGCCAATACTACTACTATTATAGCTTTTATATAAGCGCGGACTCGTTATGAACAACACTGTCCGCTTTATAAATGTTAAAATGATCTCGACGAATGAAAAGTTTTAACCAAATATATCCAACAATGCTAAGATATTGCTTAGGAAGAACGGAAATAAGGACAGACGAAGAAATATCATATTCGCCTTTTGTCAGGGGATAATAAGACACCGGCAATTTTATTAAAACAATAAACTTTGTGCGCTCGCACATGTATATTTATATATCTGATATTAGTTCTATACAGGCTCAGATTGACATTTGTGTCAATCAATCAATCAACTCTTAAAAAATCGTTCCGTATAAAACCGGTAAAATAACCCATATAAATCAATTTTATAGAAAAGCGGTAATTGTCGACTGCTCCGCTTTCACAAAACCCAGCGTTGGTTGTATCGCACGATCTCTTTGGACAAAAACAAACCCGAGCACGTGTTCATAGGTATTTAAATAAACAGGGTCAATTCGAGCCGACCTTTTATTTCGTGTTGTCAGATCAACTATACGTACAGGGAAGACTTGTCAGCTGATTACATTAGATTGCGCCTAATATACATCACATTCATACATCCCAGTCTTTCGAATACCAAGATTGGCCAGTGCTGCGTCCTATAGACAACGAAACAGTAAAAAAACATTTAACGATACTACAGTAAGATTTAGGCCCCCGTGGCCGAGTGGTTAGCGTCGGGGATTTGAAACCAGTTTGTGCCGGATTCGATCCCATTTCGAGACGGTCATTGTGGAGTGTCCTTGAGCAACTCACATTTCGTAGCCTTGTACTGGTTTGCTTACACAAGGCGCATGAACAAGTGAACTGTCGCCGCGATGTAACTTAGATAATATTGGAAACGGGCGTAATACCAGAATAAAACAATATAACAACCGGACTTTGTTTCATTGAAACTGAACGTTTTTTCTTGGTGGTCCAATGGTTAACACGCTGAATTGTCCATTGTATTTGTCGTGCCGAGAAAACTCAATCAGTGCTATCCACAACGGTCACCATTGATTATTTGTTATGGTGGTCGAGTGGTCAATACGCTGAATTGTCCATTTCATTTGTCGTGCTGAAAACATAAACTCAGTGCTATCGCTAAAGAGTCTCTCACCAATACATTTATAAAGATGATTTTCCTTTAGTTGTATGACCTTTTTTTTTAATTCATTCAAAATTAATTGATCCACAAGGATTTGCAGATTTTAAACTTGGGTCTTATTACTCTTCAACTGATAGAGGCAAATAAGCTGAAGCTTGAATGTCATTTGATACAGGTAATTCAGCTTCAGGTTCAATTTTACAGTTGGATGTGGTGGGATACAGGAGATTGTAATGCGAGTTTTCTAGAATCAGTGAAACTGTTTCACTGCCATTTGAAGAAACCAATTTTTGTTGTGTGTATTTTGTAACAAAACAACGTGTATTCTTGTCAAATGCTGTCACCTATAGAAAAACAGTTTTTTATGTTGCTGCAATAATTTCAGTAAAATTTGCCCAGCCATTCTGGTTAAGCATATGCAGCCAGTATACATTTTCAGTGTTTGTATTTGTACCGTGAGAAAGTGCAATGCTATTCCTCCAGCTCTCCAAATTGTGTATTATGTGTGTACATATGTTTGTTCTAAAGTTTTGACCATTGAAGTATGTGAATTGAAAAGCAAGACTTTGACAATTAAAGAAACATTTTCTATCTGGTGGTATATTGAACCTTTTGTATGCCTGCTTATCAAGTGTGATAATAGTGCAATTGTCTGTATAACTGTTAAGATCACACAACGAAAACATTTTTTGTTTCCAGTGCTTGTTTAAATTACTTTTGAGTTTATGATGTTGTGTTTGCTTGATGCTATTAACGGAAGTTTTGCCAGTTTATTGGGACTGCCTGTGTTAACATGATCAAACGAAATCGATCTTTTAAAATTATGTTCAAATTTATAATGACTTCCGTTGTAAATGTGGTCTTGTTTAACATGTTCAGTTATGTTTTGTTCAAGGTGTAATACTTTTCGTTTAGCCTAGCTCCTGGCATTTTTGACGTTTTGAATGTGCTAGCATTACACATAAGTACAATGAATCAAAACTAGTGTTTTAAAATTAGTTCCCCTCCAAATAAAATAAAATATAAATAAAATCAACATAACAGGAACTGTTAAACCAGAGAATACAACTTTAAGAAAGATTACTATGTCGTTGTACCATGGCGAGTCTTGTAATGGTCGTCTATCGTGGCAGACAACAGTTGTGAGAGCGCTTTAATTTTAATTGACGTGCGTCCAGATAATCTTGATTGCGACTATTCAGTAAAGAACGATAAAGTCAAAATTTATGTTCTGAAAACTCGAATTACGGTTGTCTTTTATTATGAATGGTAAACAATATTTCATGTACATTTCCATTTATTTTTAACTTGTTTGTACAAGAGTTAGTTCTCACGAAAATAGCGAAGCACTTTTATGACCTTGAATGTCGATTTAGAATTTTAAAAAAATGGACGACAACAACTTTGTTTTACGTCTGACCGACCGCATTTTATACATAACCAAAATGGAGACTCCCATTGATTTTGCCAGTTTCATTTCAGAAGCCTTCATGGGTTATGGAAAAAAAAATCTCACACCTGTTACCTATGAGCGAAAAAAAAGGTTTATGTTTGTTTACCTATTATGCAATGAAATCCCTTTACAGTTAAGAAAGCCAGCTATTTATGTGACAAAATTATTAAAATTACCGGTCTTTCGGGCAGAATACGAGTCAATAGTGGAGTGATAGGCAGACCAGGACAGTCCTTCCTAGTCCAAATGGGGCAGATATTGTATATGGATGGTGTCACGTCGAGTTATAGGACAAACTTGGCTGGTGGGGAGTTAATATTGTGGTAGACAAAGACGATACTGAATTGATGTATACAGGTTGATAATGTTAGATGTTGGGTTTGTCAGTATTTTGAATTAACTTTTAGATAACGTGTCAGTCACACTGGCTCGTTGAACTAAATTAATTATTACCCCCACGTAATGCAAAATACTAAAGACATACGAAAACGGGCCAGAGAGAATACGAGATAATATTACAAAATGTCAAAATAGTAGAACGTGCTTTCTCCTTTAGACATATATAAGACATTTTATGCAAACATAAACACTTTTATGTATTTGTTGCAAGTTACACCATACAGTTATGCTAACCGCATATTACACCATTAGGCTAAGAAGCCTCGTATTACACATACGACATTTTCCAAATCCCCCAATTAGCGTAAACCAATCAGATTACTCCTGACCAATGTGGGCCAATAGAAGTGCGGGGTCAACCACCTTGTTTTTCTGTTGCTTAGATCTCTACATGCTTTTGTTTTGAGGCCTTTGTTTTACGCTTAAAGTATTTCCTCGACCATCGAAAGGTTCGTTTTAAATACATTTATCAGGATCTAAACACAAAGCAACTTACGGACTAACCGTTGCAGGTGTGCGACACGGTTTTAGTGCTTGATTAGCGTGTTTACCTTTGGAATCGACCCGGATATTTTCTAGGTCACCGACGCTACACAAAGCAGTCACGTCACATGCAAAGATGGCTGCGCTCTTGAAACGAATTCAATTCCTCGGTCATTCATTCGTACGGAGACTTAAAGACGTCATCCGAACAAGTGATGACTTTACCTTCACTTGGGATCTACAGGGTCCTCCCTTGATTCAATATTCTGGATTTCTGAGAGCGGACTTAGAAATATTAGGAAACAACATTGATGTGATAGAAGACTTTGACCCCGATGTTTTACTTCTGTTTGCGGGGACGAATGATTTATTTCACTCTGAGATGTCTCCTTTAGAGCTAGCTGGTCAGATCATCGACTTTGTTATTTTCGTTAAATATCAGGAAAGTAGTAGTGATATCAATTACTCATCGTTGCCCATCTACAAGAACAAGATATCCGGTAAACAGGGATGATAACAGAGTCGATCAAACCAACATTGAACTTTCGAAAGGGCTTCATTGTCTAGACCAAGGGCGCACCTGTCTGTGGAGACTGAACGGTTTCTGGTCTCCTTCTGCCAAAGAAAAAGTCTTCACCAGGGATGGCTGTCATTTGTCTGCGTCGGGCCAAGGAAAATTGATCGCTAACTTAAGACTAACAGTCGCTAACCTGAGACGGTCGATCTGTTCTTCACCATTGGATTAATATATGTATTTTATATTTCAATCTAAATTGATCACAACATTTTTGCTATGATTTACTACAATGCGATACCTCAGTGGTCTATATTTTTTCATAAACAGGACCAAGTCCTTTTTTATGTTTCGGTGTTCAAATTGTATGTTGAATCCTTGATGCTACACGGTAACCCGTCATCAACGCTGATGTCAGGCAATGTGCTCTTGGATAGGTATAAACATTCACAAGGGCTAAAGGTCAAAATTTCATTACTGCGACAGACTAATAAATCACTGTTCAATGTGATCCCTGGTGAAATATATGCATTTAATTCCAAACAGTTCGGGAGCGTTATTCCAAAACCAACAGGGACATGCCATTCAAGCTTCTCATTTCCGTACAGGTTTGTGTAATGGCCTGTAACTTGGATTCTTTAGTTATTACGGGTCACTCCTTCCGCATCGCTGGAGCAACATTAGCCTATCAATGCAAATCTCAATTCAAATTCAGTTTCGCTACTTTTGCCACCAAGAGCACTGTTTTAGGCTGGCTCCAGACTGATTTCACATTAAATTACGCATTCGGCTTCAATCTAGGCTTTGATATCGTAGCAGTTGGCACAGGGTACTGTTTTAGGCGGACTGTTTGCAGATGATTACGTTTCATTTAGTACTTTGCAGCATAGGGATAATGCACTTATACCTTATTGTGCAATACGCACTTGGACGGGATATGCCACTTAACATACCGGTTGTGTTCTTATGTATATATACCATTGATGCTCGTTTTCAAATATTTGCTTAAAGGAATACGCTCGGCTGAAAAAAACTCGCTTTGAATTGAAAAATATTGACTTAATGAACATTTATTTACTATGCCTTTCATTAACATACAATTAATAATGAAGATATTACTATTTAAAGATGACTATTTGTGCTGATCGGTGCGCAGCATGGGCGCGGCCATTGTTTACATATCGCAATGTCTCGAGACTTTCTGAAAAGAATACTGACGTCATTTACACAGTATGTCCCAAACAAAAACATACACGTAGAGCTAGATAATGAACGATTGCGGTACCATAAAGGGAATACAAAATATACTTTTTCGTAAGAAAATTAACCCCGGAAGTTTATAAACCTAAACTTCAATTATTCAAAATGAAATTCCAAGCATTACATTATATTATTAATAGCTTTATATAAAGTGTTATAGTAAATAGTATCCAACCATAGTAGGTGGATAGAAAACACGAACTTGACTCGTGTAATATATATCAGCAAATTAAAGATATGTGTTTTAACATTCATTTATACAATAATTTCATTCGTTTATATATTTGACAGTTGTTTGTTATGATTTCAAAGCTCGTTAGACATAATGAACCGTCGTTTTTGTAGAACTAGAACAATCAAATGTCATAGAAACAATCAAATTTCCGGTAGTGGTCGGACTACATACTCTGAAGTTGACGCTAAAGAGATTTTCCATAGTATTCATCTGCTGCAGATTTGGTGTATGTTGTAAAACTGTTATATTATATCGTCACCTTAGTGTAAAAACTCAATAAGTACGTTTTTGTAATTTTTCAGGAGAGCATTTAAACTGATTTTCTTAGAGAAATGACACTTGATTTTAATTTTTGTTAATGTTTTTATTTAAAAACAAAGAAACGAAATAGTCCAAATAATATTTTCTGAAAAAGATTTGTAATAAAAGAGATATTTGGAAAAAATGCACTTATATGTTTATATTTCACTGAACTTGTTTGGTGCAATAAAATTATAAGTGCACCTATCACTTTATTGCACTTGATATTTTGGAGCAAAAACTACATAAGTGCCATTTATCCTTTACTAGATGTAAACCGATAGACAAATATTGTTTTATTATTACTCCAAGATTGATATTAACCCTTTCTCTCATACGACAATTCTGCAGCAGAAGAATTTGACCGTATTTTGTCAAAACATAGAAAATCTCCATAATTGAATGGATAACCTACATGTATGACTAAAAGTGGAAAACATTGTGGCAAAATGAGAAATTGCACCTTTTGTGCAATTTCTTCTTTTGATACTATGTTTTCAAATGCCGTCTGCTGCAGAGGCGTCCAAAAGCGTTTATATGAGGTAAAGGGTTAATATTTACTCTGTTCTATGGTAACCTAGGAAATGCTTTGATAAATCTGAAATACAACTGAAGCAAGACTAAAATGCAACCAAATTAAAACATTAAGCTTATATATTGTAAATTTAGATTTAGAATAAATTAAAGAGTTGCCTCAGTTTAACAATAATAATAATAATAGACTTTATTATATATTCAAGATACAAGCACTGTTATGGAAATAATTTATGTAATTAACCGATGACCACCAGCATGGTACCATGAAAGATATGTTGATTCAAGTTTCTTTAATTTTTCGCAGTTCCTGATATGCAGTGGCTTCCATATTTTTGGTCCAGAGTATGTCAAAGATTTTCTGTAAAATTCTATTCTTGGTTTAGGAATGCAAAGTGTATGCTGGCGCCAGATCTGGGTGATGGACAGGAGCAAACATATAGTCCCCAAACAAATCTCCGACCGGTTAGGGACTAATAAGTAGGGATGGGACCGAGTACCAGTATCTGCTGTTATGAATCCACAACTAAATCCACAACTTAATACAACGTTTAACACGTCGCCAGTTACAAGCAACCAGGTCCCTCCGAATCTATTCTATATGTCGACCCCACAACCAACAAACGCCTCGTCATTGCTACAGACCCAACCGCCAGAATGGGCACTCAAAATTATGGAGGATATAAAGATTATCAAAGACGCTATTCCCAGCATTGAAAAAATAGATAGAACAGTTACATCAATGAACATCAAAATGAACGAAATAGAGTCGAAGCTTGGCAATCTTGAAACTAGGGTACAATCATGTGAAACAAGCTGCGAATTCATCAGCAAAGAGTATGACAATCAGAAAACTAACATTAAAACCACAGCAACTGTAGTTAAACAACTAGAGAGAAAATGCGATGATTTAAAAACTCAAATTAACAACCAATCAAAGCAGTATGATCAACAATATGAGAAAAACTTCACAAAAATGATAGATCTAGAATCTCGCTCCATGAGAGAAAACCTCATCTTTTATGGTATTCCCGAAACAAATAGCCCAGAAATCAAAGAGTCGTGTGAGAATCTGGTGAAGGACCTCATTCAAAATGTCTGTGACATCGATCCATCCAATATTATGTTCGACAGAGCACACCGCCTCGGATCTAATACAGCAGCCAAACCACGACCTATAGTGGTGAAATTTCATAAATATGTTGAAAGGGAGCAAATCCGTACGAAATCGTTTAAGGTTATTATAAAGAGAAAACTAGACCAGATAAATAAGGGTATAGGTCCTCAGCTGCCCCAACCTATACGTGAAGCCAGAAAAGCTCTACTCCCATTCGCCAAGACAGCCAAAGAAAAAGGGCACATGACCAGAATATACAACAACAAACTTTATATTGATAACGTTATTCAAAAGATATACATTGATGGAAAAGTAGTCGACAACACTGATTTTTAGGGATGTCAAGAGAAGAATTTGAATTTCCTATCCTGGAATGTTAATGGACTTATCCGCAAACTGTGTGATCCCGATTGTATTGACACAATTAAACAATACGACATTATACTTCTCAGTGAAACCTGGTTATCTGAAAATACACATTTAAACCTTGATATAGATGGTTTTCAATCATATCATTTATTTGGTAATAAATATGCAGGTGTTAGTAGAGGTAGGCATAGTGGTGGTTTATCAATATATTACAAGTCCGCATTATTAAACAAAATAGTCATAGCCGAAAAACATCAGTCGGGAATCATATGGTTAAAATGTTGTAAAGAACTGTTCGATTTCGAGCAGGTTGTATATATATGTGTAACTTATATACCACCAAAAGGTTCCAATTATATTTATTTCAATGAGTTTGACTTTTTCGAAAAAATTGAAATAGGATTAGAAAAATATAAAACACTAGGAAAGGTATTTGTTACAGGCGATTTTAACGGCAGATGCTCAAATGCAGACGATGTTTTAGATTATACAAATGTACTTAGATAATGACAACCAGCTGTCAAACTATGTTTATGTACCACTTCGTGCAAGTAAAGACCACGTGACTGATGCGTATGGTAAACGCTTGATTGATTTGTGTATATCGACTTCTACTATTATAGGAAATGGTCGTCTGCATAGTGACCTCGGTATTGGACAGTACACCCTTCACTCGTACAATGGATCTAGTATAGTAGACTATTTATTGTTAAATTATAATGATATTGAAATTATTTCAAACTTTGAAATTTTAAAACCCACTGAATTTCAGACCATTCTGCTATCTTATTTAGTTTAAATAGAAAGCAAATATATGACATAAATAATCATTCAACGAATATCAATGATAACAAGAAGATACCCTTCAAAAAATGGGATAATGATAAATTCGAAAGTTTAAACGACTTATTACTGAAAAGAGCTCACACATTTAACAGTTTATGTAACGAGATAACTACAAGTACATGTAATAACATTGAAAATATAGCAAATACATTCGCAGAAGTTATACAAGAGTGTATAGCTGAAACGTTTAAAAAGCATAGTGATAACAGAAAAAAAGAATTATAATTCCAATAAAGTAAATAAAAAACCTTGGTTTAACTATGAATGCTGTAATGCTAGAAAACTATTTAATAGAGATAGAAATACATTTCTAAGAAACAAATCTGATGCGAATCGATTAGATTGTATTAATTCTAAATCTCATTACAACAAAATAAAAAACAAGAACAAAGGTGAATTCATGCAAAGGGAAAAGCACAGATTATCTCAACTAAGTAAATATAATCCAAAGCAATTCTGGAATCAAATAAGGAGGCAATATAAGCAACCCGCTAAAGTTATTAGTCAAATAAATGTAAATGACTTATATAACCATTTCAACTCACTATATCACATAGATGAAAATACTATTAATGATGACAACGATATTCAAGATACTATTTTTGATGAAGATTTAGACTGTGAAATTACCATAAACGAACTGCACCATGCTGTCTTTCAACAAAATGATAATAAAAGTAGCGGTTTAGATGATATCGTAGCGGAGGTATATAAAAAGACGTTTAATATAACATCTCCTTTCATTCTCAAATTATTTAATTATCTCTTCGCTAAGGGCGAATATCCTCAATCATGGGGAAATGGTATAATCGTACCAATATTCAAGGGGGGAGATGTTGATAATGCACACAATTATAGAGGCATTACACTTGTAAACACTATAGCTAAGATATACTCTCAAGTCATATTAAATCGCCTTACAAAATGGTCTAACAAACACGAAAAGATAATTGAAAATCAATTTGGATTTCAAAAAGGAAAATCTACAGTCGATTGTATTTTCATACTACATTCTATAATAACTAAAACATTAAGCCAAAGAAAAAAACTTTATTGCGCATTTATTGATTTTGAGAAATGCTTTGACAAGATTGATCGATCTTTACTCTTTCAAAAACTTTTTCATGAGGATGTTAGCTCCAAAATCATAAATGCGATAAGGAGCATGTATAGAACCATCAAATCTTGTGTAAGGGTTAATAATGAATTATCTCCCTTTATAGATTCAAATATTGGAGTTAAGCAAGGGGACCCAAGTTCCAGCCTATTGTTCCTTTTTTTCGTTAATGACATTCTATCTCACTTAAACAATAATATAGATGATCTGTTTATGATAAATGATATCAAGATTTTCATGTTACTTTTCGCCGATGATACTGCCTTATTCGCTCACTCACCACAGGCTCTACAATCTTTATTAAACGATCTAGAACAATATTGCAATTCATGGGGTATTAAGGTTAATACTAAAAAAACAAAAATTATTATATTTGAAAAAGGACGACATACCTTACATGAATTTATCTACAACAATATTCAATTAGAGATTGTGGACTCCTTTAAATATTTAGGAATTAATTTATACAAGAACGGATGCTGGTTTCGTACCCACAAAAGGACAGCACAACATTCTTTATACGCTTTACATAACTTGTTTATTGTATTCAACCAGTTAAACTTAAATACAAACGATAAATGTAATCTGTTTGATAGTCTAGTAGGATCAGTCCTAAATTACGGAGGAGAAATTTGGGGTTACTTTCCAAGTAAAAATGTGGAATTGATACATACTAAGTTTCTAAGAAAGATCCTAAATGTTAAAAAATGTACTAATCTTGATGCCCTATATGGCGAGTTAGGTCGTTACCCTATGCATATCAAAAGAAAGATTTCAATTATGAAGTATTGGATCAAAATTCTAAATCAACCAGATCATTCCTTAATGAAACAAATCTATAACATGTTGCAGCTAGATTCAGATAATAATATCAATCACTTTAAACTTAATTGGGCACATAACGTTAAAAACATACTAGATGAAATCGGTATGACAAATATATGGATAGACCAAAATCCACAAACTATTGACTTCCGAACCATTAAGCAACGTAAAATCGACATATACAAACAAAACTGGTATGCAAACATTAATAATTCAAGTAAGCTTGCTTCTTATTGTATGTTTAAACATGATTTTAACATTTAATTATATCTGTCATGTATAAACGTAAACAAATACCGAATATCTCTGACAAAGTTACGTTTATCATGTCACAATCTGGAAATTGAAACAGGCAGATATTTGAACATTCCTAGATCCGAGAGAATATGCACACACTGCAACATCAACGTCATTGAATCAGAATATCATTTCTTATTAGTGTGCCCAAAATATTATGAAATACGCAAGAGATATTTAAAAAAATATTATTGTCATTGGCCAAGTATACTTAAATTTAATGCATTAATGTCTTCAATTTCTACGAAAACTATAAATAGTTTATCAAAATATGTATTCGTTGCAATGAAACATAGAGAACGGTAGCAATGCTGGATTATTACACCTAACGATGTGATGGTCCAGCTTTGATAACCGTTCTAATATCAAAGTGTTAACGAAATGTATACATCATACTTCTACAATAGAGCAATTTTAACAAGAACACTCATAATGTTAAATTATTGCAAATTCTTCTGGAAAATCCATTTCTCCGTTTGTACATTTTATAATTTCTTTATTTGCTATAAACATACTGTTTGTTGTTTTATGCAATAAAATATATTGAATTGAATTAAATTGAGTACGCGATTACCCGGGTACTCGGTCGGATGTCCGAGTACCGGTTATCAAAATAGGTATTCGAGTACTCGATTATTTATCTTCCATTTTTTTCTCTTTTTCATCTTATAAAAGTATGTTAAAGTAAATAAAAACTTAAGATGTATTGAATCTGTTTTTCTTATTGAGTTACTAAAGAAGTCGGTAAATCAGCGTTGAAGGTAAATTAAACGAACAGCTAACACCTTTTTGTCTGAAGATGGTTCTTAATCCTTTTTATTTGTTGTTTTGATTGCATTCACGAGTCAACTACGAACAATGTGACACAACAGGTAGTCAGTGATATGAATATAATCTTCACTCAATTAGCAACTATACGTCAAACAATATGTCACACATGGAGCGCCGTCGATTTTTCACAACTTTGTCGTACTAGTGTTTTCAATTGTCAACACGCTTTAATTGGATAGTTGTAAGAAATACAAATCAATATGATTGGATAAGAACTGTTGCAATTGTTTGAGTAGTTGTTCGTCAACTTATTAGAACCATCCTCTATCACTCGTATCTATTCGAACGAAAGGAAAACAACCATGCCTCGTGCTAAATCCGCCGTCTTGAAACATTTCAAACGCACAGCAGATGACAAGTCAGTTAAATGCATGCTATGTAGTGCAAATATTAACATTAATAAAAACATTCAGATTGTTGATTTATATTCCTTATTTTCACTGAGGATAAATATATTCTTTTATTAAATGTATTGTTTATCATTCTTGGTATTGTCATCCTTTCACCGTTTGACTTGCTTTATTTTTGCGACTTTAAAGAGATATACAGCCGCACGTTTGGATGTTTTCGCCAATGCAAATTCTGAATGTATTTGATGAATTATTTTGTTTTAATATAAAACAACTAGTTTTTCTTCAAATATCAAATATTGAATGTAGAGGTGAAAACAAACGCACGTTTGTTCTTATAGAAACGATTCAAATTTAGTGCACGGCGGCAATACTATTCCGAGAGTCAAGACGTTTGATGAACGAATGAATACAATGCGATTATCTGCGAGTACCCGAGTACTCGATCGAAAGAATTCACGAGTACCCAAGTACTAATATTGGTACTCGTTCCCATCCCTACTAATAAGTAATATGTTCCCAATCAGGTAGCCAGGGAGACTAGGGTTTCTCATCATTTGACCGATCATCCAGTTTTATTTTGTCAAGGCCATATTTAAATCCTATTATGTATAATTCTCTTAAAAATGGAGAGATCTTAGAAGAAAATGTGAAGTCTGACAACTTTTTAACAAATCTGATAAAAATTAAAACATATATTTTTCGACATAAGCATTATTTTCCTTTTCTGCAATGTTTCTGAAAGTTGTTTGCTACAGAGTGTCAACAGTTGTATATATTATGGAAAGAATGAAAAAACAGAAATTAGTGTTATTTATGCAGCTATTTTGTATACAAATATGGACATATATCTTTCTTACACCAAATAGTTGTTTGAAATATTAAAATGATGTGGTGCAATACATCACTATGTGCACATATTGTTTCTTTGCACAACAAAATAATATCAGGGTACTTATCACTTTATGCCTCTTTCTTATAAAAGCATATTTTGAGGTTGAATTTGGTTTTAATACTTTGTGAGGACATGTATCTTATATCTTAAATCATTTTATGCAAAAAAGTGATTTTGTGAAAAAATGGACTTATTGAGTTTTTGCACTAAGGTGACGATATATTGAAGAATTTTTTTCAAACCCGCTTAAATATCCCTTTTAATTCAAAATGAAATCTTCCACTTTCTAAAATTCATTACCTCCAAATACAAGACACGGGAAAGTTTATGAAGAATGAGTACAGCGTAGCTTTGGAGGTTTTACACAAATGAGCCACGTCACACACAAATCGCAATTCGGAGGTCATATTGTGAATTGCAAATAAGATCAAATTGCATATTTGTATGATCGGGTTTTCGTCCGGATGCGTCTGCAGAGGCTTACTGTACCGCTCAAAAGCAAAAAACAATTTTCGGCCATGTCTATAAAGGCTTCTTACACCGGCACTCCACACAACACTGCAATCTCTATGACAGCAAATACATGTATAAATAATGTTGTAAACGTTGTGACAAAAGGCGTAATTCACAGATTAATCGAAAATTAAAAACATTGTACCGTTCTTTATTGAAAACCAATTAAAGGTCATAAAACCCAATCATATTTCCGGTAGCAATCAGACACTACTTATGCCGAGGCTTTGATGCGCTGATCAGAAGCAGCAGCCGACTAGGGGTAATAAACAGCAAGTCAACTAATTAGTGATTGACGCCTTTTGACACATTGTTTCCTGCTTATTTGGTGCAGATTTGCCGTATATGGGAAAGGTTTAATTGTCCAAAACTGTCCATTATGTTTATTTGCACCCCATTCCGTTTTATTTCAATTATAAGTATCGGTATACCCACCAATTAATTTGGATTATACACACATAACAAATTCGGAAAATTTATTTCACTTTGTCCCAGATTTGTTGTGTAAAGGATTTGTGCCACACCATACGAAAGGGGGGAAAAACCTTGTGACGCAGAGATCAGACTGATCATGAATTGTTGTGTTTGATTTTTAATTGTGAATCACACTGTAAGTTTCTTGGGAAGATTCATGACCAAAAACATACCACACAATATGCAATTTGATCTTATTATGAAATTAAAACTGAAACTATCCAAATGCGGAATTTGTGCTGACGCGCGGTTCATTTGAGTAAAATCATCACGCGCTATGACGTAAGCATTTGCCATAGGCTCTCCCAAAATGCGGTGTTAAAATCTGTGACATTTTGTGTTTCTAAAATTGGACGGTATCATTTGGATTATAAGGGATTTTTATGCAGGTTTGTGAGAAATTATTTTACAGTTCATTTTAACAAACAAATAAATCTCTTGAAAGTTTGGTCAAATATAAAAAAATGAATTCAACCTTTTATTGAACACGTCGACCATTTTCTTGTTGAAGACGCATTTGTAGCAGACGACTTTTGAAAAACATCGTGAATAAAGGAGACATTGCTCAAAATTAGCAGTTTCTCCTTTTACCGTAAGGTTTTCAACATTACCATTATGTTTTCAAATGTTTGCAATGATTATACTTCATAGAATTTCCTAATTTCTAATGTCTTTTACAGATGCCAAGGTCGTGTTTTTGTTTACCTTCCATCGCCTTTTTTTACCTGATAAATTAAATTAACGGCAATTACGTTCTCAAACTTCTCTATTACCTATTCAATAAATTAACGGCAATTACGTTCTCAAACTTCTCAAATTATCTAATTAAGGAAGTTAAAATAAACATTTAAAGCAAACTGTAATCAATTATAACACGGATAAATTTACCGCCCGCCCACTATGATGAATTAATAATTTAAAACAAACATACATGTATACAATATTTACACCATTAAACTTAAAAAAGAAAAAGTGGTCCTTCCTCATAATCGGCCTTTTTGTACCAGACATTTTGGGAAATTGGCCTTACTTTCTGGACCTATAATCGGCCTTTTTGGACTGGCCTTTTACGCATTCGGCCAATTTTGACCTATACCTAAGATAAGATAGCGATCTGAAAATTTAGTAATCCATACTGTGCTAATCGGAACTGTGTAACTGACGTCACAGGAAGTTGATTATAAGCAAAGATGGCGGCGCCCATAGGCGATCGATACCGACGTGAAAACACACACCTTAAAAGCATATATTTTGGTAGTGCAAGCATGTAAACAAAGTTAATTACATCAAAATGATACATTACTGTAGTGCTATTTAGTCATATAGTTTAAATGTCAGTCGAGCGTATTCCTTTAATCAGTGGAGGGATCATATACAGTTTTAGGCTGATATTTCCCTTTCAAGATGTTCTTCACAAGCATGGTAAAGTTTATAAAACTCATAATGAATTGTTACATTTTTGCTTTACTTTAGTTTAAACATATTTATTGAGAAATAGTTGTACATTGGAATATGTTATACATGTTATGTACATAGGATTGGAAAACAAGCGTCATAGACACTTATACAAATTCCTTTCCTCAGATATATTTGCATCATATTCAAAATTACATGGCGTATTGATAGTGAGTTTACATGATATATGATAAATGAAATTAGACTATACTATTGTGTCAATATATCTTAATTTAAAATAAAAAATGTCTTTATAGTATCATTACTGTTATGTCTCACCCAGAATCCCCAGCAGCAAACAACACGCACACGACAAACCGCATCCCGTACTAAATCTCTTGGTTGTATCAATATATTTCTGGTCATTAAGAAAGATTGCCTTTACTTTAAAACACATAATAATATTTGTTCGATTGTTTCTCCTGTATATATTTAAAAATGCATTTTATATATACCTGCCAGCAGGGGTAATTCATATGGTCCAGGATGCGGTTTTCTCTGGTCGGCGCGCTTCGCTTTTGGCGGGTTTTTGTCGCCCAGATATGACATAACTAGTTGTAATCTTATGTGGAAAATTACATTTGGCATTTTCAATTAAATGCCCATTTTCCACTCTTATGTGGTATTTTCCATTCGACATTTACAATTGAAATGCCCTTTTGCATTCAACCTATTATTGTGTTTTCACTTATGTCAAACTAGTCCAACCGCTCCTGGGTCCTGTGTCACCTCCTTCTTAAACAGAACGGAACAACACATAAATGACATTTTATGCAAACATCAAATATTTTATGTATTTGATGCAAGTTACACAATACAGCTATGATAACCGCATATTACACCATTAGGCTAAGGATCATCGTATTACACATACGACAGTTTCCAGATCCCCCAATTAGTGTAAACCAATCAGATTACTTCTGACCAATGTGGGCCAATAGAAGTGCGGGTCTACCACCGTGTATTTCTCTTGCTTAGATCTCTACATGCTTTTGTTTTGAGGACTTTACCAACGCCGTCTCCCGATCCAACCTCCTCTTTTATTTGTTAACGCTGTCTGCGTTCATTTCATTATTACTACTTTCTATCAAGCCCCTAGGTCAGGGGGAATTGTGTTTGTTTTCGAGAATTATACAGTTATTATGGTTTTTTATTTCCTATTTACTCTATGATTGTCTTTGACAGGCTAAACACATTTCGGCGACAACCAACTACCCTTTTCCAGTGCCTACTGCTTTCTCCTCTAACATTCTTTATCAGCGGTTATCTGTTGATCAGTCTTGTGTGAGCGGGTTTTTGTCGCCCAGATATGATATAACTATTTGTTTTCTCATGTGGAAAATTACATTTGGCATTTTCAATTAAATGCCCATTTTCCAATCTTATGTGGTATTTTTCATTCGGCATTTACAATTAAAATGCCCTTTTTCATTCGGCGGGTTTTTGTCGCCCAGATATGACATTACTATTTGTTTTCTTATGTGGTAAATTACATTTGGCATTTTCAATTAAATGCCCTTTTTCCACTCTTATGCGGTATTTTCCATTCGGCATTTAAAATTAAAATGCCGTTTTTCATTCAACCTATTCTTGTGTTTTCACTTATGTCATACTAGTCCAACCGCTCCTGGGTCCTGTGTCACCTCCTTCTTTAACAGAACGAAACAAAACAGAAAACGACTAATGTTTAAGGTTTCAAGTAATACCCCCGGGTAACTGCATGTTCAGCTACTGATTCTTTCTCGAGATTACCAAAGGTCATTGTGAATAAAGTTCTCCGAATTCCACCGAGGGACTGAACAGTGTATTTGAGAAGATAGGAAGTAACATGAGAATAATGCTGTGTTGAGTTCAGTTGCGAGAAAGCAGGAACACGTGGTTAGAATATATGGCCGCCGCGATGTTTCAATCCAATCCGAATAAAGTAAATGGCGTAATACAACTGAAGAGATACTGTTGAGGGTTTCGTATAACATGGTTTTAATGGCGATATACACATTTAGTTTGGTTACCTTCACTGATATCGCGCTATCGCATAGGGATCGGTACATGCTCATCAAAACTGGCAGAATTCTACCCGTTGAATTTCCGAGACTATAGACCCGTAAGACCGCTTTCATATATCCATTTAAGGCGATCCTAATACCAGAAAGTGGAGCATGTTTAAAACAATTATAGTTGTTTTTTCTAAACATGTGAACTTTGCCTAAAATTTACTTTGCTTGAAATGAAAATTTCAAATCATCGGTAAAGTTTGACAGTTTGAAATAACGCTAAACGTTAGCTGTAACGTTAAATTGTATTGGCTGATTGCACGTCCAATCAAAACCAGTGAGAGATTAGTCTCAAGCCGTCTTATAGGTATGTCCAACGAGGAACCAGTTTAATATAGATTGTGCTGCAGTGAAACCAGCATTAGCGTATCAACCGTCGTCTGTTCATTACACATTGGCTTGGTCACAGGAAATACTCATGGTAGATGACGCATTTGTTCCTTTTAGGAGTTAGTCAGATACTTGTTATTGCAAGAAGGGACGAGAAGGAATCTAACAACTTAAAAACTCAAAGCAAAAAGACATGAATATTAGTTTTACTAGATAAAAGATACATGCATATGGACTTTTTGGGGAACATTAGTATTTCAAGGTATACAGACATGATAAGGAACATTAATATAATAATTTCAAGGCAAAAATACATGATAAGTGATATTTTGCGGATCATTTGAATTGTGCATGACCTGAGCAAAAATGTTATATTGTATGATAACAAATGAAAATGTGTATAATTTATTATTCCACTGTGTGTGTACAATTATCTATTCCTATGAGACATCGATCGTTATTAATATAGGCCGAAATATGTAAAAGAAAAAAAGTTTCAACTTAATTTTGATTCAATATATATATTATCCCAGTGTGTACAAGAACAAAGATATAAGGTTTATAACAATTAGCGTTACAAACGGTGAAACAAAATGAGAGATATATATACACAACAGAATATGGGACAACTACGGAGGCCCTAAAGTGAAATTCAACATATCTTTTAGTATGCAAATTAGCCGTTTTACTTCGCTAAAACAAAATAATAATATGCAAATTAGCTGTTTTATTTCGTATTTACGAAATAAAGATTTTGTTTAAACGAAATATTTATTTCGTAAAAACAAAATAAAAATTCGATACTTTTTTTTAATATGCAAATTATCTGTTTTATTTCGTTAAAACGAAATAATAATTCGATACTTTTCTTCAATATGAAAATTAGCCGTTTTATTTCGTATTTACCATAACCCATTACATTTCATAAACTTTATAAGTGAACGTGTTACCGAGTTTCAATGGGGTTGTCTGTTGGTTTTAATTGATTGGGGTTAAACGCCGTTTTCAACAAATTTTCAGTCATATCACGGCGTCCAGTTCACCGTATCATATGTTTCCTGGTTTTCTCACACCAGTACTCCACATAACATCCTTTCCAAGCAACTGGCTGCTTTTACACATCACCTAGTAGCCCATTGGTGAAAGACGAATGACGCTTGTCGCAGCGACTTTTTTCCAACATCGGAAAGAATGTTTGCCGAGCTGGGGTTCGAACTCACAACCCCTGGTTTAACAGCCCGCGTCTCTACCGACTTAACTACCGGTGTTCGGCTGATGGTAGAAGCGAGAAGAAATTAAATTGACTAAATAAAACGGCGCAAATTTGTAAATTAAAAAAGTATCGAATAATAATTAATATTTCGTAAATACGAAATAAGACGGCTAATTTGCATATTAAAAAGAAATATAAGTATTTCGTTTAAACGAAGTAAAAAACGTGTATTTGCATATTCAAAAAAATATGTTGAATGTCACTTAAGGTTTTAACAAAAAGAAAAAAATAATATCTATAGATCTCTGAATTGTCAAATGTTTAGCTGAACTTAATTTGCCATAGTATGTTTTGTTTCTTTATTAGTTGAGAGTTGGATAATTTTAAATATTATTAACTTAATTTAAGTAGACAATATAAGTGTTTCAAGACTCTTATTTCTATTTAATTGGCATTTATATAATGTACATGAAGAAATGTAGGTTCTCGTGCAAATACGGCCCCATTGCGTATACTAAAGACATCAGTTGTGTCTCGAGCATACCGATATAATGGCACAGGTAACGTAACAGTTAATTGGTTTAAACATATTAAGTTGCAGGCAATTAACAGTTAGTTGTTACAGGTACTCTAATTATTAGTTATAGACCTTTCGTTCTGTCTTTTTCAAAACTCATTTTTATAAAACAAATCGCCAGTTTGATAATATACATCAATGCAGAAAGCTCAGGTTTTAAGGCGTTTTGAACTGCTTTCAACATTATATCAAGTGTCATCAAGACGTAATATTATATCCTTTACCCTGTGCGACAATGATGTTACATGCATCAGTCGTAATCGTATCCTCTCAACTCTGTGCGCCAAGAAGGTTTACGTACATCAGTCGTTATCTTATCCCCGCAACCCTGTGCGTGCGCCAATGAGTTATGTTACTATAACATTTTTAAAAGTATTTTGTATGACCCGACTTGGATTCGAATCCTGGTTTCACAGTTTAGCCAATTAATCAACAGAGCTTTTAACACAATGGTCAGGATTTCAATGCCATGCGATCCTTCAGTTTGTCCACCTGTATTCGACACCTAGACAATCCTTATGTATTGCGGTAGTTACTGGTAATTGGTACTTCATAGTCTGCAATGTATAAGATAAACAAGAAACGCGGTTTAGCCATTAAACCTGATTTTCAACAGTGACCATAGAAAATATGAGCCGTCCCGCGAGAAAACCAACATTGTGGACTCAGCGTAAAGTATCGACCCGGATCAGCCTAAGCATGCCGCACAGGCTAACCCGGACAGACACTTTTCGCCGACCCGAAGAACGACTCCACATTATAATAACCAGGTAAATAACTAAAACGTCTGAACAGATAGTGATAATCCAATAATGACCATCAACGACTCATCATTATCATTTGCATTAGAGTACCTGCAAAAGTAGTAGTTCACTCAACAAAAGTCCATATAAACTGAGGACCCAAAGAACAAACGATACAATCATTTCAGTGTATACCCCGATATGCATTGAGGGGATACAATTATTACAGTATATATCTTTATATGCATTGTGAGGATACTATTATTACAGTATATACCCTTATATGCATTGTGGGGATACTATAAAACCAGTATATACCCTGAAATGCATTGTAAGGATACCATTATTCCAGTATATACCAGTATATACCCTGATATGCATTGTGTGGATGCTTTCAGTACAGTATATATCCCGAAATGCATTGTGGGGAGAAAATGATTACAGTATATACCTCGATATGCATTGTTGGGATACTTAAATTACAGTGATACCCTGGTATGCATTGTTGGGATACAATCATTACAGTATATACCCCGAAATGCATAGTGGCGATATTATTATTCCAGTATATACCCCGCTATGAATGATCGGGATACTTTCATTATAGTATATACAACGATATTCATGGTTGGAATTCAATTATTACAGTATATACCCCGAAATGCATTGTGAGGATACAATAGTTACAGTAAATACCCCGAAATGCATTGAGAGGATACAATAGTTACAGTATATACTCCGATATGCATTGTGGGAATACAATAATTCTAGTATTTAACCCGATATGAATTATGGTGATACCATTATTACAGTATATACCCCGAAATGCATTTTGGGGATACTATAATTAAAGTATACATCCCGATATGCATTGTGGGGAGACAATAATTCCAGTATGTACCCTGATATGCATTGTTGGAATACTTTGATTACAGTATATATCCAAAATGTATCGTGGGGAGACAATAATTACAGTATATACCCCGATATGCATTGTGGGGATGCTATAACTCGAGTATATACCCAGATATGCATTATGGGAATACAATATTATTACAGAATTACAGTATATACGCCGAAATGAATTGTGGGGATACCATAATTCCATTACATACCCCGAAATGCAATGTTGGGATACTTTAATTACAGTATATACCCCGATATGCATTGCTTAGATACAATACTTATAGTATATACCCCGAAATGCATAGTGGCGTTACCATTATACCAGTATATACCCCGCTGTGCATTGTTGGGATCCATTCATTACAGTATATACACCGATATGCATTGTCTGGATACAATTATTCCAGTATATACCCCGAAATGCATTGTAGGGATTACATAATTCCAGTATATACCCCGAAATGCATTGTGGCGATTACATAATTCCAGTATATACCCCGAAATGCATTGTGGCGATTACATAATTCCAGTATATACCCTGATATGCATTGTTGGGATACAATTATTTCAGTATATTATACGCCGATATGCATTGTTGGAATAAACAAATTACAGTATAAACCCCGAAATGCATTGTGGCGTTACCATTAATCCAGTATATTCCCCGCTATGCATTGTTGGGATACTTTCTGTCCAGTATATACACCGATATGCATTGTTGAGCTACAATTATTCCAGTATATATCCCGAAATATATTGTGGGAATACCAGAAATCCAGTATATACCCCGATATGCATTGTTGGAATACAATTATTCCAGTTTATACCCCGAAATGCATTGCGTGTATACAATAATTACAGTATATACCCCGATATGCATTGTGGGGATACAATAATTCCGGTATATACCCCGAATTGCATTTTTGAGATACTATAATTACAGTACAGTATATACCCCCGAAATGCATTGTGGGGTGACAATAATGACAGTATATACCCCGATATGCTTTCTCGGGTTACCATTATGCAACGCGGATTGAAATGCATTGTGGGAATACATTAGTTACAATACATACCGAAATGTATTGTGGGGATACTATAATTACAGTATACATCCCGAAATGCATTGTGGGGATACAGTATTTACAATATATACCCCGATATGCATTGTGGGAATACAATTATTACAGTATACATCCCGACATGCATTGAGTGGATACAGTAAGTACAGTATATACACCGAAATGCATTGTGGGGTTACAATAATTACACTATATACCCTGATATGCATTGGTGGGATGCAATATTTACGGTATATATCCCAAATCCATAGTGGGGATCAGGGGTGTAGAAATGGGCCGTAAGCCGGTAAAATCACTCGGTAACTTCAGCATCTTCACCCGGCTATTATCCCCGTAGCAACGAAAATGAAATCTGTTAATTTTTGCCGATTGGGAAAGTGGCATTCAGAAATCTATTTCGGGACAAATACCACATGTTATCGTGTCAATATTTTATTAAAACATGTCGAGTTTAAGCTTCAGAATTCGCGATAGAGAGCAGAAAACAAAATCAATTCTGTAAACCGGATATATTTACATAAAAGATGCGCACGCACTTACAGGTTATTCCCAATAGAGCTATTTATAACACCGATTACTGTCTTCATGATTTGAAAAAGCCATATTTGTTCACAATATTGCGAAATAAATTCACAAATAAAAGACAAAATTCACATAACAAACGATGAAATGTACGCTTGCATTTGTGAATTTCCTTTTTATAGGGTAGATTGAACAATCGTAACTTTTCTGACACCCGCACCCTCAGTTTTATTCGGTTGTTTCGGTTTTTGTCCCTATGCTTCAAATGAGTCGGTGATTTCATTAAAACCTCGATTCTGATTGGATATTATTTTATTTACTGCCAATGATTAGACGCCTTATGTAATGATTTCGGCTTGTGTCAAAATTAACTACCCGGATCTTAAAATTCAAAACAAACCATGTCGCGTAATGGAAAGTTCTACGTCAAGCGTTTAAAAAAGGTGTCCAACACATCACAGAAAACATTGCTTGATTGTTTTCAATCTAAAAATGGTCTGGCTTCGGTTATCAATACGGAAACAACGTTGACCGTGGCGATGCTGCCGATTCGACAGAGCAAACCTTGTCTGAATCGGCCCATAATATTGACCCTATTGATCATCCCATTTCTACCACAAATATTTCTTCGTATTTCGCCGAGACTAAGTCCCTAGAACCAGAACCAAGGGAAGTTTCAACCCCAACCTCTGACCCATTTCCGACATCAAATTATTCTGATTTTAATACTGAAGGTTACACAAATGGTTGAAAATAGTGAATATGTTCTATACACTATTTTATTCAACTGTTCGGCCATAGGCCTTTCATCATGTTATAGTTTACAAAGATAACACACTAGTATGTTATGTCCATCTTGAAAGTTTAAGAACATTTTGAAAAATACACTTTGGGGTGGGGGTGGGGTGGGGGAGGAGGGTGGTCGAATGTTAACCACTAGACCATGTATGATTAAAGCCCCTTATTGACCAGTACTTTGAAGAACATATTGCTATCTCGCGAGTGGTATTTTCAAAATTTCCTACTTCCAATAATAATCATGATTAATGTGATTATGTATGACAATAAACATGAAAACATGCACCAGAAGACTAGATTTTTGTGTTTAAAAAGACTTAAATTCATTTTCGGTCGGGGGGGGGGGGGGGCTTTGCCCCCTTTACCCTAATTGAAGAGGACCCGTCCACTTTAGGGATATGCCCTGCTACTTAAATTCATTCTACACCCCTGGGGGATGCTATAATTCAAGTATATACCCAGACACACATTTTGGAGATACAATAATTCCAGTATATGCATTGTAGGGATACAATTAGTCCAATATATATCCGAAATACATTGTGAGGATACAATAATTCTAGTATATATCTCGATATGCTTTTTTGTGGATGCTATAATTCTAGTATATACCCAGACATGCATTGTGTGGATACAATAATTCGAGTATATACCTTTATATGCATTGCGGGGATACAATAATTACAGTATACACCCCGATATACATTGTACGTTAGAGTAATTCCAGTATATACCCCGATAGGCATTGTGGGGATACAAGAAGTCCAGTATATACCCCGAAATGTATAGTGGGGATACATTAATTATAGTATATACCCCGATATGCATTGTGGGGATACTATAATTTCGGTATATACCCCGAAAATACCCCGAAATGCATTGTGGGGATACAATAATTCGAGTATATACCCCGATATGCATTGTGGGGATACACTAATTATATTATATACCCCGATATGAACTGTGGGGATAAAATCATTACAATATATAACCCGACATGCATTGTTGGGATACAATAAATACAGTATATATCCCGACATGCATTGTAGGGATACAATTAAAACAGTATATACCCCGATATGCGTTTTTGGGATACAATATTTACATTATATACCCCGTTATGCACTGTGCATTTTGTCGATACTATACTTCTAGAATATACCCCGAAATGCATTGTAGAGATACTTTAATTACAGTATATACCCCGATATGCATTATGGGGATACTATAATTACAGTATATACACCGACATGCATTGTGGGTATTCCATAATTGCAGTATATATCCCAATATGCATTGTGGGGTTACCATAATTCCAGTATATACCCCGATATGCATTGTTGGATTACCATTATGCAACGCGAGTTAAAATGCTATTATTGATACAAATTGAATTCAAACCTTTGATGTCTCCATTGTCAACGTCGTCGTTTTTATCGAGTTCCTCACATACTGGTCCTAGTGATGGGGTTAAAGCTGTGTAATGAGCTGAAAGACAGAAACACAATATTGATGTCTTATACATATATATACCTTCCCCATTCGTGACTGGTCCTTGTGATAGCTTTAAAGTTGTGAATTGAGCAGAAAGAAACAAACATAACAACAATGTTTATACATATACCTTGCCTGGTCCTAGTGATGGGGTAAAAGTTGTGATATTAGCTGAAAGTAAGAAACAAAACATTGATGTCTTCATATATACCTTCCCCATTCGTGACTGGTCTATGTGATTGGGTTAAAGTTGTGTAATGAGCCGAAAGAAAACATTACATCAATGTCTATATGTATTTACCTTCCACATTCGTGACTGGTCCTAGTGATGGGGTTAAAGTTGTGTAATAAGCTGAATGAAAGAAACATAACATAAATGAGTATATACATTTACCTTTCCTATTTGTGACTTGTCCTAGTGATGGTGTTGAAGGTGTATAATGAACTGAACGAAAGAAATATAACATCAATGTCTATATGTATTTACCTTCCACATTCGTGACTGGTCCATGTGATGGGGTTAAAGTTGTTTAATGAACTGAAAGAAAGAAACATAACATCAATGTTTATATGTATTTACCTTCCGCATTCGTGACTGGTCCATGTGATTGGGTTAAAGTTGTGCAATGAGCTGAAAGAAAGAAACATAAAATCGATGTATATATGTATTTACTTTCCAGATTCGTGACTGGTCCATGTGATGGAGTAAAAGTCGTGCAATGGGCTGAAAGAGAGGAACATTACATCAATGTGTATATGTTCTTACCTTCCACATTCGTGACTGGTCCTAGTGATGGAGTAAAACTTATGTAATAAGCTGAATGAAAGAATCATAACATCAATGACTATATGTATACCTTCCCTAATCGGGACTGGTCCTAGTAATGGACTTAAAGTAATGAAATGAGCTGAATGAAAGAAACATAACATCAATGACTATATATATTTACCTTCCTAGTCGGCACTGGTCCTAGTAATGGACTTAAAGTAATGAAATGAGCTGAATGAAAGAAACATAACATCAATGACTATATGTTTTTACCTTTCCCATTCGTGACTGGTCCTAGGGATGGTGTTAAAGTAGTGTATTAAACTGAATGAAAGAAACATAACATCAATGACTATATATATTTACATTCCCTAGTCGGGACTGGTCTTAGTGATGGGGTTAAAGTAGTGTTTTAAACTGAATGAAAGAAACATAACACCAATGACTATATATATTTACATTCCCTAGTCGGGACTGGTCCTAGTGATGGGGTTAAAGTTGTGTAATGAGCTGAAATAAAGGAACATAACACCAATGACTATATATATTTACATTCCCTAGTCGGGACTGGTCTTAGTGATGGGGTTAAAGTAGTGTATTAAGCTGAATGAAAGAAACATAACACCAATGACTATATATATTTACCTTCCCTATTTGGGACTGGTCCTAGTGATAGGGTTAAAGTTTTGTGATGAGCTGAAAGAAAGAACATAACATCGATGTCTTCATATATACCGTTCCCATTCGTGACAGATACGTTTATGTGGTTAAAGTAGGAAATGTGTAATGAGTCGACAGAAAGAAACATAACACCTTTGGTTGACTGGTTTTCGTGCTGGTGTTAAATTAGACAATGAAGAAGATTTAAAAATGTTGTTTGCCATTGGGTGAAAATATTAGATTTTGTAAAGCATCCAATTCCCCTCTTAAGATTTGTTCCTGTAATGAAGTCTTTGTTCGTTTGAAAGATGCTTTACGACGCTTTCAAAAGTATTTTCTAAATATCGACTGGTTTTGAAAAAACATTAACAAAAGCAGAAATGCACGATTTTAAACAACAATTACACAAGCAGTAATACAAGACTTTAACAACATGTGCGGATAGTCTAAACCAAATTCAAACTGAGCATTCGTACTGTCTAATCTTTCGCCAAATTGTTCGCTATTCCGGAAACAATGTCAATTAAAAATTAACAATTCTTTAACCCTTTCCCACATATATAGACGCTTCCTGACGCCTCTGTTGCTGACGACAGATTAAAACATAATGAGCAACTTCTACTTTAGCCACAATGTTTACAACTCTATCAAAGGAATATACTTTCATATATAGAGATATTTGGATATCGTGCCCATATGTTTTCAAAGTCGTCTGCTGTCTGAGATTTTGAATGTTGGAAAGGGGGGTTAATGATGTTAAAGCGTCTTAAATGTCATTGATGACGAAATCAGTTCAGAAATGAATTTCAAGGAATAAATGTTAACCAACAAACCTGTGAATTTTGTTGCACTATCGTTGCCTGTTACACTGGGGTTGCACGGAACTAAATACAAAGATGTTTGTGAACATTCATATATATACAGTCAAACTTGTTTTAAGCGGCCATTCGTGATAGGGTCAAAATGTGGCTGCCGCTGCTTAATATAAGTCAAAGAAAGAAGAAAATGTTGTTTTGTTTAATCCTCAAGTGGCTGATTAACAGAGATGACCGCTAAAGTTAGCGGTCAGCAGTTTACCTAAACATGGCTTTCTCAAACCCGTACACCAAATAACAGCCTTTCCAAACAACTGGCTGCTTTTTCACATAGACTTCTAGCCCATTGGTGGAAGACACATGCCGTTTGTCACACTAACTTTTTGTAAACGTAACAAAGTATGTTGGCCGAATTGGGGTGCGAACATACAACTCTTTGATTGACAGCAAGCGTCGCTATCGGCTGGGCTACCATGGCTCTTTCAGCACTGCCTTAGAGTAGGCGCTTCCATGTTTAGAATTGGATGACTCTTTTTTTTCATGTAGTAAGAGTTTTGGAATATTTTGATACTAAAAGGCAAAAAATACATAATCTGGTGAGACGGCTCGTTACGAGCTGACTTATATGAATCTGTATTGTTTGCAAATATACAATATTGCCATTGACGCTGAAAGTGTTATTATTCACTCCATAAATGCGAGCAATTATAACAGACTCTACAACAGAGTCTAAACCCGGTATGCATATATCCGTTTAAAGCCTTGCCCGGTCGTGTCAAATAGTTCGAATAATATAAGTTAAATAGGAATGTTTTAAAACGAATTTGCTATTTCTATCATTATTGGAATCCGACGTGGCCAAATCTAAACATCCCACAGTTATTATGTTTTATTCTTAATTGATTGTCATTGTGCTTTCCCGCCAAATATAAACACCCTGCAAAACTAATATTTTATTCTTAATTGTTTGTTATTGCCAATTTAAAGATATTACGAAATCAAACTATTAAAAAACAGTCAAACATTTAATAGGCAGTAAATGCAAATACATACCGGTATCTATCGGAGAATTTTCATATGTAACACTCCTTTCAGGATCGGCTTCGTTCCTTCTGAAAAACATTACCTATATAAATTAAATCATTTGGCGGTTTCAAATAGTATTTCAGATGTGTCGCAGTTACAGAACACGTTTTTGGAGATTAAACAGCTCTATGAAATGCACCTTGCTCAAGTGTACACAAGAGTGCATTGTTTGAATATTACGCAGTGTTTGAGACATTGGAGAATTAGTTCACAAAAGTCTTCGCACCTTAAAGACAGACAGCACCGATAAAGTCATCTGCTGCAGACACGTTATAACAACGTTGACTGTATCAAACGATGTATGTATGTCTGTAGAATATACAGATGGACAGAGAAGACTTTGGTAGACTATGCGTATGTAAAGGCTTGTCTGAATATACACAAATAATACCCCAAATCGCCTGACGAACTCGTGTCCATGTATATGTAGCCAATGTATATGTATAAGGGGGCACGTATACTGCCTTGCTATAGAGCTAGCTTGTATAGCAATGTGATAGATCGTTCTACTTCGGACAAAGGGGTTCAAGGTTCGAGTCCTGGTAAAGTTGTATCTTTTCGGACTGTTACAATGGCTCCCAACATAGGGCTACTCATGAAAAGTCTCGACAACAATTCACAACATTCTCAGACTCCAGACATTTGGAGAGGGTATATCTAGAAAAGGTATATGTAGAAAGGGACACTTATACTGTCTTGCTATAAAACTAGCTTTTATAGCGGCGTGGTAGAGCGTTCGCTTTCGGACTAATATGTCCATGATTCGAGCCCTGTTTTATTTTATTCTCTTTTCAAAGTTATTCTTTGTATATAATACATTGAACATTTGTTGCAGTAGCGATGCCTGGCTTTGTATTGTCTACTGGGGGCGTGTTCAATTTGACATATATTTTAGTTTCGTGATAACTCAATATTTCCACTGCCTCGTACGTGTAGTACAATACAAAGTCACGTATCAATACTGCATCATCATATTCCCTATGTATTTTAGGTCTTACCGTCTTTTCCTAAGGAACATTAAAACCAAGACAGCAGCAACTGCTAATACAATCATAACAGCAGATCCTACTGCTCCACCAAGGACGGTTACATTAACGTTTATCTTGGCGTCACTTGTCCTTCCTATAAACAAATAAACAACAGGCAAATTATTCCGTGTTTATCATGCAAAAAAAGCCAATGATAAAAATGTCATTCCAAGAAAACAGCGTAGCGGCAGCTACGCTGTTTTTCTCAAGAAACGTCCGTTCCAGTAAATGATACATAGTTAAACGATATAGTCGAATTCATCCATCACATGTTCTTAATTAGGAGATGAATAGCATTGGTTAATTTAACAGAAATCGCCGTGATATAACTGAACTATTGTCAAAAATACCATTTAAACAAACAAAACTGGTCCATAAATAGGGAAGAACATATAAAAAACACCCTTGGGTGGGTCGTACCAATTACATAGAAGTAATAACTTTCCCACTGTAGTTCTCGGATTTATAGGATTAGCATTACGAATGACTCTTTGGTTTCAGGATAAATGAACAAGTAGTACTAACTATTTACCTAGGAAACGGGGTGATTTAATCTAAATATTGTTGAAAGCGGCGTAGAAACCATATACACAAACAAAACAAATTGTCGAAAACGTTTATAATCTTACCATCTTGGGAACACAGAAGTTGCGAGCAATCAAACAGACATTCTC
Source organism: Serripes groenlandicus (assembly GCA_031761405.1). Classification (NCBI taxonomy): domain Eukaryota; kingdom Metazoa; phylum Mollusca; class Bivalvia; order Cardiida; family Cardiidae; genus Serripes; species Serripes groenlandicus. The sequence goes on along the minus strand of JASEVX010000014.1, from coordinate 48,792,991 downwards.
CAGATAACTGCTGACATACATTGTTACAGCTAGGTCCGTAATAGCCCGGCTTACAAGAGATACATGCGGTTCCATTAGTACGGTCACATGAGGCACAGTTTGGACCACATGCATCATTGCATCTCCAGCCTGTCCAGCCGTTTTTACACCCTGTGCATTCGCCACTGTTATCAAAACATGTATCATGTAGACAATTGGTATTACATTGATTGCATTGCCCATCGTGAAGATAATAACCAGGATTGCAATGTTGGCAGTAGGAACCAGTACTTCCTTCTAAACATGACGTACACTCAGAGTTACTGTTACATGTAACACATTTGTTTGGACATTGTCGGCATTTAACCTCTCTTTCATCATGATAATATCCATCTGCACAACCATAAGTACAGACATTATTGGTGCATGACCCATCAAGACATGTTTCGCAGTCATAGTCACAACTCGGCCCATAGTATCCCTTCTTACATACCTCACAATACTTTCTACTGGAACAACTGTAACATTTTTCGCGACATTCGTAACACCAGCTGTTTGACACTAAATAACACCCGACAGTACATGACTTACATTCACGACCATTCCCATTTAAACACTTGCATGTCTGGCCTGAAAAAGGAAATAATCATCCATGTTGCTTTGTTCTTTCAATACTGTCTTATATTGAAATCCTCAGGATAGCAAATATTTGATAACACTCATGATGTGCAATTAATCCAGTTTGAAACCCTATTTAATCAAATAATGTATATTGAATCGGTTTGTTTAAGGGCACATGTTTGCTTATCCTTATAGCATTACGGTTTTCTCTAAATCGTGTTCACGAGATAATTTAGTAATTGAATTTAGTGTCCTAGACCTTTGACCTGTGACCATAAACCCCAACACTGCACATCTCATAATGGCGAACATAATATCAAGTCTTATTAATTATTACCCGCAAATTTACGGTGTTCTTTATATCCTGCTTTACGACATTATTTGATAATTCAACCCAATGACCTTGCTATTTAACCCCTGACTCCGACATTAATTAGGGCTCATCTTCTCGTATTGTGGTACGGATTTCTCTATATCGTACCTACAACATGGAAACACACAGACGCACGACAGGGTAGCTAAATCTCCCCCCCCCCCTCCTCCCCAAAGTCATGCGAGGGGTAATGATTATGGTTACCTTTGATATCAACTGGGAACACGCAAAGCATTCCACAAACGATTATCTTCCAAGTCAGGCAGATCATCATTTTTGAGGCCTTTTACTTTTTATCTAAAATAAGTTGACATTTAATCATCTCCATTGACGCTATCATTACTTTTTTCATTATTATAATACCATTATGATGACAATAATGGCGATCAACATCCGCCTTAATACACTGGACTCGTGATAACTTAAACATGAGATAATTCGAAAAGATCGTTTAACTCGAACTAATTACTCGAATGGAACCGACCGGAATCTTTTAGTAAAGAAGATCGGGACTCTGTATTATACCCAAAGTGTCTTATCTGAAAATAAGACATTTTATCATCTCCAACGCGAATCAATTCCTAGAATGGAACCGTCCTTTGAAAACAGTGTTTTGCAGTTCTCAGACGAGCAATGAGAACTGCTGATGCTGTGCCATTTTCTTGATTTAATTTATTACCGACTTGATTTACAAAATAGTCTTCTTTTTTTTAAATTATAATGAATTACGAAACTGTTAATACATTAATTTAAACAAATATCGAGGGATTCCTCAACGTCGATTACTCGAAGAAATTTGAGGTTCCATTTCGACGTCATTCGCATTGCTATTATTAGTATTACTAGCAGTAGTAGTTGTAGTTTCAGTAGTAGTAGTATAGTAGTAGTAGTAGTAGTAGTAGGTGTAGTAGTAGTAGTAGGTGTAGTAGTAGTAGTAGTAGTAGTAGTAGTAGTAGTCGTAGTAGTAGTAGTAGTAGTAGTAGTAGTAGTAGTAGTAGAAGTAGTAGTTGTAGTAGTAGTAGTAGTAGTAGAAGTAGTAGTAGTAGTAGTAGTAGTAGTAGTAGTAGTTGTACTATCATCAACAACATGCTTCTTCTTATTGACGCCGCGCGGAACGCCGTGTCAGTATTAAATACGTTTCAAGTTTGTACCATGGGGTTATGTAATCGAAAAGGGAGCAACCAACATTAATTATTATAAAGAAAAACTCTGTAATATGTTTGAAAAAATAACCTTTATGAATCATTAAATTATATTAACTGATTTAAGAAACAAAAAGATACAAAAATATGTATGTCTTCGACCGTTATTACAAAACTTTAGACACATTTAATTTGTATTTAATAAGTGTTTCCTATCTTCCTAGGCTACGCTTTATTAATAGGTTGGTCTACGGCCCTGATGACTTGATTTATCAAACTTCAGAAAAACATATCACTTTTCCCCAACTTCCTAGGCTACGCTTTTTTAATTGTTTGTTTTACGGCCCTGAAGATCCAATTGATCATATATTTCTTAAAACGTTCCTCGCCATACAGTTTGTTCACTCAGACCAATGTATTATTGCTATATGTTGACTATACATGTGAATATTTATTTTAATTTCATAAATGCTCAATTTTGATAATAAATATTTTTGAACTTGTTAAAACTACTTTGTACTTTTGGTTTATATACATGTACTCCCGGTTTTCTTTTAAACATTCTTCTGCTAAACTGAAAGGAGAATATACGTTCCATCCTCTCCTTCCAAAACTTGTTTCACACTTTACTTATAAAAAGAGCCTTAAGTTAATATTTGTGAAAATGTCAGCACCTATGTTTTATTTATCTAATTAATCTAGTTAGAGCATATTTAAAACCGTTTATTGGTAAAAATTAAGAAACTTCTGCTTGTATGACACATTATAATTGCAGTCAATGTTAAGCAAACTGTAAACCAAATGGTTGTCATTTAACGACGAAACTTCACATACTGAATATCACATAGATCGTATCATATACAACGTCTAATCCCTACGTCAAAATTGACCCTTTCTGCTCTAGATAACCTTTTATCATAGACTATGGTAGCCAGGTGAGCAATGAAGTCAAATCTTGTTCTTCTTGTTTAAAAAAAACGGGATATTTGCCGTTCTTGTTCAAAATATTTACATCCTGTCTGTTTGTACAGGTTATTTAAATTTACTGAACTGCATATGTTTCCTTTAAGTCATGCTTCCAAATCATGCTCGTCATTGATGCTTTGCATCAAAATTCGTCTTGTTCTTATTATCATAATAATAGGCGTAATGTTTATGGAAAATCTTTTTGTGTTTTATTTTTTCATTCTTTAAACACAATTGACCCTTTCTGCTCTTGATAACCTTTTATTATAGACAAGTGTAGCCAGGTGAGCAATATAGGCACATATTGACCTTCTTGTTTAAAAAAACGGGACATTTGCCGTTCTTGTTCAAAATATTTACATCCTGTCTGTTTGCACAGGTTATTTAAATGTACTAAACTGCATCTGTTTCCTTTAAGCCATGCTTCAAAATCATTCGCGTCTTTGATGCTTTGCATCAAAATTCGTCTTGTTCTTACTATCATGATAATGGTCGTAATGTTTATGGAATTTGTTTTTGTGTTTTACTTTTTCTTTCTTTAAACACACTTAGTAATACCTCGTTTATCCATTAAAGTGGAAAATATACACATATTAGTATACACCAAAAATGGAAGCCAGAACTTAAAAAGATATGTTGATAAACATACATCTGAATTTCAACAATTTAATGAAACACGTAATAGTCTAGAAAACCGAACCTTGTCTTCGTTTCTACCAGATTTTATTAATATTTTTAAATTATCCGCTGACAATATGAAATGTAAACATACCAAAAACTTATCGACTCATTCACCATGGTGGGATCATTAGTGTAAAACCCTTAAAAGGGAGAAAACTCGTTTTTTTCGACAGTTCCGTGTTTCAAATGATAGACATGATTTATTGAAATATAAAACGTCAAAAAATAAATTAAAGTCATTGTGCAACAATAAAAATTATTTACATTGCAAAGTTAATCGAAAGCTGCTAGTTGATTCTAGGAAAAATGCTAAACTATTCTGGAACATCCTGAAAAAAGGAAAAAGTACAGAAAATTTAGGTTCATTAATAACATGTAATGAATGGCATGACTATTTTAAATCACTCTTAAACCCTATTGTGGTTGATTATAACGTTTTCGAAGATGCCAATTTCTTGGTAAATGTAAATCATGATAATTTTAATTGTGAAGAACTAAATATACCGATTTCGGACTTAGAAATTAGGCAAAGTATAAATAAGTTACATGCAAACCGGTCACCTGGACCTCACGGTGTATGCTTATAAATGTATAAACATAGTTTTCATATAATTCTACCTTTTTTAAATGAGCTATTTAATGAAATATTTGAAAATGGAGATTTTCCTGAACAATGGAGTCAAAGTATTATTACCAAAATACATAAAAAGTGTTCTAAAAAAAAAGAAAAAGGGTAAGTTCTATTGTATCTATATATATTTTGCCAAAGCTTTTGATAGTATACAGCATCAAAAACTATGGGATGCATTTTCTAGAAATAGCCTGAATGGAAACTGTTTAATTATTATTAAATCCATGTATGCAAAACTTAAATCATGTGTTAAAGTACATGACAAACTGACAAGTTGTGTTAATGTAATACTGGAACAAGACAGGGCTGTGTTGGTAGTCCGATTATTTTTTTCTCTTTTTATAAATGATTAAGTTAATGTACTTCATGAAAAATGTGAAAGAGGTATTTTTGTGTCTAAGGACATAGAATATTTAGTTGCTCTAATGTTTGCTGATGACGTTTCTAGTTTTTCTGAAACTGTCATAAATCTACAACACCAGATTAACTATATTGAGGAATATTGCAAATCTGTAAATATGAAGATTAATCTAAGTAAAACTAAAATAGTTGTTTTCAGAAATGGTGGTGTTTTAAAACAAACTGAAAAATGGTTCTTCAATAATGAACCCATCGAAGTTGTCCCATTTTATAAATATCTAGGTGTATTTTTCACACCGAAGTTAGTATGGGCAAAAACTCAAGAGACACTTTCTCTACAGGGTTTAAAAGCATCAGCTTGTATTTTTAATTTGCAAAGACAATTTGGTCATATTGATCCAATTGATATGTTTAAGATTTTTGATTCTATGGTTAAACCTATTTTATGTTATGCGTCAGAAATCTCGGGCTACAAATATGTTGATAAAATTGAATATGTAAACAATATTGTAATTTGTCACAAAACACTGCTAATTATTTTGCTCTTGGTGAATGTGGGAGGTTACCACGTTGTACTATTTACATGACAAACTGTATTAAATACTGGTTAAAATTGACACGTATGGGAGATCACAGGTATCCAAAACATTGTTACTTAAAGGGACTAATCCCATATGAGAAAAAAGTGAAAAAAAAAAGAAAATTGTTAAAAATTGCTATTACCTTGATGTTTTTGCATGTAAGGCATTGAGATTTGCTGACTGATGTACTACAATATATGCACACTATTGATATTGTGGAGATTTTTCGTTATTTTGCATTGTAAAATCTACTGGGTTAGTAACCCAGTAAATCTAAAAATATCGCTGTATATTTATCACGTGATCACTACAACCGAATTGACAATCTCCTTCGCAGAGTTGTCGTTCCGTACACTCACGCATACATGAATGTAATGAGTCGATAGTGTTAGAGAAAGCCGAATTGAATCCACAAATTCAAATGAGCAAGAAGAAATTCCACGGTATTTTTAAACGGGAAAACACGGAGCAGACGTTTTTTTAACTGCTTATTTCCTATGAAATAATGAAAAAACAAGACTTGTACTATAGAATAAGTATAAAATATAACGATTTTGGACCATTATGGTGTTCAGTCCCTTTAATGTTAAAACGTCTACAGGAATCTGGTAGGAAAACTTGGGCAGGTTGTATTAAAGATATGCTTTTCCGAATTGGTTTTGGATGCATGTGGGTCTCTCATGATGTTGGGGATGGCTTAAACTTTATTAATATTTTTAAGCAACGCTTAATTGATTGCTATTCACAAACTGGCATAATGCTATTGAAACTTCACCAAAAGCCTTACATTATAAGTACTTTAAGACCCTATTTAATGTTGAACGCTATTTAAGCTTAGACTTATCATATAACTATAGGAAAGCTATTTCAAATTTTCGTTGCTCATGTCATAGTCTAATGATAGAAAATGGTAGACATATTGGCTTCTACTGCTTAAAGTCAAATACATATGCTATTGAAGACGAATACCATTTTTTTCTTCGAATGTCCACTGTATAAAATATGCAAGATATCTATTTTAAAGATTATTGGTTACAAAACAGTTCTCATAACTTATTTTACTCCCTTATGTCGTCTACAATAACAGATGAAGTTTTGTCAATTGCTAAGTATTTATATCATGCAATGAATAAAAGAAAACAAGAGCTTAATGTCGTATATTAATGAGTAAATTATTTTGTCTTTAATGTTTAAATACTTCTGCACTTGTTATTTGTAAAACAATATATATTTGTCACTCTATTGTTAAATTGTATTTTTTGTATTTTGTGTAAAACCAGATCTGCCTGTACATCCGCATAGTATGATCAATATCTCCACTGTTCACACATTATTAACAAACTCTTATAAGAAGTAACTGGCAACTTGTGCATAGTCTGATAAGACAGCAGAAGTACAGACTGATCTTAATCTGCACTGTACAAAAATACCGACTTGTACATTTGCTCATGCACTGACTTTTATAATAATGGTGTTGGGATATACTGTGTATATAACCTTTATATACGTGTCCGTTAAATAAATATAAAACTACTACTACTACTACTACTACTACTACTACTATTACTACTACTACTACTACTACTACTACTACTACTACTACTACTACTACTACTACTACTACTACTTCTACTACTACTACAATGTATTACTACTAATAGTACTTATATTACTACTACTACTACTACTACTACTACTACTACTACTATTACTACTACTACTACTACTTCTACTACTACTACTTGTAATATTACTACTATTACTACTACTACTACTACCGCTATTACTACTACTACTATAGCTACTTCTACTACTACTGCTACTGTTACTACTACTACTACTACTACTACTACTACTACTACTACTACTACTACTACTACTACTACTACTACTACTACTATTACTACTACAACTACTACTTCTACTACTACTTCTACTAATATTATTATTATTATCAACTATGATGCATGATTACTATAACAAACTAACAATGCTGTATCCATATGAATTAATATTTTAAAAAATCCTGACCTTACATGGTTTGACAACTAGAATATCCCTTTCAATAGTTATTTAAAATCCTATATTCTTGTTTTATGCCAGTTTTTAATTCATATGAATAGTGTTGTATAATTATTTTCTCCATACAAAGTGAAATGTGGAGTTTGGAGCAGGTGATGCATCAATGCATCACCAATCCATTGTTTTTTAATAGTAGGTCAACATTTACGTGTTAATGAAAGTATTGTTAATGCTTCACAATGAGTGACGTTCGATTTGATGTGAATTGTTAACTTCCTTAATCGTATACCTCATATTTTATTTAAAAGTTGTCCGCATTTAAAATACTTTGAAGAGCGAAACACGTAAAATGTCGAAGCATGAGTTGGAAATATTGTGGGCAAAGGAGACACTGCTCATTGTGTCTCCTTTGTTCATAATGTTATACAAATTCGTCCGTTGCAAGGAAGTCACAATATGTATGCCTGATATGCTATTTTGCAATTCGACTGCTTTTAAAATATTTAGACAAACACAACGTTAACATATAGACGCATGAGTTGAAAACATTGGGAGCGAAGGAGTCATTGCTCATTTAGTAACAGCTTCTCCTTGTCCACAGTGGTATAAAAATGTGTCGGCTGCAAAGTACTCATTAGTGTATTGTATTTCAAAAAACAACTTTGTATCACAATGTACCTAACACAAATGTTTAGGAGGTTGTCAGTCGAATCGATCAATCAAACACAGCTTGTTAAGCCTTTCCCACATATAGACGCTTTCTGCAGCAAACGACTTTCGAAAACATTGTGACAACAGAAGAAATTGCTCACAATCTCTTCAACTCTTTACAATGTATATAATATTTCATTTATAGATTTTTTTTACACCGTATGTTTTTTCAAGTCGTATGCTGCAGAATTGGTGTATGTGGGAAAGTGTTAAACTAGCACACATCTGAGTTGTAGGTGTGTTAGATACAGCTTAACAGTGTACTACTTGGAGACGCATTTTGACGCATCTGCAGGATATGCCTTTCAACAAAATGTTTTCACCTTCCTTTCAATAGTTAAACGAAAGATACGCCTCACGTACCAAAGCTCCCGACTTCGAATCCCGTGATTAACGGGTTCTGCTTTTGGGCCTTGTCCACACAAACAGTGCGAGTACTGGTTCAGGATCTAGGAAGCAGATATCGAGTCTGATTAATATAAACGTAAAGCTTGTTTTATAATCGATGTACAATAAATAAGTTTAAACGGACGTTACACTGTATGTGTTACCCTTTACCAAATACAGATGTTGACTTTTAGAAACAAACGAGCAGTATCTCCTTTTCACATAATTCTTTCAAAATTGAACAAATCGCCTCGTTTATGCAGTGGATAACATTGCGACTGTTGCACTGATGTCAGGATAAGCTTACCAGCAGTACTTGTATGAACAATGTACATTTACCAAGTATACAATTGGTATTACATGGAATACATTGCCGATCATTGTTATGATAATAACCATCTTTGCAATTTGGGCAGTCGGAACCAGTACGCACTGCTTTACATGACGTCCAATCAGAGTAACTTTTACATGTAACACATTAGTTTAGACATGGTAAGCAATAGCCATCAATGTCATAAGAATAATATCCATCCGTACAACCATCAGTACACGTGTTATTGGTACATGACCCATCACGACATGTGTTACAGTCACGGTCACATTTCGGTCCATAGTATCCTGGCTTACATACATCACAATAAATGGATTGTGAGCAACTGTAACATTCTCTGCTTCATTGATAACACCAGCCGCCTGATGTTAAATAACACCCGACAGAACATGAACTACATTCACCACCATTCCGATATGTACACTGGCATGCCTGGCCTGAAAAATAAAATAGTTATCACAAGTTACTTTGTTCTTTCCATACTGTCTTAGATTGAAATCCTCAGACTAGCAAATATTGGGTAACAATCACGATGAGCAATTAATACAGTTTGAAAACCTATTTAATCAAATACTATGTGTTGTATCGTATTTTGTTAATGGCACACATTTGCTTATCCTCAGTATTACGGGTTTCTCTAAATCGCGTTCACGAGCTAATGTAGTAATTGACTTTTGTGACCGTAACCTTTGACCTGTGACCGTGAACCACACAATTGCACATCTTCTCATAATGCCGAACATGCTATCAAGTAGTATCAAGTATTACCCGCAGTTTTACGGTGTTCTTTAAAATCCTGTTTTACGACATAATTGATAATTCACCCTAATGACCTTGCCAGTTGACACCTGACCCCTAAATTAATTAGGGCGCATCTTCTCGAAATGTGGAACATGTAAGCAAAGTTTGATTATCTTCATTGATACGGATTTTCTGTATCGTACACACAACATGGACACACACAGAAGCACAACAGGGTAGATAAATTACCCGCCGCCCCCAGCCCCCCCTCCCCCCCCCCTCCCCACAAAGCCATGCGTGGGGTTATGATTAAAGCTACCATTGATATCAACTGGGAACACACAAAATAACACACAAACAAATATCTTCCAAGGCGGGCAGATCTTCATTTTTGAAATCGTTTAATTAAGTAAATCGGGACTCATCTGGATCAAAAGTGTCTTATCTGCAAAAAATCAGCATTATGACATTGACTCGTGACAACTCAAACATGTGACAATTCGAAAAGATCGTTTAACTCGAAACAATAACTAGAACAGAAACATCTGTTGAAAACAGCTTGTGAGCAGTTCTCACTCAGAAAAGCCACTAAAACTTCTGCTACGTTATTTTCTTGCTTTATTTTTATCACTGACTTGTTTTACAAAAGTGTGCTGCCTCAACACGTCAACACGTCGATGACTCGAAGTAATATATGGTTCCATTTCGATATCCTTGGCATTATTATAAATAGTACAAGCCGGTAGGCGACATGGGATTCGCCATTGCGTATATATTTGAAGACCTAGTGTGATAGTGTCACTATTGTGGTGACTTGGTGAATACTGGTGAAAAGTGTGCACCTTGTAAGAACACTCTCTGGTCCACTAACCATGTTTTATCAACATGCCAAGACGCATGCGTTTACGACGAACCGTTTCCGCTTGGATATTTTCGCCTTTACATATTTTGCAAACTTCATGCTCTATCTCGGAAACTCTAGGTCGGAGGTAAATGACGTAAATAAACTTAATGTAGCTCTATGAGATGCTGTAACAAAATCGATATCGAATACTACCACTGCAGCGCTAGGGGTGATTGAAGTCAAAAACGACTGTAAAAACACCATATATTTGCAAGGCTACCATGTGGAAACAAAGGCCTAAATCAATCCATTGTTTGTTTTTTAGTAGGTCAAGAGTCCCGTGTTAAAGAAAGTATTGTTCCATGCTTCACAACGAGTGACGCTCGATTTCGTGTCAATCTTTATCTTCCTTAATCGTATACTTCATATGTTATTTAAAAGTCGTCTGTTTTCAAAATACTTTGAAGAGCGAAAGACGTGAAAATGACGAGGCATTAGTGGAAAATATTGTTGGAGAAGGAGACATTTTTCAATTGATTATAATGTTATATAAATTCTTCCGTTGCAAAGTAGAATTTGTAAGCCTGATATGCTATTTTTCAATTCAACTGCTTTTAAAATATTTAAACGAAAAACCATTGACATGTCGAAGCATGAGTGGAAAATATTGTGGGCAAAGGAGACATTCTTCCTTATTTCATTATGTTATATAAGTTCGTCCGTTGTAGTCAAAATGTGTAAGCCTGATATGCTTTTTTGACATTTGACTGATTTTAAAATATTTAACCAAAAACAAAATTTATATATAGAAGTATGAGTTGAAAACATTGTGGGCAAAGGAAACATTGCTTATTTTAGAGCAATTTTTAATTGTTATAAAACTTCGTGGGGTGCATAGAACTCATTAGTGTAAGCCCGAAATGCTTTGTTATAAGTCGTCTGCTTTCAAAATACTTAAATTCGTCGGCATCAAAGTAGTAAAAAAATCCGTTGTATCAAAATGTACCTAACACAAATGTTTAGGCGGTTGTCAGTCGAATCGACCAATCAAACATAGCGTTTAAGCCTTTGCCATATATAGACGCTCTCTGACGACTTTGCAGAAGATGACTTCTGAAAACATTGTGACAAAAGAAGAAATTGATCATAATCTTTTCAACTCTATTCAATGATTATGATGTTTCATTTATAGTGGTTAACAATGTTTTTAACCAGATGCTTTTCTCAAGTCGTCTGCTGCATGATTGTTGTATATGGGAAAGTGTTTTACTAGCACAGAACTGAGTTCTAGGTATGTTAGATACAGCTTAACAGTGTACTACTTGGAGACGCATTTTGCCGCATCTGCAGCAGATGCCCTTTGAAAACATTGTCGCAATGAGCAATTCTACGCTTTGCCACAATGTTTTCAACTATATTCAATAGTTTAACGATAGATACGCCTCTCGTACCAAAGGTCCCGCGTTCGAATCCCGTGATAAGCGGTTTCTGCCTTTTCGATTTCTTCACACAAACGGTGCGAGTACTGAGAGTCTGATTAATATAAGCTGAACGTTTTTTTGCAATCGATGTAAAATAAATAAGTTTAAACGGAAGTTACACTGTATGTTTAACCTTTTACCTAATACAGACGTTGGCCTTTAGAAACAAACGTGCAATATCTCCTTTTCACACAATTATTTCAAAATTACAGATAAACAACCAGTTCTCAAAATTAAAAAAAAAACGCTTCGTTCATGAACTGGATAACTATGCGAGTGTTGCACTGCTGTCAGGATAAGCTTACCAGCAGTACAGTGTGCATTTACCATCAATCATGGCCCATCTTCAGAATGAAATGGAATTAACACAGAATGTTTGCTCATATGCCCCTTTTCAATATCGCCACGAACTAAAACCTTATAAAGTGTTCATTGTTTCCATGGCAACACAATTTCACCTTCAAAAACTAGGAAATAAAGGGGAAATATATGAGAGTCAACGATACATATAATCTTCAAACATAACAATAAATAGTAAAGTTACTATGGAAACAGGCCATGGTTTCAACTTATGAAATATTAATTATTTAGCAATTTTCAAGCAAAACACAAACTTACTTTGTGAAAATGGATTATTTTAAATGATACTCTGTATATAAGAAAAAAAAATATTTACATGTATTCTTTATTTTCATACACAGTGGATACTAAACTTCAACTTTTGCCATGGAAACAACAATATCCTATATGTAAACGTTATAGTATTCTTGCATTCGCTAGAACATGCATAAACTAAAAAGGTTTGATTGCAATAAAATTGTAAGACATTATTGAATATTATTATTTCATTAACATATTTGTGAAATATATATAAATACATATATTTATAAGGTATTAGGCTATGCTTTTAGTCAAGTTGACTTGTGATGTATAAGTCGTAGTCATCATGGTGTAATGAAAATTGTGTGTTTGTGCAACCATATGAACTTGTTGAAGCTGTATCTCCTTTAAGCACAATTGAATGGTCAAATAACTTGCCATGTTTTTTAAACTTGATATGATGATGTGTCGTATTCAAAACCTAGGATTGTAGCTCAGAGGTCAGTGTCAAAAATTAGGGTTAAAGGACAACAATTGATGAAAACAGTTGTTCAATGCTCTTAATTCTACCTTCATTTAAAGACTATCAAACAAATTGGATTTGTTGTTCAATTGAGCAAGATAGTGTGTTGTGTGCAAGACATAGAATAGTAATTTACTTTTCAAGGTCATATTCCCAGATTAAATGTCAAATGCAGTTCAAATATAGTTTGCCAATGCTATAACATTCATACATGTATTACAGTCATAAAGTAACTCACACGTAACCAATCAATACTGAAATGGAGCCTGTCTGGGATGTGACCTGTGCAATTGATTAATCAGTTCATGTATATCACATCAAACACCAATTACTGCAGCTGATAGGTCAAGGTCATTGCAATTATTTAAACTCAAAGCAAAAACAAGAGGGCCAAGATTGACCTAAATATATCACCTGATTGATAGTAACGAGCACAGCTCGTTATGAGGTTTAACCTTAATAAGGGGAATTTTCTATATTCAGTATGGAAAAAAATTGGGTGCAAAGATACTACGGCCCAGCTCATAAAATCCAAATGAAATTATATAGAACAAAGCAGGGAAAAATGGCCGACATTTATTCATATCCGGCCGACGTCACATACGTCCAAATCAAGCTGGTTCCCGAGATAACGGCAATAACTTTTTTGTTTACAGTAAAGGTTGATAACCAGAACCTATCGGCTACGAGTCCCTTTGCTTTAGGTAAGAATTTTTATCTTTCTCGTTTTCGTAACATATATTAACACAGTCAATATCATGTTGGCGTTCTTGAAGGTAAAGATATAAGATCTAGCTGTATTGTAAATCTGAATGTTTTGCATTCATTGACGGATGTTCCTGGCGATGGGATACATGTAACTGTCTGATCTAAGATGCTCTTCGTGTTAAATTTGTTTCACTAGATCAATGACAATGCTTCACAGACCTGCTAAAGTCGTCAGTCCTTCTGACAAAACTCCTTTGGCAGTCAAAGATTGATGCAAAAATTGGTTGAACATACACCCTGTGACCCAAATCAGAGACATGTTTTTATGTCTCTGCCCAAATACACCAAAACAATGGTCATGTGTATGACAGACAACAAAAATAAGATGAAAGGCGGGATATGTTGCCATTAAACTGCAAAATTTTCTTTTAAATTCTCGATTCCTTTATTCTAGCTATCACTATTTGTTTCGTTAGTGATCCGGAACTCCCACGCTTACTGTATGATGTAAGAAATAAATATGACCCCAAAGTCCCTATGCATAAATATCACAAAAATAGCACATAAGAAAGTAAATCTATTTTTAGAAGTGTTCTTTGAAGTTCTCGCGTGTAGATTGTTTACACATTTAATGACGATTTAATGACGTAATATCTTACATGTCTACTGCATGGCATCCACTTCATTTTTTAGTGGTGAACACATTTGCAATGTGGACGGAATATTTAAGACTAATCAGTTAAAACTAACAGCTTTTTAGACTAAAAGAACCCAAGAAGAAACGTCCCCAGTGTATTCAAGAGACATATCGGGTGTCCAAAAAAGGAAGTTTGAACAAATTTTCTAAAAGACTTGACTGGAGACACATATCCGTGGCCGAGACGGATTTATATAGGCATGCCTTGTGCTGTGTGTTCTGAACACAATTTAAAAAAAAATACAATTGATAAAAGGATGTGATAGTCAAAAATAAATCTTAACAAGGCACATTGTATGTCAGGACGGTAGCCAGAAATCTCGACCCAAAGAATTCTCGACCCCATTATCGGTTGATATAGGTGTGAATGGATGGTTTAACAGGTGTCATAAACAAAAGACTGATTATTGATACTTACTTACCTGTTGATTGATTATTTAAATGATCTTGATGTGTTCTAACTAGTTAATCTGCTGCAGACGACTTTGAAAACATATGGTGAGAAAAGGAGAATATGTACATGACAGGTTGACTTCTGGCTAAGGTATAGTTATATTAATGAATAAGGAAGATTGTGAGAAAAGGAGGAGCTGTCCTCTATCAAAACAATACTTCAAATCTTAAGAATACTTTGAAAACCATGATATAGGATAATTTATAACAATGTTAAAACATACATCATTATTACATTAATCATTATCTAAATGTAGTGATTATTCAACAAAAGGACCATCATCCATTTACACCTATATAAACTGGGGTCTAAATTGGGGTCAACTATTCTTAGGAAATTGGGGTCAAGAATTCTGGAAGCCGTCAGGACCACTGCGATTCTTTAAAAGAATCCACCCTGCAGCTAAACATCATTCAAGTAAGTATAAAAACATCTTGCAAAACAGTTAAATCTTAAGAATTGGAAAATGCACAATTGATTTTAATTCAAAAGCATTGTGAGAAGTATATTTTGCATATTGTCAACAATTTGACCTTTTTTTCACAATGCTTTCAAACATCATATGCTGTAAGGTAAAATGTCATCTTCATAAGATAAACACAAATGTAAGTTACATCTGTATCATCAGTAATTATAATAATCATATGTCAATTAAAATGTTGATTTATCTTTGATTGTCAATAATATCTGTATAAACCCCTCAATGGCTACTTTTTCTGAACACAAGTGGGGAATTGGCCCCTTTTCAAAAAAGTATAGAAGCATCTTTGCCCAAATATACTCAAATGAAAAATGTATAAAAATACCAAAATACACCGGAATCCTCAAAGTCTACCTAATTCTTAAAAAAATGCCCCAAATATCTGAATCAGAATTCAGTGAAGATTGGGATTTTCCGCACAAATTGGGCGAGAACTGGTTGTATCTCCAGAAAATTGAGCGTGATTAATACGAAAAAAAAACATAAATGGGATTTTCCGTTATAAGTAACAGGTGTGAGAATTTTTTTTTTTTTTTTTTCAATAACCCATGAAGCTTTCTGAAATGAAACTGGCCAAATCCATGGGGGCCGCCATTTTGGGTATGTATACAAGGAGACTAGAAACACGGATTGAAACAAAATTATTGTCGTCATTTTAATAAAAAAAATTAAATCGATATTTTGGGTATGTATAAAATGACACGAAAAACACGGATTTTTAAAATTATTGTCGTCTTTTTAAAAAAAATTATTTTTAAATCGATATTTAAGATTATTAAAGTGCTGTGTTTTGTGGGATTTAACATTTGTACGAAAAGTTAAAAATAAATGGAACTCTGTAAGAAATATGTTTTCCCGTTCGTCAAAAAAAACGACAGCATTAGACTTCTACGCCCCCCAACCTAAATGTTGACTGTATCGTAGCCAAAGAAGGACGTGACGTCATTTCCGTAACACTTCATCTTGGCGTAACGTCAATGGAGCGACGTCGTTTCCCGCAAAAAAGTGGTATCAACATGAAATTCATGTAAATTCCTTTACATGAGCTATTTATCAAACATTGTGGCAAAAGGATAACTTTCTCATTAGGAGCAATTGTTCTTTTAGCGACAATCTTTCCCTAAATCGTTTGTTGCAAAGGCTTCAGAAACCGTCTCTAATAGGGAAAGGGTTTAGCAGAAATGTGACCCCTTACATCATTTGTTCCAGTCATATTGACTGGTTGAAAAAGGCAGTCGCCAGGTGGCATCAGCAAAGGGCTGATCTGTTTGCTTCTTTACCATAATGCAGGTGATCGCTTAAGGATCATCTTGGCCATCATGTTTTAACCTCGTTCATTATAAATGTATTCCTTGATTTTCTGAAAGCCTTTACTTTATTATTTTCTGTTCGTAATAATAGACGACAGCAATACGAATTCCAAATATTTTTTGATAATGCACGAATTATGACATTAACATTATTATTGTCTAGTCAATTACTTATAAATCCTTTTTTATGGCCAAAGTATGCTCTTTAATTTTGGTTTATAATTATCTTGCGTTTTTTCGTAAATAGGTAGCACCTATAGATATATTATAAGATTAAAGCTTGTTTCACAATTGATGTAAAAAAGATAAGTTTAAAGTCACTGGTTTAAAGGAATAATCCAGATAAGACTGCACAGAGGTACAAACTGGTCCAAAACAAAACTCTTTACAGAACCCAAAGCTTTGCTTTTTGACATAACTAATAAACATGTATATTGTTTTCAATTTTGGTCTATTTTTTAAATATTAGGCTATTTAAAAGGAAATAAGGTATAAATAGTGTTTGTAATCTTATTCTTTAATTTATAATTTTATTTTATATAAAGCCACTTTTATTTGCAGTTATTGTCTGATGTCATTTATTATAACAGCAGTCAATCATAATCTGCATCAAATTTTATTTTAAAACAGAATAGATTTAGAACATCCCATACACTCATGGAATAACAGTTCTGATGGCGATCACTCGAGAGGAAATTCATATAAGCAGTTAGTGATATACCCCTTGGTCATTGGTACCTGTCTATACAATGAAAATATCATGCATCTTTGACTGTGGGGTAATATTCTTTCCTGCATACACATCAAAACAGTAAATGGATTGAGATCAACCTGTACACTCATGGAATCACAGCTGTTATGGCGATAATGGGAGAGGAAGTTCATATAGGCAGTTAGTGATATACCCGTTGGTCATTGGTGCCTGTCAAAACAATGAAAATTGCATGCATCTTTGACTGTGGGATATAACTTCCTGCATCATCATCAAACAAGGGAATATATTGAGAGAAACCCATTTACTGATGGAATTACAGCTGTTATGACAGGACAGGAGAGGAACTTCAGCTGATTACATATATTACTAATGGATTCATACAAGTTAATCTTTATTAATGGATAAGTTTATCAAAATCATATCAAGCTTGTTTTATCTAATTAAATGTAGTATATAAAGGAAGTCCTGTTTTTTTATTGCACAGTTTGTGTTTTTTATGATCAGGTTTTGTCTGATTTTCTTCGGTCACAGGCCATCAACGCCTTGTGAACAATCTACAGGCAACATTTAACAACATCCAATATGAATGAAAGTTTATCAGAAAATCATCTCCATCAAATCTTGGCCAAGTTATAGACTGGGTCTTGTGAGGTGAAAAACTAGGTTTCAATGTCAATTTAAAGGAACATATTGAAAACACTCTGGATGCCTTATTTTAAACTTAAGCATGTTGAAATGTTTTTAGAATAACTTTTTTGATGATATCTAGGCTAAGTTTAAAATATTTGGTCATAAACTAGGTCATGTTGGGTCATAAACTGAGTCACTCCACCAAATTGAAGGAAAATATTGTTAGTCTAGAAACCACACTTTGCTTTGAGCAGCTTGAGGCTTTGTCAGAATGTTTGTCTTGACAATATCTAGACCTAGTAAGAATAAGGGTCATGATGGGTCAAGAACTAGCTCACTAGACCAAAATGAAGTGTAACATTTTGTTAACACTCAGACATTTTGAATGCTGCATTTTTTATTTTAACATGTTGAAATGTTGTCAGAATTGGTGTTTTGGTGAAATCTAGACTAAAATATAGGTCATGTTGGATAAAAACAACAATGAGGTCCAAAGAAAAACATTTGAGAAAAATCTTGTAAACAACTTGACCTCAAGGTTTGATTCAGCATCTTGAAACTTTGTCAGAATGTTCGCCTGATGATTATTGATATCTAGACCAAGTTCAAATATTGGTCAAGTCGGGTCAAACATAAGGTCACTAGACCAAATTAAAGGAAAATCTTGTTAACACTCTGACAGCTGTTCTTTTAATGTTAGCATGTTGAAACTTTGGCAGAATAGATGTTTTGAACATTGCTTTTAACCCAGAAACTATGTCACTAAGCCTAATTGAAGGAAAAACTTGTTTTCACTATCTTTTTTTTACCTTTCTATATTGATTATGTTCATGTGGTGAATTGAATGTTAAAATTGTTGAAGATTTGACTTTGCACCAAGAGATAAAGTAGGAATAGTATACAACAGTGGTCTCAGTTCTGACAGCTTGAAACAGATTCCTTTATCATGGTAGTCACATACCTACAGGTTAGACCCATTATAGATGCTGTGCTCGTGATGAGGCTTTGCCTTTTTCATATTATAGTAGCTGTAGTGTTACTGCTAATACAAATAATAAAAAAAAAAGTTATTAAGAGTGGGATTGAACTTCAAATAAAAAAGCTTATCAGTTAAGGACATTAATAATAATGCATAACAATTTGAAATAATTTGAAAGAAGACCACCCCAGGAACACTCCTGTGAAGTATGGTTGATGTCAGTCCATTGGTTAGGAGGAGACGTCGTTTGAATCTAAAGTTCTTTTATCCCTTTTCCGATGCCATCTGGCAGTTATCTTTGTCAACCTATCAATATGGCTCGAACGTTGTACAGTGTCACTAAAGGAACATTTCTTTTAAACCACCTTGAAACCAGACAATAACTGTATAAGAAGGTAATTTTATATTCTTATCATTTTGCCCCTTATGTTATCTGCGTTGTCACAAAACTTTGACCTTACCGCATAACTCAAAAACCGTTCAATATTTCCAAATGAAACTTGGTACACATGTTACTACGGGAAATACGCATGTCTTTACAAAGTAACATAACTCTGGCTTAAATGAATATAACAGCTGGACATCAACCCAAGAACACTGCTGTAGGTACCGTATCCAACCATTTTCAAGTGTTGGTTTAACTCTTGCTCGCAATACACAGCTGGACATCAACCCAAGAACACTGACGTAGGTACCGTATCCACTCGTTTTTGAGTGTTGTATTAACTCTGTCTCGCTATACACAATTGGACATCAACCCCAAAACACTGATATAGGTACCTTGTCTACCTGTTTTCAAGTAAAGTGGACCACTTAATTATGTATTCAAGTGTTCGCGGTCAATTACTTTTCACAATTAAAACCTGTCGTTATCAACTTCCTGCATCCAAGTGCGGTATTGCGCTCGTTTTGTCTTCTGACAAACCAAAACCAGAAATGTAGCCCGACGAGGTATATACATATCCATCTATAAACGTATAGTAAATGTATAAAATAAACAACACGGTTTTATGTGATTATATAAACATTTTTTATCTTATGCACTGTCTCGGTGGTGTAGTGGTATAGCGTTTGCATCAGTGCGGAAGGTCGAGAGTTCGATGCCCGTCCGAATTTACCTAAATACTCCTTGGCGCTCAGGGTTGCGGATATAACGACTGACTGGCTTGTGTCAGGATAACTGGACGAGTAGAAGTGGTAACTATCCAAAGAAACGCCGTAATACACAAACAAAAAAATAACCGGTAATATCGCCGGACGCGCCTCAAATGTATTGACTACATTGTTGGAGAAATCCCGAAATTACTCATGAATATGTTTTCACTTTCACTTTTGAGTGGCTTTGGATGGAACAAATGGTTTATACTACACACCGGGATTAACGCCCGTTTCAACATCATTTCAGTTAAATATTGGTCGCAGAAAACTAATTCATGAGTAAACAAACTGGTTCTAGGCTACAAAATGTGCATTGACCAAAGGCACTTCACCATGAGCGCCAGGAGAGAGGATTGAACCCGGAACGCCCACGCTAATAACTCGGTCACGGCGGATTCCTATTCGAAACGAAGTGTCGTTGCAAATACGTTCAGATAAAAAACAACAGGCGAGTCTTAGAATATTTGTTTTGTCTGAATGGTGTTTATCGCCGCTTTCAACCTTGTTTTAGTTATATCACTGCGTTTTCAGGGTAAGTTACCAGTATCTATGGTCCGTTTTATCCTGACACTAGGGAGTCAGCCATACTGCTTATTCCATGACCCTAAGCGCCAAGGAGGGAGAGCCAATACCACTACTATTAGAGCTTTTATATAAGCGCGGACTCGTTATGAACAACACTGTCCGCTTTACAAATGTTAAAATGATCTCGACGAATGAAAAGTTTTAACCAAATATATCCAACAATGCTAAGATATTGCTTAGGAAGAACGGAAATAAGGACAGACGAAGAAATATCATATTCGCCTTTTGTCAGGGGATAATAAGACACCGGCAATTTTATTAAAACAATAAACTTCGTGCGCTCGTACATGTATATTTATATATCTGATATTAGTTCTATACAGGCTCAGATTGACATTTGTGTCAATCAATCAATCAACTCTTAAAAAATCGTTCCGTATAAAACCGGTAAAATAACCCATATAAATCAATTTTATAGAAAAGCGGTAATTGTCGACTGCTCCGCTTTCACAAAACCCAGCGTTGGTTGTATCGCACGATCTCTTTGGACAAAAACAAACCCGAGCACGTGTTCATAGGTATTTAAATAAACAGGGTCAATTCGAGCCGACCTTTTATTTCGTGTTGTCAGATCAAATATACGTACAGGGAAGACTTGTCAGCTGATTACATTATATTGCGCCTAATATACATCACATTCATACATCCCAGTCTTTCGAATACCAAGATTGGCCAGTGCTGCGTCCTATAGACAACGAAACAGTAAACAAACATTTAACGATACTACAGTAAGATTTAGGCCCCCGTGGCCGAGTGGTTAGCGTCGGGGATTTGAAACCAGTTTGTGCCGGATTCGATCCCATTTCGAGACGGTTATTGTGGAGTGCCCTTGCGCAACTCACATTTCGTAGCCTTGTACTGGTTTGCTTACACAAGGCGCATGAACAAGTGAACTGTCGCCGCGATGTAACTTAGATAATATTGGAAACGGGCGTAATACCAGAATAAAACAATATAACAACCGGACTTTGTTTCATTGAAACTGAACGTTTTTTCTTGGTGGTCCAATGGTTAACACGCTGAATTATCCATTTTATTTGTCGTGCCGAGAAAACTCAATCAGTGCTATCCACAACGGTCACCATTGATTATTTGTTATGGTGGTCGAGTGGTCAACACGCTGAATTGTCCATTTCATTTGTCGTGCTGAAAACATAAACTCAGTGCTATCGCTAAAGGGTCTCTCACCAATACTGCACACAACATTATTCCCAGGCAACTTGGGTGTATTTAGATTTTGGTCCATTAATGGGAGATAAATGACGTGATTAGTGTGTACATCAATGGGAGGTAAATAACGTGATATTTGTTTCCATAAATGGGAGATAAATGACGTGATTTGTGTGTCCATTAATGGGAGATAAATGAAGTGATTTGTGTGTCCATTAATTGGAGATAAATGACGTGATTTGTGTGTCCATTAATGGGACATAAATGAAGTGATTTGTGTGTCCATTAATGGGAGATAAATGACGTGATTTGTGTGTCCATTAATGGGAGATAAATGAAGTGATTTGTGTGTCCATTAATGGGAGACAAATGACGTAATTTGCGTGTCCATTAATGGTAGATAAATGACGTGATTCACAATGACCTTCGTCAATCATCGGAAACAATTAAAGGCGGACTCGGGATTCGCACTCACAACCCCTGGATATATTGCTTTCGTCGTTACTGGCTCAGATATCGGGATTCGACCATACGTGTAGAGGGTTGACACACGGTAGTCAATTTAAATGACTTCGTTGGTAACAGAGACAGACAGTCACCAATGCCACCTGCGTTAAAAGAACCTTTCGGTTAAAACAGCCATGATTTGAAACAACTTTGTTATACCAAGCAGACATTCTTTAAATATATATAAATGACTGTTCCAAATTGACACCTTACAGTCATCTTTTTCCATGTATGTACATAGTCCTCTCTTGGAGTGAATGAATTGTTCTTGCTGTACATGTATATACCGAGTCTGTATTAAGTTGTTAGCTAGCCTATCGAAAGCTACAAACCGTCATCGGGCATTGGAGATGTACTGTTTAGAGCCTTCAACTTATGGGCGGGTCATACTACAGTCTTTTAAAAGTGGCAGTAGTTGCTTTACAATAGATTGCGCCTAATGTAAATCACATTCATACATCCCACTCTTTCTATTATCAAGATTGGCCAGTCCTGCGTCCTATAGACATCGAAACAGAAACACTTTACCGATAATCCAGTAAGCTTCAGTCCCCCGTGGCAGAGTGGTTAGCGTCAGCAGGGATTTGGAACCAGTTTGTACCAGATTCGATTCCATGTCGAGATAAATGAAGTGATTTGTGTGTCCATGAATGGAAGATAAATCAAATGATTTGTGTGTCCCTTAATGGGTGATAAATCACGTGATTCACAATGACCTTCGTCAATCGTCGGAAACAAATAAAGGCGGACTCGGGATTCGCCGAATATTTTGCAATGCCAACTGAGTTAAAAGAACGCACACCTTTCGGTTAAAGCAGCAATGATTTGAAACAACATTGTTATACCAAGCAGGCATTGTTTAAATATATAGAAATGACTTTTCCAAATTGACACATTACAGTCTTCTTTTTCCAGTTATGTACATAGTCCACTCTTGGAGTAAATTAATTGTTCTTTCTGTACATATATATATACCGAGTCTGTATTAAGTTGTTAGCTTGCCTATCGAAAGCTACAGACCATCATCAGGCTTTGGAGATGTAATGGTTAGAGCCTTCAACTTGTTGGCGGGAAAACCACGGTCTTTAAAGTGTTTAAAGTAGCAGTAGTTGCTTCCCACCTTTGCGCTCAGGATTGCGAGGATTATATCTCTATTGACGCACTGGTGTCTGGATAAATCTACCAGTTATAATTGTAACGTTCACAGGAAAGGTCGTGATATAGCTGAAATACTGTTAAAACTCGTACAACCGTCGATATATTTTAATACAGCGACGGATGATGGAAATGCATTTTGAGGGTTTGCACCTTATGATTAGCTTTACTAGAAGTTGACCACAGGACCTGTCAATTACAGTTTCCAATAATCATAACAAATGCGTACAGTTAAGTTTGCTTGAAGCTCCGATATGGTAGAGAATACGCGATATTATTGTATACTTTGATATTTTACCTTCGATTTTTTAATTTTGAAAAAAGATGCAGTATTCGTCAATATTGCACGGGTCGATATTGCACGCATTGATATTGCACTCAGATCTTGTTCACGTGCTGCAAAGGACGGATCTATTTCCATACAGTAACGATACAAAGCGCTCTCATCCAACATTTGATGATTTAGATACCAGATAACATCTGTATTGGTTTAGGCTGTGTATGACTACAAACGGGACTTGAATCAGTATACAGACGTGATCTGCGCAATGTCCGCAACGCGGTCTAGAAGATGTGTATTCGCTTTACTGAACATACTGCGAGGTCAAAAAGGGCAATAAAATCGTTATAAAATACACAATTATCTAAGAGTAAATACTAGAATAAGATAATACATGAATTATTAATGAAAAACATTGTAAGAAAAAGCGTTACACATCATTTTGTCGACGATTCAATTTCGAGTCGAACGCATAATGGCGGTTCTTGAATTAAATTTTCCCCGACCCTAGCAACCATTTAAAAGGACAGTATAATTGGACGATATATCGTTAATGTTTATTGATCTAAACAATCCAAAACGAGTGTTAATTTTTAAAATTGTGAAGAGTTTAAAACAAACAAAACGACAAATTTTAAATAGTAATTATCAAATCATACAATAAAAAGGTTATTGCATGATTATTGGAATCTATTGCGTTGTGAGGCAGGCTCGGGCAACTCAGCCGAAGCAACTCTTCCAACACAATATTTTCCCATATATATGCAATAACCTATACTATTACAAAATGTCAAAATAGTAGAACGGGCTTTCTAATTTAGGCATAACGACTCATGTTTAAGGTTTCAAGTAATACGCCCGGGAAACAAAGTAATACGCCCGGGTAGCTGCATGTTCTGCTACTGATTCTTTTTCAGGATTGATAAAGCTCATTGTGACTAAAGATCCTCACATTCCATCGATGGACTGAACAGTGTATGGTGTAACATGGGAATACTGCTGTGGTGATTAAAGGTGTGAGCAAGCCAGGAACACGTGGTTAGAATATATGGCCGCCGCGATGTTGCAATCCAATCCAAATAAATAAATGGCGTAATACAAATGAAGAGATACTGTTGAGGGCATCGTTTAACACCGTTTTAATTATTGACATATACATATTTAATTTGATTACCTCCCTTGATATCGCACTATTGCATAGGGATCAGTACATGCTAATCAAAACTGGCAGAATTCTGTCTGCCCTTGGAAATTACCGGGACTACAGACAATACATTCTATACCCATACCGTAAGACCGCTCTCGTATATCCATTTAAGGCGCCCCTGATACCAGAAAATGGAGTAAGTTTAAAACAATTATAGTTAGTTTTTCTTAACATGTTAACTTTGCCTTAAACTCACTTTGCTTGAAATGGAAATTCCAAATCATCGGTAAAGTTTGACAGTTTGAAATAACGCTAAAGGTTATCTGTAACGTTAAATTGCATTTGCTGATTGCATGTCCAACAAAAACCAGGGAGAGATTAACGTCTATCCGTCATATAGGTATTACAAAGAGGAACCAGTTTAATATAAATTGTGCTGCAGTGAAACCAGAATTAGCGTATCAACTCCGTCGTCTATTCATCCCACGTTGGCTTGGTTACAGGAAATGTGCATGGTAGATGACAAATTTGTTCCTTGTAGGAGTTGGTCAGATACTTCTTTTCTTTGCAAGGAGGGACGAGAAGGAATGTAACAAATTAAAAACTCAAGGCAAAAAGACATGAAAAAGAATTTAGGAACATTAGTTTTAATAGATAAAAGATACATGCATATGGATTTTTGAAGGAACATTCAAGGTAAACAAACATGATATGGAACATTATTATTATACTTTCAAGGCAAAAAGACATGATAAGTGATATTTGGCGGATCATTTGCGTTGCATGAATTGTGCAAATTTGTATTATTTTATGATAACAAAATGAAATTGTGCATAATTTATTATTACATGCCTGTACATTTTCCGGTGGAAATACATGCAGATTGACATGCGCAAATACACCACGACAGATTGAAATTCCGTATCTACATGCGGTGTAAATACAAGATTGTGACGCCAGACAGTGCGCGTACTACTTTTAGCGAGGTTCCCGTTTTGAATCTGCGCTACGTAGTAAAATATGCAGACAAGTACTATTTAGGAAAATTGTTTCTATTGTATGTATCGAAATCCTAGCGTCAAATGTATTAACACCCGCAAATAAAGATTATGTTGTTATTATCTCTCACGAAACAATGGAAATTTAATTTGATAATGTTATTGGGTGGGACCTACGTACAAGCATACTTTCTAGGGGCGTGGCCTAAGTATTGTAGTAAATATTAATCCGCCATTCATCTTTTCATTTCAATATTACAAAATTGTTTCCCCAATAAAAAAAAAATTGAATTTGTATATTTGTTAGCTTTTTCGCTCTTCATAGATCGTAGGTATATAATAAAAGGAATATTACGTTGCGGGAGCGATAAATGGGTTCGTATTGCACGACTCGTAGCATGGGAAAATCCATATCTTACTCGACCTTCGGGCCCGTAAGATATCGATTTTTCCTCGCTACTTGTAGTGCAATACGGACCCTTTTATCGCTCCCGCAACGTAATATTCCGTATTTATTACATGCCTGTACATTTTCCGGTGGAAATACATGTAGATTGACATGCGCAAATACACCACGACGGATTGAAATTCCGTAATTACATGCGGTGTAAATACAAGATTGTGACGTCAGAAAGTGCGCGGACTACTTTCAGCGAGGTTCCTGTTTTTAATCTGCGCTACGTAGTAAAATATGCAGACATCCAGTACTATTTAGAAAAAATGTTTCTATTGTATGTATCGAAAACCTAGCGTCAAATGTATTAAAAACCGCAAATAAAGATTATGTTGTTATTATCTCCCACAAAACAATAGAAATTTAATTTGATAATGTTATTGGGTGGGACCTACGTATTAGCATACTTTCTAGGGACGTGGCCTAAGTATTATTCCACTATTTATTATTACACTTCGTGTGAACAATTTTTTACTCGATGAGACATCGATCGTGATTAATATAAGTTGAAATATGTAAAATAGAACAGTTTATCCTCAATTTCAAATCAGTTTCTATATTCTCCCAGTTTGTACACGAACAAATACATACACTTTAGCAAAAAGAAACAAAATATATCTGTAGATCTCTGAATTGTCAAATGTTTAGCTGAACTTAATTTGCCAGTGTTTTTTGTTTCATAATTAGTTTAGAGTTGGATATTTAAAAACTTAAAAACTTAATTTAGATAGATAGTTCAATATAAGGCTTTAAGATTCTTATTTAGTTGGCGTTTATATAACGTACATGATAAACATGTAGGTTCTCGTGCTGATATGGCCCCTTTGCTTATACTAAAGACATGAGTAGTGTCTCGAGCATATTCGATATAATGACACAGGTAACGTAACAGTTAATTGGTTTCAACATATTACTTCATTCAGTTGCAGGCAATTAACAGTTAGTACTTCAATTATTAGTTAAAGATCTTTCGTTCTGTCTTTTTCAAAACTCATTTTTATAAAACAAATCCCCAGTTTGAGGCAACGGTATGTATGATAATATATTTATGATAATATACATCAGTGCAAAAAGCTCAGTTTTAAAGGCGTTTTAAGCCGCTTTCAACACTATATCAAGTCACATCAAGACGTTTCCTTGGTAAACTATCAGAAATGCTGGTATGCTTATCAAGACATCGGTGCATCAGTCGTATTCTTATCCCCTCAATCCTGTTTGCCGAGGAGGTTACGTTCATCAGTCGTAATATTATCCCCGCAACACTGTGCGTCAAGGAGATTACGTGCATCAGTCGTAATATTATCCCCTCAACCCTGTGCGTCAAGGAGGTTACGTGCATCAGTTGTAACCGTATTCCCGCAAACCTGTGCGTCAGGGAGGTTACGTGAATCAGTCTTAATCTTATCCCCGCAACCCTGTGCGCCAATGATTTATGTCACTACAACAGTTTTCAAAGTATTTGGTATGACCCGACTGGGAATCGTATCCTGGTTGCACAGTTTAACCAATTAATCAAGAGAGCTTTTAACGCAATGGTCAGGATTTCGATGCCACGTGATCTTTCAGTTTGTCCAGCTGTATTCGACACCTAGTCAATCCTTATGTATTGCAATATTTACTGGTAGTCGGTACTTCATAGTCTACAATGTATAAGATAAACAAGAAACGCGGTTTAACCATTAAACCTGATTTTCAACATACTTTGCGTAAAGTATCGACCCGGATCAGCCTAAGCATGCCGCGCAGGCTAACTCGGACAGATAATTTTCGCCTCCTGTGGATTTTCTCTTTTAGGAGTCATTACTCTTTACCCCTATGTCCCTGAGACGGAATGTATCGGTCTGGATAAGCCTGCGCGGATTGCAGGACGGCTCAATTATGATCTATTTTTAGTAACGATGACAATGACTGTAATCCAATGACTCTCCGTAATAAAATTCCAATCTTCCTTTCAATCTAAGCTACGTTCTTGTGAAATGTTATAAGCCTTAGTGAGGCGTTAATAAATCGCACTACCAACCACAAACCTACCTTCGACCCGAAGAACGACTCCCACATTCTAATAGCCAGGTTTACAAAAAATGAAATATTTAGACAAGACTGAAAAGTTTACAATCTCTATATGCGGTAATTAATCGTTACGGGTATTTGTTGACTCAGGTGTTTCTATTAAATAGAATGATTGAACATTGTCTTTTAATCAAATATCTGAAACTGTCAATAAATGAGATTTTTACTTCCACGAACTGATTAATAAATATAACGAAGTCAAAATTCAATGGAAAATTACTAAAACGTCTGAACGGATAGTAATACTCAATTCATGCCCATCAACGATTCATGATTATCATTTGCACTAGAGTACCTGTGGTTCGCTCCACAACCGTCCATATAAACTGAGGACCCACAAAACAAACGATATAATAATTCCAGTATATACCCGACATGGATTGTGGGGAAACACTACTTCTAACATTTACCCCGAAATGCATTGTAGGGATACAATCATTCCAGTATATACCCCAAAATGCATTGAGGGGATACTATAATTCCAATATATACCCCAAACTGTATTGTTGGGATACACTAATTACAGTATATACCCCGATAGGCAGTGTGGGGTTACCATTATGCAACGCGAGTTGAAATGCTATTCTTGATACAGCGTAAATTCAAACCTTTGATGTCTCCATAGTCAATGTCGTCGTTTTTATCTAGTTCCTCATATACTGGTCCTAGTGATGGGATTAACGTTGTGTAATAAGCTGAAAGAAAGAAAGATAACAATGATGTGTATATATATACCTTCCCCATTCTTGACCGGTCCTATTGATAGGGTAACATCGATGCCTTCATATATACCTTCCCCATCCGTGACTGGTCTTTGTGATGGGGTTTAAGTTGTGTAATGAGATAAAAGAAAGAAACATAACAGCGATGTATATATATATATACACCTTCCCCATTCGTGACTGGTCCTAGTGATGGGGTTAAAGTTGTGTAAATTAGCTGACAAAAAGAAACATAACGTTGATGTCTATATATATACCTTCCCCATTCGTGACTGGTCCTAGCGTTGTGGTTAAAGATGTGTAATAAGCTGAATGCAAGAAACATAACATCGATGTCTATATATTTACCTTCCCCATTTCTGATTGGTCCTAGTGATGGGTTTAAAGTTGTGCAATGAACTAAAAGAACGAAACATAAGAAGTTAAAGTTGTGCAATGCGCTTGAATAAACAAACATAACATCGATGATTATATATATTTACCTTTTAAAATTAATGAGCAACTTCTACTTTAGTCACAATGATTGCAACTCTATTAACATATTAAACTAATATTTTTCATATAAAGAGATATTGGCTTATCGTGCCCATATGTTGTCAAAGTCGTCTCCTGTCTGAGATTTTGAATGTGGGAAAGGGGATTAACTATGTAAGAGCGTGTTAAATGTTATTGATGACGAAATCAGTTTAGAAATGAATTCCACGGGATAAATTGTAACCAACAAACCTGTAGATTCTGTTGCACTATCATTGCATGTTACACCGAGGTTGCACGGAACTGAATAACAAGAATGTGTGTGAACATGCATATATATACAGTCAAACTTCTTTTAAGCAGCCATTCGTGATAGGGTCAAAATGTGGCTGCAGCTGCTTAATACAAGTCAAAGAAAGAAGATAATGTTGTATTGTTTAATCTTCAAGTGGCTGGTTTACAGAGGTGACCGCTAACGTACGTTTGACTGTACCATGATAACTGCGCAAGTGGTCACCAGTTCACCTACCCATTGCTTTCTCAAACCAGTATTCCAAATAATAGCCTTTCGAAGCAACTGGCTGTTTTTCCACATATACTTTTAGCCCATTGGTGGTAAACGTCACAAAGTATGTTGGCTGACCGGGAATGCGAACTAACAACTCTTGAATTGACAGCAAGCGTCGCTTTTGCCTGAGCTACCATGGCTATTTCAACCCAGACTTAAAGTAGGCGCTTCCATGTTCAAAATCAGGTGAGTCCATTGTTCATGTTATAATAGTTTTAGGATATTTTGATACTAAAAGGCAAAAAATACATAATAAGGTGAGACGGCTCGTTACTAGCTGACTCAAATGAATCTGTATTGTTTGCAAAAATACCATATTGCCATTGGCGCTGAAAGAGTTAATTTTCACTCCCTGAATCGAGCAATTATAACAGGCTCTACAACATAGTCTAAAACCCGATATGCATAGATCCGTTTAAAAATTGCCGGTTCGTGTCAAATAGTTCGGACATTATAATTTAAATAGGAATGACTTCAAACTAATTGCCATTCTGTTATTATTGGAATCCGACTTGTCCAAATCTAAACATCCCACGATACTTATGTTCTATTCTTTAATTGATTGTCATTGTGCCTTGCCAAATATACACACCCTGCAACACAAATAGTTTATTCTTCATTGCTTGCCATGTTACGATATCGCCAATTCAAACTATTAAAAACAGTCAAACATTTTAAAGGCTGTAAAAGCAAATACATACCAATATCTATCGGATAATTTTCATATGTAACACTCCTTTCAGGATCGGCTTTGTTCCTTCTGAAAAGCATTAACTATATCAATTATTTCATTGGGCGGTTTCCAATAGTATTTCAGATGTGTCGCAGTTACAGAACACGTTTTTGGAGATTAATTAGTACTATGAAATGCTCCTTGCACAAAAGTCTTCCCATCTTAAAGACAGGCGGCACCGACAAAGTCGACCGCTGCAGAGACATTATAACAACGCGAGACTGTGCGTATGTAAAGGCTTTTCTGAATATATACATATAAGACCACAAAGCGCCTGATGAAACTTATTTTCATGTATATGTTGCCAAGTTATATGTATATGGTGACACGAATAGTACCTTGCTGTAAAGCTAGCTTTTATACCGACGTGGTAGAGCAATCGCTTTCGGACCAAGAGGTCCAAGGTTTGAGCCCTGGTAAGGTCGGATCTTTTAGAACTGTTACACACACATATATATTTGCACATAGGTTGGGATCAGGTCAAAGTGGTCAAGTATTTTGTTAGACCGTGTCGTCTTCTCTTTAAGAATATGAAAACTAATACTGCATCGTTGACACACCATGTTTCGTGTGACTGTCAATGAGATATTTATATAAGCACATACTATTGTAGTAATACTAATAATAACAAAATATTAATAATAATACAATAGTAATGATGATAATAATAATAATAATAATTGTAGTAGTAATACTATTAATACTAAAGATAATTACAATGATGATAATAATAAAACGTATTTCAAGTCGTACCGTCTTCTCTTGATGAAAATGAAAACTACGACTGCAGAAATAATTAACATAATAATGATTGCAGATCCTACAGCTCCTCCGATGACGAAACTATTACCCTGGTTAACGCTTGTTTGTCCTGGAAACAAATATAGATCAGAGTCAAATCAATTATCTGTCTGGCTTAACAAAAGGCAGCATGTTAAAAGTATGCGCAAGTGTTTACCATTAAATCTAAATGTATTAATCAAAGACAACCTTTCTTTAACAAAAGGCATATGAGGTGAAAAGTATGTGCAAGTGTTTACTATTTAATTAACATTAAATAATCAACAAGGGTTTACGATTGCATTAAGATAAATTAATGAACATCGACCATTCTTTAACAAGGTATATATATGATCTTTATTTCCTCCAATATTGAAGATTATAAGACAATAATATTAATTAAATTGAATAGAACAGAATGAAGATACAACATGACGTAAGACTGATAAACAACTTATATATGCATGCAGGTATCACACATCCAAAATACAAAAAATGTAACACTATCCCACATGCAACGAACCTACTGCACAAATCTTGAACTGTTGAGGCAAGATTAAAGAGTCATAATTAAATACTTCTAGCATTGATAAAATGAGAGATCATCGATTATAAATGAGAAATTACCAAGCATTATCAATCTCTACTTCTAAGACAATTGTTATGCTGCGTTTTCTGGGTTTAAGAATGTTATGTTACTCCACGAAATGTTCAACAAAGTTTAATTATCACTTAAAACAGATATATATATATATTGGCACTCCAACGATTTAAGCTAAATGTAACACAAAATATCTAAGTCACTTGAACACAAGTTGTTTATAACTATGTCTATGGAACAAAGTATGAATCACACTCAAGGTACTCCTTGTAATAATTTTTGTTTTTCAAAACTAGAATGCAATTTATGTAAAAAGTGACTGCAGTACATCAACTTCGGTTTTGTTAACTGACCAACCAAATAGCATGATCAATTAACTCAATATTAGCCATTGGATAAAATATAACAAATGAGATAAGCCGTGTCAATCACTGCTAAAACAGCTCAAGGCGACATATGGCATTGATAACATATATTGTTAACTTTCCAGTCGAAATGTCTGAGAAAGGGGATATAATCAAGTAAGGTTGATTGAATAACAATTACATATAAAAACTTAACAAACATCAAATAACCTTTTGATGTTTCTTGACACGCCGTTTTGACGGCATGATGTAAACGTGTAATACATTTCAATTCATCATCAACCTTCAAATTATACATAGTTAATAGATAAAGTCATAGTGAAATGCAAAAACTAAATTGTCAAATTTAACGGCATAACACAATGCTTCAGAATGTCATATTAAGAAGGAGATTCGTCTGTTTGGGGGACAATGGTTATAATAACATCAATTAACATATTCAAACTACAAAATGATTTATTGAGCCTAATTAATCGTCTTCGCTAACAAAAGCTAGCAAGAACTTGCGACCCATTGGAATCGCAAGAACGTTATACACACGGGGGGACTGTTATACCTACCGCAAGTAACTGAACAGTTCCAAACGGTGTGCAAAATGCGGCTCGCTATACTTATGGTACTCTGCATTAAGAACTTGCTCAACAGAGTCATCCAATCCAAATAGAGCTCTAATAAATTTAGTCATTCTCAAGTTTTTAACCGATCAAAAACTTGATGAATACTTAAACTCATAACGTATTCTAGTCTCAAATGCAGATCTACCAGATTGTACACGATCAAAGTCTAGTAAAATGTGCTGATCTGTTCGTATTTCTTGATGTGAATAAGCTGAAAGTGTGATCGCCAATGATAAACGGTTGAAACCTATGGTCTTGAAGAAACTTAATATATCAAAGGGTTCCTTGGTTGATGGAAACAATAAGTGTAATTCTATAAATAGTATGTTCGCTATCTGAGAATGATGTTAAAATATATTAATCAGGAGATGTAAGAATATACTCTTACCATCTGGGGAACACAGCACTTGCGAGCAATCAAACAGACATTCTCCAGATAGCTGGTGACATACATTGGAGCCATTACCCGGATCGTAGCAGGTGGCATTACAAAGGTGTTGGCATGATGGTCCGAAGTATGTCGGCTCGCACGGCTGACAGACACCTGTATCCTGGTCACAACCACTGTCACAGCCGGCAATACAAGGTACGTCACACTGTTCACCTTTATATCCCAGCACGCAATCATCTAGACAAATACCATCATCCGGTTGACATTGTCTGTTGGCGTCGCTCATATTACCACAGTATTCGCTACAATCTATGTAACAACTTGGTCCGTAATAGCCTGGCTTACAAGACGTACATGCGATTCCGTTCTGACGGTCACACGATGTGCATTTTGCAATACATTGTTCTGTACACGTAGATACAGTCCAGCCTTCCACGCACATTTCGCTACATTGTCCGTCGCTTTTACGGCACTGTCGTCTGTCAGCTGTCTTTAAACACTTTGAGCTACATTCATTTTCACACGATTGTCCATAAAATTTGGGTCTACACGTATGGCATATTGCTTTGTCCTGTGCATCACACGTTAAGCAATTCACATTACACTTTTCCGTACATTTTGATCCAGTCCAACCATCAACACATCCATAATTGCAATCGCCATTAGTTTCACTGCATTGTCGAACGCCATCAGTTGTGGCACAGTTTGAACTGCATTTACTTTCACATGACGTACCGTAATGGCCGAATGGACAAGAGTTGCATGTCGATTTACTGTATCGTTGACACGAATAACAAGTTGGAACACACGCATCATTGCATCTCCAGCCTGACCAGCCGTCCTGACATCCATCTTTGCACTGTCCACCGTTTACATCACATTTACCAAGTAGACAATTGGTATTACATGGAATACATTGCCGATCATTATTATGATAATAACCATCTTTGCAATTTTGGCAGTAGGAACCATTACGTCCTGTTGTACACGACGTGCAATCAGAGTAACTGTTACATGTAACACATTTGTTTAAACATGGTAGGCAATAGCCACCACTGTCGTAATAATAATATCCATCCGTACAACCATCAGTACACGTGTTATTGGCACATAACCCATCACGACATGTAATGCAGTCATTGTCACATTTCTGTCCATAGTATCCTGGCTTACATACATCACAATAAAAGGATTGTGAGCAACTGTAACATTCTCTGCTACATTGATAACACCGGCCGCCTGATGTTAAATAACACCCGACAGAACATGAACTACATTCACCACCATTCCGATATGTACACTGGCATGCCTGGCCTGAAAAATGAAATAATTACCACATGTTGCTTTTTTTTTCAATACTGTCTTAGATTGAAATCCTCAGACTAGCAACTATTGGGTAACACTCACGATGAGCAATTAAAACAGTTTGAAAACCTATTTAATCAAATAACATGTATTGTATCGTAATTTTGTTAATGGCACACGTTTGCTTGTTTTCTCTAAATCGTGTTCACGAGACAATTTAGTAATTTACTCTATGGACCTTGACCTTTCACCTGTGATCGTGAATATCAAAATTGCACATCTTCTCATAACGCCGAACATGCTATCAAGTATTATCAAGTATTACCCACAGTTTTACGGTGTTCTTTAAATCCTACTTTACGAAATAATATGATAAAACACCCTAATGACATTGACATTCTACACCTGACCCCGAAATTAATTAGGGCGCATATGTTTGTAATGTGGACATATAAACAAAGTTTGAATATCTTCATAGATACGGATTTCTTCATAGTGTACCTACAACATGTACATAGACACACACAGACGCAAGACAGGGTAGCTAATTCCCCCCTCAAAGCCACGCGTGGGGCAATGATTAAGGTTACCTTTGATATCAACTGGAAACACACAAAGCAATCCGCAAACGATTATCTTCCAAGTCAGGCAGATCTTCATTTTTGAAATAGTTTTAATTGAGTAAATCGGGACTCGTCTGTATCAAAAGTGTCTAATCTGCAAACAAATGACATGTTATTATCTTCATAAGCGCTATCATTACTGCTATCATTTGTATCATACGATGATGATGACAATAATGGCGAATACTTATCCGCATTATGACACTGGACTCGTGATAACTCAAACATATGAAAAAAGATCGTTTAACTCGAAACAATAACTAGAACAGAAACGTCTTTTGAAAACATCGTTGAAGCAGTTCTCAGAAAAGCAACTAAAACTTCTGCTCCGTCATTTTCTTGATTTAATTTTATCACTGTCTTGTTTAACAAAATTGGGCTGTAAATACATTAATTTAACAAATATCGAGGGATTTCTTAACACGTCCACCACTCGAAGTAATGTATGGTTTCATTTCGATATCCTTAACTTTATTATAAATGTTATTATTATTATTATTATTATTACTAACAGTAGTAGTAGTGTATTAGTAGTAGTAGTAGTAGTAGTAGTAGTAGTAGTTCTACCTCTTATTATCATCATAATGGTCGTTATGTTTATTATATGAAATATCAGTTTGTGTTTCATTAAACACACTTAGTAATACCTCGTTGATCCATAAAAGGGTAAAATAAACACATACTAGTATACACCATAAAGTATGTTAACAGATAAAACAGATGTTCACCCTAAACGGTGATATGTATTCAATCATCGTTTAAACGATTTGGATTTGTGTATTCTATTTAAATCTAAAAATTACATATAAGTCTTCAACGTTTATATTTATCATATTATCTTTTATTAATAATTTTTGATGCCACTCATATTCATAAATATTAAGAGACTCATTAGCATTATGTAGGGATTGATAGTATGCACAATACATATTGCTTACAAATGTTTATAGTAATTGAGCCTGTTCTTGAGCAAAGGCAGACGTTGTTTTTTGTGAACCGTGTAGAACCAGATCTGCCTTTACATCCGCATATAATGATCAATATATATCCACTGTTCAAACATTATTATTCTGCTATTATGAACTTGTGACAGCTGTTATCAACTTGTGTTTATTCTGATAAGGCAGAGCCGATAAACAGGCTGATCCGAAGACACACTGTACAGAAATACCGACTTGTACATTTCTCATGCACTGGCTCTTATTATAATGTTGTAGGGATATACTGTGGATATAACCTTCATTTACGTACTACTTGAAAAAAATATAAAACTCCGACAATTATAATTATCAACTATGATATATGATTACTATGATATATAATTACTATGATATATGATTAATATAATATATGATTATATCATAATGATTACTGTGATATATGATTACTATAATAATAATTAAAATGCTTTACCTGTGTGAATAAATATTTTGTATAAATCCTGTGTAATTATATTCTCCATACGAAGTGAAATGTGGAACTTGGAGCCTGAGATGACGCATTGCTACATCTATCCATTGTTTGTTTTTAGTAGGTCAAAAGTCCCCTGTTAAAGAAAGTATTGTTCCATGCTTCACAATGAGTGACGATTGATTTCGTGTGAATCTTTATCTTCCCTAATTGTATACCTCATATGTTATTTAAAAGTCGTCTGATTTCAAAATATTTTGAAGAGCGAAAGACGTGCACATGTCGAAGTATGAGTGGAAAATATTGTCGGAAAAGAGACATTTTCCTGATTTAATTAAGCTCTCGCACCAAATGTCCCGGGTTCTAATCCGGTGATGAGCGGATTCTGCCTTTGAAATTTGTTCACACAAGTGGTGCGATTAATATAAGCTGAACGCTTGTTTTGCAATCGATGTAAAGTAAATAAGTTACAGTGTATGTTTAACCCTTTACCTAATACAGACGTTGGCCTTTAGAAACAAACGAGCAATATCTCAGAATGAAATGAAATTTGCAGTGTATTTGCTCATAAGCCCCATCCCTTTAAAAACCGCCAAAAAATAAATCCGTATCAAGTTCATTGTTGCCATGACTTCACCATTTCTCCTTCAAAAACTAGGAAATTAAGAAAAAATATATGAGAGTCCTCCTTGAAATATCTTTTTTATTGTATCAACAATAAATATAATCTTTAAACATTTCTTCAAATGCATTTAAGAATCATAATATCTGAAAGAAAAAATAACAATAAACACAAGTTGATATGGAAACTGGCCATGTTTACAACATATAAAAGATGAATCATTAAGCAATTACTTTGTGAAAATAGATTATTGTAAATGATAATCTGTATATAAGAAAATAATATATTTACATGTATGCTTTTTCCCCCATTCACAGTGGATACTGAACTTCAACTGTTGCAATGGAAACAAAACTATCTTATATATAAATGTTATTTTAACCTTGCATTCGCTAGAAAAGGCATAGACTAAAATGGTTTTATTATTGTTATTTATTATTGCAATAAAATTGTAAAACATGATTGAATATTATTATTTCATTAACATATTTGTGATATATATATATATATATATATTAATAAGGTATTAAGCTATGCTTTTGTCTAGTAGACTTGTGATGTATAAGTCGTAGTCATCATTGTGTAATGAAAGGTGTGTGTTTGTGCAACCGTATGAACTTGTTAAAACTGTATCTCCTTAATGCAGCTTTGGATGGTCAAATAACTTACCATGCTTTTTAGACTTGATACGACGATGTGTCTTATTCAAAACCTAAGATTGTAGCTCAGAGGTCAAGGTCAAACATTGAGGTCAAAGGTGAACAGTTGATGAAAACATATTTTCAATGATATAACTTCTACCCTCATTTAAAGATTATCAAACAACTTGGATTTGCTCTTCAATTGAACAAGATGGTGTTTTGTATGCAAGACCTAGCATAGTCATTTACTTGTCAATGTCATATTTCCAGGTTAAATGTCAAATGCAGTTGAAATATAATTTGTAAATTCTATAAAATTAGAACATATATTACAGTCATGAATGAACTAACAAGTAACCAATCAATTATGAAATGGAGCCAGTATGTGGTGAATTTTAAACAAGTTTAAAGAAGACCACCCCATGAACACTCCTGTAAAGTTTGGTTGAAATCAGTCCATTGGTTAGGAGGAGATATCGTTTGAATCTAAAGTTCATTTCATCCCCTTGTCTGATGCCATCTGGCAGTTATCTTTTTCAACTAGTCAATATGGCTTGAACAAATTATGTACAGTGTCACTAAAGGAGTATTTCTGCTAAACCACATTGAAATCAGACAAGAACTTTAAAAGAATTTTTTTTAAAATTTGATTATTTTGCCCCTCTTTACTCTTATGTATTTAAACACATTCCTAAAACGTATCTACCTTATAAAAACAACGTAGTCACAGTAATGATTGTTCAAATGTCCTAGAACGTATCTACTTGATGAAAACACAGTAGTTGCAGTAATGATTGCTTAAATGTCCTAGAACGTATCTACCTGGTGAAAACACCGTAGTCTCAGTTATGATTGCTCAAATGTCCTAGAACGTATATACTTCATAAAAAACACCATAGTTGCAGTAATGATTGCTCAAATGTCCTAGAACGTATCTACCTTATGAAAACACCGTATTCGCAGTTATGGGTGCTCACATTTCTATTACTGGTTGGCTTTTCTTAATAATAATTAAATATAAATAAATAACATCAATGTAGTTAATATAATTCAAACGATCACTCGAAATCGATATATCTGTTTCATTTAACTTCGAGTTATCGAGAGTCCACTGTAGTTAACCTTTTAACAACAAAATAAAACATCTATTTATAATATTTATTGAGTATTATTCAGATAACTCGAACACGTCGATAACTCTCGATCACATTCGACTTCAACTTATCGAGATTCCACTATAGTTTACCTTTTTACATCCAGATAATAAGTCAGCTTGACTTTAATAGCTGTCTCTCCTTTACCACAATAATTATAGCCGTGTCTCCAGTTTTAAATAGCTAATTCATCCGATGTTTTCAATTTAAACGCTTCTATCAGATGAAACAGTGAGCCAAATGCATTCTTTCCGATCATTCTAACACACTTATAGCTCGAAGTTATGTAGTTGTCCCTGTCGAGCTCGAGATACCGAGAGTCAATTGTTCCTTTAAACACCAAGAAAACAATTCAGCTTGACGACAATACCTGTGTCTCCGTTTTCTACAATAATTTTCCTTTTAAATTTCCAACATTTTCACAGCTAATTCATCTGATGTGTTCAATTTCATAGCGTCTATTACAGGACGCAGTAATCCAGATACATTATTTCCGTATCAAAGAAGTCATGGAGACGAGGAAGTTTATATATAAATATATATTTCACATCAGTGCAGAAGTCTAGAGAAGATTGAGTCACAAAACGTTAACTTTAACTCAAAAACCGTTCAACATGTTCATAGTAAGCAATTTTGCCACGATGTTTTTGATAGACGTCTGCTACAGAGGCGTAAGCGTCGTCTATACAGTCAAACCTGTGCTAACGACCACCTTTGATTAGCATTTTCTTGTCTATCTACTCATTTTCTGCGTAAATTATCCTGCAATTAAAGACCAACTGTGAACAAAGACCACAATGTTGCCTTCCCATGGGTGGTCCTTATAAACAGGTTTCACTATATGTATGATAGAGATTCTCTCTTGCATGCAATGTGTATTTGAATCAGACGTCTTGAATGACAAGATCATTTTTGCAAACATTGTGTCCTTTCAATATTGATAACCAAAAATTGTGGACAATTAAAACATAGAATTTGACAAATTGCATAACACTTTGAACTCAAACTAATATTTAATTTATTTTATTGAGACTTGTCAGGTTATCTACCAGTACCGGATGTTTTCAAAGTCGTCTGCTACATACTGGTTGTATGCGGAGGTCGCTTAAAATCAAATTGTGAAAAAGGAGAAATTGCTGGTAAAATGAAATTTCTCATTAATTTCCACAATGTATTAAAACAAACCTATAGTCAAAATTATACAAGGTATTAAACATTTTTACTTAGATGGGTTTTCAAAATCTTATAAACTATCATGTCAGGTAAACCAGTTAAAGTTGTTGTTGTTTCTTGTTGTTATAGCTCTACGATTTTGACCTAATCCTGACCTTTTTGTAAAGATGCATATTATTTCGGCCAACATAATCAATTCTTTTTTTTTATCTGAGTAGTGGAACCGAGCCCTGGTAACTCGGTCGAACTCGATTGAGACGCAGGCCGTTAACCCTGGGTTAGTGAGTTTGAACCCCAAGCTTAGCTTGACAAATGTCAATGCAACAAGAGTTAATAGTCTTCTTCTAATGGGCTAACCATCCATGTGAAAAGTTGTCTGTTGACTGGCAAGATTGATGTATGGAGTACTGGTTAGACAGGATTAAAGGTCAATACAGTTGTGTAATACTAGTAATAAAACTACTTTGAAGTGAGTAAACTTTGTTCTCTGCTTATGTTTCAGACATATGTATATGTTTAGTCAGTCGTATTTTGATTAAATGTTTTTTACGCCATATTCAGCAATATTTCAGTTATATCGCAATGTATCCTGTGTAATTTACCCGTATTACCTAGCCTGATGCATCAGTCAAATTGCTATGAAGACACTAGTGCAGAGGTA
Source organism: Serripes groenlandicus (assembly GCA_031761405.1). Taxonomy (NCBI): domain Eukaryota; kingdom Metazoa; phylum Mollusca; class Bivalvia; order Cardiida; family Cardiidae; genus Serripes; species Serripes groenlandicus. Next base: position 48,751,679 of record JASEVX010000014.1, on the reverse strand, counting down.
GAGCTTCTGCCTCTCTTTCCAATGGTACCTGGTTCGAGTCTGACTGGGATTTATCCACACAAACGACGCGAGTACTGGTTAAGTCTCCAGGTATCAGACATCGAGAGTTATCTATGTAAAACAAATAAGTTTAAACTAAACTAAATTGCTATGACATAATTGGCATAATGATTACTATTTCCCATTTTCCCATAATCTTTGGTTTCTTATCTGTGGTAACACACTTCTTCACACAGACGACAGTTGAGACCTGCCATTGAACGAACATGACTTTTGAAAACATTGTGATCAAAGGTGAACTTGCTCAAAACAAGCAATTTCACCTTTTATTGCAATATTTTCAACTCTTTATCAATATAAATCTTTTACTTTTCTAGATTCTTGAAACTATTTGTCGGCAGACAACCTTTGAAAAGTCATGAGAAGTAATGGGTTTAAAATTATACATGTACATTCATTTTACTGATGTTTTTCGTACACTTCAAATAGAGCATTTATTTACGCTTTGCCACTTACAGAAAATCTGCAAAAGACGACTTTGAAATCATATTTGGGCAGAAATATGGAAAATATCCATAAATGAATGTATTACAGAGGACAACTGCAGATAATTTAAAATAACACACATTTATTAAAATATTTGACAATGTAAATCAAAGCAATACATTTCTTCTTAATTGTTGTCGGAATCTGGCAACAGCTTCCCAAAGGTTATAACAGGTAAACAACAGATGAACCCTGGTGACAGGGATCCGCACTGCTTATTTAAAAGTCAATTCCTTCCCACAATTTTACAGAATGACAACAACTACTGGTGGAGGTATTCCCCGCCACATGGCAAAGCCATACCGCCACCAGAAATTCACAACATTTCTTTTATGAAAGATAGCAAGATTCCCCACTGTCTGGAAACCCCTTATTATCAGAAGAAAGGAACTGATCTTAACCACAGCTCCTTGCATAAGAAAAGGCTCTTTTAATAATTGATGGCCCAATAATCCATATCAGTTTATGGGCATCTGAAAAGGACTTAATACCTCGGTCAGTCATGAGATCACTGAACTCAGAGGCTAAAAGATTATGAAATCAATGCCTCTGATTGTATATAAGGACGCCAGACGGAATTATGATGTACGATTTAAATGCACATGATGTCTATCTGCTGTAGGATTTTATCTTTTCATCGGAAACCCCATTTCTCGAAGCAGTTGTAACGGCCCCAATCCGAAGGGAATGACATTTTCAGTTAGCGTTTTGCAACCCCAAGATATTAAGTGATTTCTTTAATATAGTCGGAGTTGGCAGCCTGCCAATTGCTGCTAACACACAACAACGCATTTTAGGGTGAGACTGCACGAGATAGATAGTTCAACATGGATTCAACAAAACTGCATTGATAAGGTTAAGATTTACCAACAAAATATCATTATAATGTTGTTGGAACATCAGTGTGAACAACTTAAGGCGTGAATTATCCAGTATAAGTTTAACAAATGTTTTAGAAGTTAATTTACCGAGAGATCAAAAATGGAAGCTTATTAACTGTAAACATTCGCGAAGTGGAACGGAAAGGTACACAAATAAGTCGCGTGACAAATGCAGTGGCGAATTTAACGAAATTTCAACTACTGGCCTCGTAAAGTCAGACTGAAGATCATCAATGGCGACGAAAATGCTTACAGGAATGTGCCTTGTGTCTGCACATAGAGATATGGATATCAACATTTATGTTTTCAAACGTATATTCAATAAATAAAAAATGTAGCCTACCTAGTATCACTTAACCACAGTCATAATTAGCTTGCGATAGGTTTGCGAGTAGTTTTCGTCGGATTTCTAGGCATTTTTGCCCGTAATCCTTTGGAACTCCTCGCGGGCATCGAGTTACTTTAAAACCTCATCGCTCATTAATCGGCTGATACCTGGCCGATGTCCTGCCAGGCATCACACTTATCGATCGAGCGCCGGGCCAAATTTTGGACTACCCATACAATCCAGACGACGCTTAGAGCCCGGCCGGAAATCGGACAGACCTTGACCGGGAGCAGGCCGGAGTCTGGCCGACCGCCCACTGTGGCTCGCAGGTTATTAAAGCCGGCTCATCGCATCATTCATCAGCCCTCTTAACAAAAGGTAACAAGTTCAGACACAAAAGTGTCAGAATAGATGCCCTCGAAAAGATAATATGTCTGAAGGAGAAGCAGAGTGCAGAACCCACAAGAGATGGAGAGTGTGTGGCAGTGAAGTGAATGAGACCATATGCTTCTTCTCATCAGCCAACAATGCACCAATAACTAAGTTGTAGCGGTAAAGTGCAAACGCAAACCTCTCCCTCAACCGGGCGACCACATCGCGCTATACAGGTCCTTGCAAGCGCTGTAGAGGTATCAACGGCATTCTCGTAAGAATGATTGTTGCTAAATAAGTCAAGTTCGAATTTGGGTCATATTGGGTCAGAAACTAAGTCATTTGGCCAACTTGATGGAAAATCTTGTTAACACTGTACAAGCCGTATATTCTGCTTCAGCAGTTTGAAAATATTTAAGAATGTTGATCTTAATGATTTCTAGCCCAAGTTCGAATTTGGGAAAATCTTGTTAACAATGTAGAGGCCAGGCCGCATTCTTTGCTTCAGCAGCATGAAATTCTTTCTGAATTATATTGAGGTCAAGTTAGAGACTAAAGGTCATATTGGGTCGGAAACTAGGTCAATACGCCAAATTCAATGGTTATCTTGTTAAAGGGACTGAATCCTATATGAGAAAAAAGCGGAAAAAAAAGAAAATGGTTAAAAATTGCTATTACCTTGATGTTTTTGCATGTACGGCATTGAGATTTGCTGACTGATGTACTACAATATATGCACACTATTAATATTGCGGAGATTTTTCGTTATTTTGCATTGTAAAATCTACTGGATTAGTAACCCAGTAAATCTAAAAATATCCCTGTATATTATCACGTGATCACTACAACCGAATTGACAATCTTCTTCGCAGAGTTGTCGTTCCTTACACTCACGCATACATGCATGTAATGAGTCGATAGTGTTAGAGAATGCCGAATTGAATCCACAAATTCAAATGAGCAAAAGGAAATTCCACGGTATTTTTAAACGGGAAAACACGGAGCGGACGTTTTTTTAACTGCTTATTTCCTATGCAATAGTGAAAAACAAGACTTATACGACCTTCTACAACATCCCGTTACATATATATCGACGTATTTTGGATTAATTAGAATAAGTATAAAATATAACGATTTTGGACCATTATGTTGTTCATTCCCTTTAACACTCTGGATGCTGCATTTTTTACTTGAGCATGTTGAAACTGTTTCAGAATGTTTGTCTTGATAATATGTAGGCCAGGTTTGAAAATGGGTTATGTCTGTTAAAAAAAAGGTCACTAGGCCAATTGAAGGAAAATCATGTCAACACTGTAGAAGGCACATTTTTTAAAATTTGGTCAGACTGTTTATCTTAATGATATCTAGGCAAATTCGAATATGGGTCATGCCGGGTTAAAAGCTTTGTCACTAGGTCAAATTGAAGGCAAATATTGTTAATACTCTGGAGGTCGCATTCTTTGCTTCAGCATCTTGAAATGTTTGTATTGATAATATATAGTCCATTTTGGAATATGAGTCATATAAGGTAAGAAAAAATAGGTCACTAGGCCAAATGAAGGAAAATCTTTATAACACTCTGCAGATTGCATTTTAAATCTTTGTCAGAATAATTGTGTTGATGAGTTTTGCATTGATCAAACTTATAATAAGGCAGAAATTTCAAAATATTCTGCCTAAACCTACTTTTTAATTTTCCTTTGATTCTTCATGTCTTAAATGTGTATACTTGTTAGTTCTTGCACTCTGGCGATATAGTGTCAACAAGGTTTTCAAATTAGCCGCTTTATAATATTTACTATTTTTGATATGATCGTTAAACTTCTTAACATTAAATACATAAACATAAGCTGCAATTGTTATTTCCTTCCACAATTTCCCTACTTTTCCAAGCTTCCAAATGCCCCCAGACCGTCAGCAATAAAGTGCTTTGATTAAATAAAGAAGCATATGCCTAACAGGGCAAGTCTATTTTCCTCTGTTTGGTATAAATAAGAAACACTCCATGTCCTTGCTGATCAGTTTTGGAAGACCTTAGAAACACTTTAGTGGTTGAATTTCCCTTTTCAAAATGTAGATCATTGACTCGAAGAGCATGGCCTTAATCATTTAAGCTTGAAACAACAAGTTAACCTACTCTAAAAAAAAAAAAAACATACAGAACATCGCACTAAAAAGATCTGCTTCATAGCTAGAGTAGCAAACTGGTGGTAAGGTTCGCACAGCCCGCTCAAGCAATTCATAAGTTATTTAGTAGCCTTTTATAAACCCTTCTATGCATTTGTTGGAACCCATTCTGAAAAACCGTTTATTTTACAAGCAAATGCAATACCTGATATGTAACACCAGAGGCGGTGGCCAAATATACCCATGAGCATTAATTAACCTGAATTCAGAGAAAAGCTTAAAAGCCGATTCATATGTAGCTCTAGTATTCACCGCAATACTATTACTAATTAAGAGAGATCGACTTGAGATTGAATTTCTAATGGTGAAACACATCCGTAATTGGCTCCCCTGCTGTACTGGCTTCTGGAGCTACCCTTCTTAAGCGCTGCTACTGACGACGAGAAAGAGAGTCAGCTTTTACATTAGAAATACCCTGGATATGCAATGCCCTATACTGAATACTGAACAGCCCAGATACTACCAAATACTGCATCACAACCTAATGTTTGGCGAATCAGCACTATCTGTGTATAGCTCCAGAGTTTCATTATCTGACAAATTCAACTCTGGAAAGCTGCAGTAACCATTACAGATTTTAATAAAAAAAGCCATAAACAAATATCTCCCGTCATAGGTAATGTTACTCTAACATGGTGAAACGGCTTGAATAAGCCACACATCGCATCATTAAAACGCCTGTCCAAAAGTGGACTACAATTCTTTAAGAGTAACCTTTTTATTTTAAAGATGGAAATCAGACTTGAATTCAATTATTGACCAAGTAAGAAAGGTAGTAAAGTCGGTCCTACAATTTTTCCTACTGCTTAACGGCCACCTAATGATGCACACATATTTTTAAAATATCACATAGTCTGAAAACACAGGGTGGACTGAGATTGACCTAAACATATGAAATCATCCAGGTAGTGATACAAATAGCTACCCGGATGTAGGTACTTAAATATCCATTCTTAAAATGCTGCAAACTTCTCCAAATGAGCACAAGAGATAGCACAGCCCATAGGCAGCATTTTATCTACAAAGTCATAACCTTATTATCGGAAACCAAGCAAGCAAAAATCATTAATATACTGGCAAAAGCCGAAATGCACTTTAAATATCCATTTTACTCATTAAACAATTATTTCAAAGATAAACAATGGAATGAACTACCTCATCCATTGATATAATTGGCAGAACATAATCTTAATCAATATAGTCATTTACACTAGATCCTTAAGATAACTAAAAGGACAGGTCTTAAATGGTCCTGCAATTCTACCCAAAGACACCTCCTTCATTATGTTTTGTTTAAGAGCAATATCCGGGTTCTGTTTCACTGACAACATATGTTCACATTCAGTACTCATTCTAGGACCCTCCAAATGCAAAATAAAACCCTTTGTAAACCCTTCAACCAAATTCAATGCATCCTCAGACCCAGGGTATTCTTTCAGCAAAAGGCCAGCCCTAGTAATAGCGAGAAAATCAGTGGTGCAGCATGAAAGGCCTTCGCGCTGTTGAGGGTCTTGATCAAGATGGAACAATTCCCGCAGGGGCTGCAAACCTAAAGGTAGACCTCCTCATGTTATTATTGTAACAAGTATTTGTAGTTGTACATACTTTAAAAGAATGACTCCCACCACATTGAACTTGTGTGCAAATGTGTAAACAGATCTTTGACAGATACCTTTATAATTAAATGCATAGCAGTTAAACTTGACCTGTTCAATATCCACTTGTGGCTTAGGTCGGCACATAAAGAGAATCTACAATTCTTGATCAACCACTGCCCTTGATATTTCTAGGGACTGAGCCATTTTTAGACTGAACTGTTCATCATAGGATAACCAGCCATTTTACAGTATATTGCTTGGCTCTAAATCTCACGGTATGTAGGTATTTGAGCATGTCGGCAACCTGACCACTGTGCACCTGGCAGTAAATGTCCATGATCCGTCCATGTCTTTATACTAGTTATATGTTTGATGATTTGGGGCTTGAGATTGATGCTCCCACTTGAGTCTAAAGTGAGGAATTTGTTCAGGCGTTACCATATTTGTTAAGTTTACATACTCCCTGTTACAATGTTTTTGTTTCAGTGTTAGGGAAACTTGACTGGAAATTCTTTTACCAACTAGCCCCACCTGAACCTCACATGCATCTTTTGGTTTTGGTTAAATTCTAGGTGTCAGCAAGGGCAACCCTTTTTTAGCTACGTTCTCAACAACCATGTTCAGCAGAGAATCAGACAGGGCGGTAGGCGCATCCGTCACCCGGGTTGATGGTACCTCTGATGCCTGGTCATCCATGACTGCAGCCGCGTGAAGTCGACTATTTTTTCCTCTTGTCGTAGGCATAGTCAGTGAAACAAAACAATTTTCTGAAAAAATGTTTAAGGCATTTTAGCAATTGTTTCTCAGAACAAATAGATATATAAATTTGGGTCACAGATCAAGTAACAATTCTGACATACAACTAGTATGACAAGTGCATTATATGTATTCTTGTTTAAAAGTCTCATCCATTCACTGATAGCCAAACGAAATATATATAATACTTGACCTTTAGCTAACATAAATAAATTTGAACAGACAATCTAGTGCCAAGGCAATTTCTCTTGGGCAGCCAGCAATATACCCAATGGTATATAAAATATATATTAATTACGCGGATACCCAGTAGAATATATTTCGCCAATTTCGATAACAATACATAACAAACAATCTGGTGCCGAGTCAATTACTGTTGAGCAGCCGGAATAAATACTTTGCTATTGAAATGAAGCGGTAAACAACAATAAACAAATAATGCACCAATGTCGCAGTCAATGAAATGCATACAACCTGGTGCCGAGTCAATTACGCCTGGGCAGCCAATAATATACATAGAAATCGTGCAGAGAACAACACTAAACAAATAATGTGCCAATGTCACTGTGATGCAGTACATAACAACTCAGACTTATATCCAAACTCATTTTGTTCAATATAAAACTCTCAATGCAAATACAAATAACGGTGAACTTCAATCTATCAGGCTGTCAACAATTCAATTGACCCAATATTCCATTATTATTGACTATTCGAAACAGAACATTCAAATGTGCAAAGATCTAAACAACAAATAAGCAGCGAAAATGGCTACTTTTCCCATGTGATGCTAAAATACTTGTTTGTTTAACCACAACAATTGACTGGCAAACTGGCACCGAGCCAATTTCTCCTACGCAGCCACAGGTCTCTAGGACTTTTGTATGTAGGATTCAACCACCCAAAGACATATACCGTATAATGTAAATAATCGATAAACCTTAAATCGTTAGCACTACAATGATTTAAGTGTTTCCAGTAAGATCACAAATCGTGACAATAATCCACCAATTATAACATCAAAACATAGACCACGAGCAGGGGATGGGGTGCATTAAAAGGAAAATATAGCAGCCAGGGAAAATATACCACTGAAACGATTATTCCGAGAGTTCGCATTCTTTCAAGGTCAACCAATATTGAAAACGGCACCTTACCCACCATCATTGCATCGGCTAATGTATGCTATCAAGCCAATAACACACACAGATACATTGCACGTATGTTTGACAGTAACATGGGGTTATACGAAAAAACCCATAACTGGGTTTTTTCGCTTATAACGAGCATAGCTCGTTATGAGGTTTAACCTTAATAAGGGGGAATTTTCTATATTCAGTATGGAAAAAATTTGGGTGCAAAGATACAACGGCCCAGCTCATGAAATCCAAATGGAATTACATAGAACAAAGCAGGGAACCATGGCCGACATTTATTCATATCCGGCCGACGTCACATCCGTCCAAATCAAGCTGGTTCCCGAGATAACGGCAATAACTTTTTTATGTACAGTAAAGGCTGATAACCAGAACCTATCGGCTAGGATACCATTTGTTTTAGGTAATAATTTTTATCCCTCTCGTTTTCGTGACATATATATTAACACAGACAATATCATTCTGGCGTTCTTGTAGGTAAGATCTACCTATTGTAAATTTGAATGTTTTGCATTCATTGACGGATGTTCCTGGCGATGGGATAACTGTCTGACCTAAAATGCTCTTCGTGGTAAATTTGTTGCACTGACTAGATCAATAACAATGCTTCACAGACCTACTAAAGTCGTCAGTTCTTCTGACAAAACTCCTTTGGACGGAGATCGATGCAAAAATTGGTTGAACATACAACCTGTGACCCAAATGAGAGACATGTATTTATAACTAAACTAAACTAAACACTAAAACAATGTTCAGTTGTGTGACAGACAACAAATATAAGCTGAAAGGTGGGATATTTTGCCATTAAACTGCAAAAAGTTTCTTTTAAATTCTCAATTCCTTTATTCTAGCTATCACTATTTGTGTTGTTTCGTTAGTGATGCGAAACTTCCACGCTTAGTGTATGATGTAAGAAATAAATATGACCCTAAGTCCCTCTGCATAAATATCACAAAAATAGCACATAAGAAAGTAAATCTATTTTTAGAAGTGTTCTTGGGAGCTCTCGAGTGCAGATTGTTTACACATTTAATGACGTAATATCTTACGTGTCTACTGCATGGCATCCACTTCATGTTTTAGTGGTGAACACATTTGCAATATGGACGGAATATTTAAGAATAATGGCTAATCAGTTAAAACTAACAGCTTTTTAGGCTAAAAGAACCCAAGAAGAAACGTCCCCAGTGTATTCAAGAGACATATCGGGTGTCCAAAAAAGAAACTTGACTGGAGACACATATCCGTGGCCGAGACGGATTTATATAGGCAAGCCTTGTGCTGTGTGTTCTGAACAAACAAATTTAAAAATGTTTTTACAAGTGAAAAAAGGATGTGATAATCAAAAATTAATCTTAACAAGGCAGATTGCATGTCAGGACGGTAGCCAGAAATCTCGACTCAAAGAATTGTCGACCCCATTATCGGTTTATATAGGTGTGAATGGATGGTTTAACACACAGGTGTCAAAAACAAAAGACTGATTATTGATACTTACTTACCTGTTGATTGATTATTTAAATGATCTTGATGTGTTCTAAATAGTTAATCTGCTGCAGACGACTTTGAAAACATTTGGTGAGAAAAGGAGAATATGTACATGACAGGTTGACTTCTGGCTAAGGTATTGTTATATTAATGAATAAGGAAGATTGTGAGAAAAAGAGGAAATGTCCTCTATCAAACAATACTTCAAATCTTAAGAATACTTTGAAAACAATGATATAGGATAATTTATAACAATGTTAAAACAAACATCATTATTACATTAATCATTATCTAAATGTAGTGATTATACAACAAAATAACCATCATCCATTCACACCAGGGTCTTTCAAATAGTACTATTTGAAAGACCCTGTTCACACCTATATAAACTTGGGTCTAAATTGCGGTCGACTATTCTTAGGAAATTGGGGTCGGGAATTCTGGAAGCCGTCAGGACCACTGCGATGCTTTAAAAGAATCCACATCTTGCAAAACAAATAAATCTTAAGAATTAGAAAATGCACAATGATTTTAATTCAAAAGCATTGTGAGAAGTATAATTGCATATTGTCAACAATTTGACCTTCTTTCACAATGCTTTCAAACATCATAATTATGCTGAAAGGTCAAATGTCATCTTCATAAGATAAACATAAATGTAAGTTACATCTGTATCATCAGTAATTATAATAATCATATGTCAATTAAAATGTTGATTTATCTTTGATTGTCAACAATATCTGTATAAACCCCTCAATGAAATGGCTACTTTTTCTGAACACAAGTGGGGAATTGACTCCCTTTCAAAAAATTATAGAAGCATCTTTGCCCAAATATACTCAAATGAAAAATGTATAAAAATACCAAAATACACCGGAATCCTCAAAGTCTACCTAATTCTTAAAAAAATGCCCCAAATATTTGAGTCAGAATTCAGTGAAGATTGGGATTTTCCGCACAAATTGGGCGAGAACTGGTTGTATCTCCAGAACATTGAGCGTGATTAAAATAAGATTAAAGCTTGTTTCACAATTGATGTAAAAAAGACAAGTTTAAAGTCACTGGTTTAAAGGAATAATCTAGATAAGACTGCACAGAGGTACAAACTGGTCTAAAACAAAACTGGTTGCAGAACCCAAAGCTTGGCTTTTTGACATAACTAATATACATGTATACTGTTTTCAATTCTGGTCTATTTTTTAATAGTAGTGTATTTAAAAGAAAAAAGGTATAAATAGTGTTTGTAATCTCATTCTTTAATTTATCATTTTATTTTATATAAAGCCACTTTTATTTGCAGTTATTGTCTGATGTCATTTATTATAACAGCAGTCAATTATATTCTGCATCAAGTTTTATTTTAAAACAGAATGGATTTAGAACATCCCATACAATCATGGAATAACAGTTCTGATGGCGATTACTGGAGAGGAAATTCATATAAGCAGTTAGTGATATACCCCTTGGTCATTGGTACCTGTCTATACAATGAAAATATCATGCATCTTTGACTGTGGGGTAATATTCTTTCCTGCATACACATCAAAACAGTAAATGGATTGAGATCAACCTGTACAATCATGGAATCACAGCTGTTATGGCGATAATGGGAGAGGAAGTTCATATAGGCAGTTAGTGATATACCCTTTGGTCATTGGTACCTGTCTATACAATGAAAATATCATGCATCTTTGACTGTGGGGTAATATTCTTTCCTGCATACACATCAAAACAGTAAATGGATTGAGATCAACCTGTACAATCATGGAATCACAGCCGTTATGGCGATAATGGGAGATTAGACGTTCATATAAGCAGTTAGTGATATACCCTTTGGTCATTGGTGCCTGTCAAAACAATGAAAATTGCATGCATCTTTGACTGTGGGATATAACTTCCTGCATCTACATCAAACAAGGGAATATATTGAGAGAAACCCATTTACAGATGGAATTACAGCTGTTATGACAGGACAGGAGAGGAACTTCAGCTGATTACATATATTACTAATGAATACATACACTTGGTAATCTTTATTAATGGATAAGTTTATCAAAATCATATCAAGCTTGTTTTATCTAATTAAATGTAGTATATAAAGGAAGTCCTGTTTTTTTATTGCACAGTTTGTGTTTTTTATGATCAGGTTTTGTCTGATGTCCTTTGGTCACACGCCATCAACAATTGCCTTGTGAACAATCTACAGGCAACATTTTACAACATCCAATATGAATGAAAGTTTATCAGAAAATCAACTCCATCAAATCTTGGCCAAGTTATAGACTGTGTCCTGTGAGCTGAAAAACTAGGTTTCAATGTCAATTTGAAGGAACGTATTGAAAACACTCTGGATGCCTTATTTTAAACTTAAGCATGTTGAAATGTTTTCAGAATAACTGTTTTGATGATATCTAGGCTAAGTTTAAATATATTCTGTCATAAACTAGGTCATGTTGGGTCATAAACTAAGTCACTCCACCAAATTGAAGGAAAATCTTGTTAGTCTAGAAACCACACTTTGCCTTGAGCAGCTTGAGGCTTTGTCAGAATGTTTGTCTTGACAATATCTAGACCTAGTAAGAATAAGGGTCATGGTGGGTCAAAAACTAGGTCACTAGACCAAAATGAAGTAACATTTTGTTAACACTCAGACATTTTGAATGCTGCATTTTTAGCTCACCAATGCATGAAGTGCATGGTGAGCTTTTGTGATCTCTCACCGTCCGTCGTCGTCGTCCGTCCGTTCACAGTTTCATACAAATGACTTCTCCTCCTACACCAATTCAAAATAATTCTACAGGAATGTTCTTTGGGTGGATCTCTTTCAAACATGTTCAAAGAATTCTATTCCATGCAAAACTTTGGCTGCCACGGCAACACAAAAGGGGGAAATTAACCAAAACTTAAAAAATCTTCTTGTCTGAAAGTAGAAGGGCCATGCCTTTGATATTTGGTATGTAGCATCATCTAGTGAACCTCTACCAAGATTAGTCAAAGTATAGCCCTTGGGTCAAAAATTACCCCTCCCCGAGGTCAATTGTTTAACATAGACTCATATAGGTGAAAAAATTAAAAAATCTTCTGGTCTGAAAGTGGAAGGCCCATGCCTTTGATATTTGGTATGTAGCATCATCTAGTGAACCTGTACCAAGATTGTTCAAATTATAGCCCTGGGGTCAAAAATGACCCCTCCCCGGGGGTCACTTGTTTTACATAGACCCATATAGGGGAAAAACTTTAAAAATCTTCTTGTCTAAAAGTAGAGGGCCCAAGCCTTTGTTTTGGGTACGTAGCATCATCTAGTGGACCTTTACCAAGATTGTTCAAATTATAGCCCTGGGGTCAAAATGACCCCTCCCCTGGGGTCTATTGTTTTACATAGACTCATATAGAGAAAAAAATCTTCTTGTCTAAAAGTAGAGGCCCCAGGCCTTTGATATTTGGTATGTGGCATCATCTAGTAGACCTCTACCAAGATTGTTCAAATTATAGCCCTGGGGTCACTTGTTTGACATAGATAGGGGAAAAACTTTAAAAATCTTGTTATATCAAAGTAGAAGGCCCAGGCCTTTGATATTTGGTATGTAGCATCATATAGTGGACCTCTACCTAGATTGTGCAAATTTTATTCCTGGGTTCAAAATTTACCCCTCCCCAGGGGTCACTTGTTTTACATATACTCATATAGGGAATAGACTTTAAAAATCTTGTCTAAAAGATATTTAGTATGTAGCATCATCTAGTGGACCTCTACCAAGATTGTTAAACAAATGACGCCTCCCCGGGGGTCACTTGTTTTTCATGGACTCATATAGGGGAAAGAACACTGAAAACTTTTTAAGTTTGATTAAATCAGGTGAGCGATGTAGGACCATCATGGTCCTCTTGTTTATTTTAACATGTTGAAATTTTGTCAGAATTGGGGTTTTGGTGAAATCTAGACTTAAACATAGGTCATGTTGGATAAAAACAACAATGAAGTCCAAAGAAAAACATTTGAGAAAAATCTTGTAAACAGCTTGACCTCAAGGTTTGATTCAGCATCTTGAAACTTTGTCAGAATGTTCGCCTGATGATTATTGATATCTAGACCAAGTTCAAATATTGGTCAAGTCGGGTCAAACATAAGGTCACTAGACCAAATTAAAGGAAAATCTTGTTAACACTCTGACAGCTGTTCTTTTATTTAATGTTAACATGCTGAAACTTTGGCAGAATAGAAGTTTTGAACATTGCTTTTAACCCAGAAACTATGTCACTAAGCCTAATTGAAGGAAAACTTGTTTTCACTATTTATTTTTTTACCTTTCTGTATTAATTATGTTCATGTGATGAATTGAATGTTAAAATTGTTGAAGATTTGACTTTGCACTAAGAGATAAAGTAGGAATAGTGCACGACAGCTGTCTCAGTTCGTACAGCTTGAAACAGATTCCTTTATCATGGTAGTCATATACCTACAGGTTAGACCCATTATTGACGCTGTGCTCGTGATGAGGCTTTGCCTTTTTCATATTAGTTAACAGGTGTGAGATTTTTTTTTTTTTTTTTTTTCAATAACCCATGAAGCTTTCTGAAATGAAACTGGAAAAATCCATGGGCCGCCATTTTTGATATGTATAAAAAGCAGACGTAAAACACAGATTGAAAATTATTGTCGGCTTTTTTTTTTTTTTTTTTTAAATCGGTATTTTGGGTATGTATACAATGAGCAGAAAAACACGGATTGAAAATTATTGTCGTCTTTTTAATATTTTTTTTTTAAATCGATATATAAGATCATTTAAGTGCTGTGTTATGTGGCAATTAACATGTGTACGAAAAGTTAAAAATAAATGGAAATCTGTAAGAAATATGTTTTCCCGTTCGTCAAAAAAACGACAGCATTAGCCTCCTACGCCCGAAACTAAATTTTGACTGTATCCTAGCCAAAGAAGGACGTGACGTCATTTCCGTTACACTTCATCTTGGCGTAACGTCAATGGAGCGACGTCGTTTCCCGCAAAAAAGTGGTATCAACATGAAAGACCCCAAATTCCTATACATGAGCTATTGACTCACTCATTCAAAGTATAATTATTTATCAAACATTGCGGCAAAAGAATAACTTTCTCATAAGAAGCAATTGTTCTGGTGGCGACAATCTTTTCCTAAATCGTCTGTTGCATAGACCTCAGAAACCGTCTCTACGGAATGGGTTTAGCAGAAATGAGAAATGCGACCCCTTACATAATTTGTTCCAGTCATATTGACTGGTTGAAAAAGGCAGTCGCCAGGTGGCATCAGAAAGGGCTGATCTATTTGCTTCTTTTTTTTTGCCATAATGCAGGTGATCGATTAAGGATCATCTTGGCCCTCATGTTTTAACCTCGTTCATTATAAATGTATTCCTTGATTGTCTGAAAGTCTTTACTTTATTATTTTCTGTTCAAATAATAGACAACAGCAATACGAATTCCAAATATGTTTTAATAATGCAAGAAACATGACATTAACATTATTATTGTCTAGTCAATTACTTATAAATCCTTTTTTATGGCCAAAGTATGCTCTTTAATTTTTGTTTATAATTATTTTGCGGTTTTTTCGTAAATAGGTAGCACCTATAGATATATTACCTATTACCCCTATAGTTTACAAATAGATGAAATAATTTCCATCAAATTCAAAGAGAATAGATTTGCGCCTGCCTCACTCTTCAATCAAATAAATGAAAAGGAAAATTGCCTACATGCGTTTAATTAACCACAAGGAATGAACGACAATGAATACAACTGAAGGGAACAAGATAGGTTCTCGGTTCTGCACAGTCCCTGTAAACTGTTTTGACCCTTATTGTTTCAAAACTTATTATTAATGAAAAGAGTTGAAAACATTTTGGCTCATGAGCGATTACTCCTTTTGCCAGAATCTTTTCAAAAGTTGTCTGCTGTAGATGCGTCTACAGGTGGGAAAGATCTAACAGACCTAAACATAAGTAAGACAGAAATTGCAGAATAACATGTTGTTTTATAATACATGTACATGTACAACATTTCAACTAGTTCCAATATACAGAGGCTTTCAGATACCTCTGCAGCAGATGACGTTTAAATACATTATGAGCAATTTCCACTTTCGTCGTTACTACATTCTGATCAAGGTCGTCTGCTGCAGATTTATTGTATACATGTTTCAAACTAGAAAGAGGTAGTCCATTTCCGACATACAGTATATTTGTAGCAGATGACTTTGAAGACATCTAGGCAAAACATAATTGCTTTATATCAAAAGTGTAATATTACCTGAATAGTTTTGAAAATATTGTGGAAAAAGGAGAATATGCTCATCATGAGCAATTGCTCAATCTTGCTACAAAGTTTTCACAAGTTGTCTGCTTCAGATGCTGAACAATGCATCAGCATGTGAGAAAAATGAAAACAGTGTGTTAAGTATTAATTTATGAACATCTGCTGTAGAATTTCCCTTTTGGTTTATAATAAAATTCTCAAAACCATATTATGTTTGTACATGAATTGTGCTTTACACGATTACACTATTATGTACTTGAATGAGGAAATGCAATGTTTTGATTGGAATGAAAGCGATTTTACAGCTTCATATTAGATATTCATATACTGTATCTACTATATGGGTTCTATATTTTTCTGTGGTGCTTTAAGAGTTTCCCACTCAACTTGAGGTTAAGTTCATGTCCTATCCAGGAAAAGGTGCCTCGCATGTATCGATGTTATACATTGACCAAGGGTTCTTTTTGGTAGCTAGGGTATTGCACCCGGACTCCATGTATCATACTCTGTATCTTGAACGTATATGCACCTGTAAGATGGTTGTACATGATAAAGTGTACGCTATCAAACGGACCTTTAGAAGCTAAAAAGCTTATGCTAAAATCGAGTAATTGGTCTCTTGAATTACATTATATACGATTTATAGAAACATCCTATCCGGGGATGATGAAGAACGTGTTTTTCGAGTGGAAATAGTTCTCTGGGATGTCTGTAGCCATTGGGATGATACTTATGAAATTGCGTCACATTTATAACACATACTTAATGTCACCACCAATTGCTAAAAACTAGGTCAATCGTCAAATTTCTGAAACATCTTGTGAACACACTCTTTTAGAAACGATTATACCGAGTTGTTTCAAACGTTCTTTTGCAATCTTAATTTTGACAGGAGATCTCAAGTCAACGAGTCTTCAAACATATTAAAAACATTGTGGCAAAATTATTCTGCTGCAGATGTGTCAAAATGCTTCAGCAAGTGGGAAATGTTAACATTAAATCACTGTATTCCGTTGACCAATAGGAATCCGCTGTGGCAGTGTTGATAACATTGAGATAAATAGTAATGTGAGAGATAAATAGTCATGTGAGAGATAAATAGGCCCGTTGAGATGAATAGGCATGTGAGAGATAAATAGTCCCGTTGAGATAAATAGTCAAGGTTAAAACAAAAAAAAGAACGACACTTTTGATTTCTTTTTTTAGCTCACCAGAGCACGAGGTGCTCGAGGTGAGTTTTGTGATCGTCTTTTGTCCGTTGTCCATGGATCGTCGTTCGTCCTTCTATAATCAACAAAATTTGCTTGTTAGCACTCTTGAGGCCACTACAACCTTCCAATTTTCATGAAACTTATTCAGTTTGTATATCTTGCTGAATTGAGGCCGAGTTTGAATATGGGGTCATGTCAGGTCAAACATTAGTTCACTAGACCAACTTAAGGGAAACTGTAGTTAACACTATGGAATCCGCCTTTTTTACTTGAGCATGTGAACATTCTGCCTGGATGATATCAAGTCTAAGTTGGAATATGGGTCAGGTCCGGGAAAAATCTAGGTTACTACGCCAAATTGTAGGAAAACCTTGTAACACTATAGAGATCCCATTTTTGACTTCAGCAGCTTTAAACTTTGTCTGAAAGTTTGTCTTGATAATATCTAGGCAAAGTTTAAATATGGGTCATGGATGGTGTAAAACTAGGGCAAACGGCCAAATTGAAGGACAATCTTATTAATCCTCTGGAAGCAGCATTTTTGGCTTGAGCATGTTGAAACATTGTCAGAATGTTTGTATTGATAATATCTATGCCAAGTTCAAACATTGCTCATGTCGAGTCAAAAACTAGGTCACTAGGCCCAGATTGAAGGAAAATCTTGTTAACACTCTGAAAGCCGTGATTTTAACTTTAGCATGTTGAAATTCTATCACAAATATATTTTCCTTGATGATATCTAGACTAGGTCACTAGGTCAAATTGTAGAACAATCTTGTTAACACTCTAGAAACTGCATTTCTGACTCGAACATGTTGAAATATTTTAAGAATATTTGCCTTGATGGTAAAAAGTCTAGGGTTGAGCATCGGTTATGTCCGGTCAAAAACTAAGTCAATATTGAAAAATCCTTGTTAACACTCCTAGAGATCACATTTTGTCTCAAATGTCTCCTTAGGTGACCCTCTTCTGAGATTGTTGAAATTATGTCGATGATATGATCCGTTAAACACATGGCTTCTCTTGTTAAGTCTTAAATAGCGCATTCTCAGGTGAGCGATCCAGGGCATCATGGCCTTGTTGTTAGTTTTTACCCTTTCCCAAGTGCAAAGAAATGTCAGCAGTTGACTTTGACACATTCTTTTCAATAGTCGTCTGCTGCAGAGGATTCAGAAAGCTATATGTGGGATTGGGTTAACTAGGATTTCAGTGTAATTCATAGGCCTTAGTTTTGTTAATAAAAATGGTCAATATAACATAAAAGAGTGGTAACCGTTGAAAAACATCTTTAATTTTGGAACCTTTCGAGGAAGTGAAATAGTTTCAGATTTGTCGTTGATCTTCAGGGGATATTTAGGCTCCTCCCTCTAAATTTGTCCCATATTACCATTGTTGAACACGTTGTAAAACACCATACAAACATACAGGTAAAGCTCTCAGCTATTTTTATTATATTTTCAGTTTAAGATGATGAAGCACTCGCTCACAGTGGAGACGTTGTTCAGGTTCCCGCCACAAGTACACATGTACTATAATTAAAAGGTGCCTTTTCCTCCTTCAAGCAATCAGGAAGCATCATCTTTTAGAGGAACGGAAATGACACCATACCCGCAAGCTCATTACCTGCAATGCCATCAAGTAATATATAAATATAATATATATACCTCTGTTCGTACTGGCCGAAGAGATTCAGTCAGAAAAACCTGCTGGACCAACATTTATTAACACATACAGGCCAGACGCTGTTCGCTTGTGCGTGTTATGATATTGAAATAAGGAGCGGCTAAATATAGACATGAACTGGTGCACGTGCGTGCTATGATGTTGAAATAATGGGCATTTAAATATAGACATGAACAGACATTAGAACGCAGGGTAACAACATCTAGACATGAACATGCATGTGTGCGTGATATATGTAAATAAATATAGACATGAATAGGTGCACATGCACGATATGTTGCTGAAATAAGGCGTACATAAATATAGACACGAACAGGCATGCGTTCGCGATATATGTAAATAATGATAGACATGAATAGGTGCACGTCCGTCACATATGTTCACATACGGGGCCACATCATCTAGACATGAACAGATGCACATGCACTGTATGATGTTGAAATAGGGGCCAATCAAATATAGACATGAACAGGTGCCCATGTGCGATATTGAGTCTAATGGAAGGACGACTGAATCTAGACGCGATATGATGCTGATATAATGATAACTAAATGAAGTTATGAACAGGTGCAAGTGTGTTTATGGTGAAATAAGAGACAGCAAATAAGGACATGAACAGACGTGTGTGGGTTATTAATATGTATTGAAATAAAGGGCGACTGAATACAGACATGAACAGGTGTGTGTGAGTTATATGTATAGAAATAAGAAGCGACTAAATAGAGACATGAACAGGCCTGTGTGCGTAATATGTATTGAAATAAGGGGCGACTGAATGCAGACATGAACAGGCGTGTGTTGGTTATATGTATTTAAATATGGGGCAACTGAATACAGACATGAACAGGTGCATGCGCGTGACAATATGTTGATAATATGGACCATCCTATTAAAGACAGGCACGTTCGTGATACGAAGTTGAAATTAGGGACAACACAAAATGGATATGGATGCATAATGCTGAATTAATGGGCGATACAATATATAATGCTGAAATAAGCCGAGACAAAATAAACACGTGAAGAACAACTTATTCATTGTGTTTTAACCCTTTCCCACATAGATAAATCTACAGAAAAGCAGTAAAACTAGAACAGGAAAGTAGAAGTCATGATATTATGATCGATATTTAATTGATAATGTTATTGAGGATTAGGACTTATTGTGTTTTGTTTTTAAATTGTCTTATTATTTGTTTAGACAAAACCTGTAGCTTTCATAGCTTGCTCCGTAGGCGGCTAGAGCCCTTGTGATCACCTTATGTTCGTCGGCATCCGTCGTATGTCCGCCACTGTTTACCTATATATGTATGCTAATTAGGCCTATGAAGAATATGCATTGCACCTGTCTCATACGTTTTAAGCGTTCATTTTGAAATGTAACATTAAAGTAACAATTTCATTTTTATTTTTAACCATTTTCCTACTTTCATATGCGTTCAGCAGTCGATTTTTGAAAACACATTGCTTTCGACAATATTCGAAAATTCTATTTGTCTAAGTTTTGCCTACACGTCTATTGCATATTTTCTGAGCTATGTTAAAAAGGTGGTTCAATACTTTTCATTGACTCGAAGGTTAGAGGGTCTCACGTTAGCGATCCAGGGCGTCCAGACCCTCTTGTTTTATAATATAATAAAGTGTTGATGTTCCGTTTCAGGAATCATTACCTTATACCTCTATCCCCTTGATAAGGAATGTGTCGGCCCGGATTAACCTGCGCAGGCTGATCTGGGTCGATACATTACGCAGAGTCCATAATGTTGGTTTTCTCGTGGATCATATATTTACAGCAAAACGGTTGGTTTATTGATGCATGTGACTGGTAGCCAGCATCGTAGACTCAATGTATAGAGTGTTTTCCGTCGACAAATAAAGGTTGTACGTCGATTCCTAACGTTAACCCGTTCTCTTCTACAGACGCATTTTGGTTCCACTACAGCGGGATACTTGAAAACATTTTTATAAAATGTGAAATGGCTCATAATGAGCAAATTCTCCTTTTGCTACAATGTTTTCACCTCGATTCACTATCATACAGACAAACTTGCGATCAGCAGCCACCCAAGGGAAATGATAGAATTGGCTGCTTATGACAGGTGGCTGCTGATCACACATGTCATGACTTGGTCGGATTTGTTCAAGTTTTGTTTCATTTACAAAGGTTTTTCATTTTTTTGCCAATACTTTTTCAGTCTAAGTTGTCTTCTGTATATTTATTGTAAGAGGTAAAGGATTAAACCAGACTGGTAATGTAAGTAGAAGACTTAACCAATCAATCAATACAGTGGATAATATGCGGGATAACTCTTACCACTTAAAGGAACGATAACTATTACCAGTTACTGGAACAATAACTCTTACCACTTACTGGAACGAGTTAGTCAATTGAAAAAGTGTATCGGGTGTTCAGAACTACCGGTGCGTTGCTTTCTTGATTGGAATTATTCACTGGCTAGTCTTTTGTAAAAAAGCACTCAGATATAATTGAATTGCTAAGCTGATAAAACAAATAAAATAAAAGTAGATGCAGAAATTCAGCGATAACTTGGAAGTTATCTATGAGTCCCATTCTACTTTCAGACTACTGTTGTATTGGCTAAAGGTTTTTATTTAAAACGGTTTTAACTGAAAACACTTAATTTGAGAAGAGCAGTTTATTGTACAATAGCTGTTTTGTTTTTGTGTAGATGAAATTACATGTAAAAAAATCTTTAACAAGTCAGATATTTTTAAACAAAAGATGTAGCATAAGATAAAGATGTAACAATTAAGCTGTTAAATACATTTGTAATAATCATTAAAGGATAGAAACGAGCCATGTTGAATTATGTTCTATTAAAATCACGTGGAGGAATCGCCATTGCCGCGTTACGTACTAGTGGGATGTAGGGCCTGTTGTTCCAGTTCCATCCTCTCCCGTGGCCGTCAAACACACTTTTCGCCATTGCATTGTGACGTAATAGTGGGATTGAGGATTTTGCATTCAAGCTCGATCCACGCTCATGGCCGTTAAATACTATTTCCGACATTGCATGGTGATGTACTAGTGGGATTTAGGACTTGTTGTTCCAGTTCCATTCACGATCGGCCGGCAAATACCCTTTTCGCCGTTGCCTTGTGACATACTAGTGGGATTTAGGGCTTGTTGTTCCAGTTCGATCAACGCACATGCCCGTCAAATACACTTTCCGCCGTTGCTTTGTGACGTACTAGTTGGATTTAGGGCTTGTTGTTCCAGTTCTATCAATGCTCGTGGCCGTCATATACCTTTTCCATCATTGCCTTGTGACGTACTAGTGGGATTTAGGGCTTGTCGTTCGAGTTCGATCCACGCTCGTGTCGGTCATGGTGACGTACCCTTTCTGAAGCTCATTACATATACAGACATACAGACAGAACATGATGTGAACAAAGTTAATTGTCTAAAGACATAAATATACATGATAGGACAATACAAACAAACAGACTTAATTTGGAATTTACAGTTATGATGAATTAATGAATTAAACATGAATTAAAAATGACTAAACATGACAATTATATAAACGTTGTGAGGATGGGCAATTAAAACATTTCGAGGGCTAGTCGTGACACGGTTGTAACTAAAATTTGTATTTTTTTTTACCGAGGTTAATCACCTCGCCATAAAGTTGTTAAGAGCGTTAAATCATTTTTCTTGGTAAACAATGGAAATTTAGGTGCAATTGCTCGTTCTGAGCAATTGCACCTAAATTTGGATTGTTTACAAATGTGTCGAAATTGCCCCTAAACCAGAGTTTTCAAAATAGGTTTTTAGATACAACCGTTTCACGCCAAGCCCTCGATATGGTACTGTTCTTTAGAAATAAAACACATTTAACACGTGTAACTACATTTAAAAAGCGGAACAATTAAATTACAATCATGAAGTAAATAATGAGTGACGTATGAGTGAATGAATGAATGAGTGGATGAACGTTAATCAAGGAACCAATAGCTTTCGAATAAGAAATCATGATACATTTAATGTATTTCTCAGAAGAGTTGCCTCTTTGATATAAAGCGCAAGACTAAAGATCGTTTTTCTATTTCTGTTAGTCAAGTACTCGATAGTCCCCCAGATATCAGTGAAAGTGGTCCGTCCTCGGGACTGGAATATTTTTGAAAACAGTTTAACCCTTTCCCACATACAGACGCTTTCTGACGTCTCTGCAGCAAATGAGTTTTTAAAAACCCTTTTGCCACAATGTTCCAACTATATTCTTAAATTAAAATTTCATATAGAGAGATGTTCCGTACTTTTATCCAGATGATAACAAAATGGTCTTTTGCAGATGTGTTGTGTGTGGGAAAGGTTAAGGACCACACCAGAACAGAAATAAACTTAAACGGGGTCATAACACATAAAACAATAATTATTTACATTCAAAACAGTCTTCGTTTTATCAATACATATACTTCTTAATTTGTGTAGATGTGATATACAAACAACAACAAGAGAAAGTTGATGCAAGGCATCAGTGTCGCCGGAAAAGACTGCATTGATTTATTTATGTATTCTTGACTTTCCTTAGTCTATTCAATCATTAGGAACGCAGTAATGAAAACATTTGCTTATAAATTTTATATACATACCTATACATTAGGGTATCTATAAAAAATTAACGAAATGTGTACACATTTATCTGGCTTAAATTTAATTTTGCTGTTGTTACTTATTTAAATAATAGTATTCATTCATATAATTTCAATGTTTGTCAATCTTATTCGAATCACAAGGTAAATATCCTGGTATTGCTTTAAAGGGAGGTAATTTGAAGAAAACATAGGTCTTCAAAAGGAGAAATATATCAGCATTACCGTCTACAGTTTAAATTGTTCTATTGTTTGTGGATTTAAAAATGTTCTTTTTTTCTTATTTCTACATGTACAACGAAATATTGCGGCTTCTCTTTGACGCTTTGCGTCAAACATTCGTCTTGTACTTGTCTAAAATAAAATAATATCACTCGCTTTTTCATATCGAAATGCGCATGCGCGAAAATCGATGTTAAAGGTCACGAAACTACACAACAGAATAGGGTCTATATTTAGCTTAGAAACAGTTCCTACTTTAGATATTCATGGATTAACATTATTAAATGAATTCTACACAAATCAAGACATCTCTTTGAACATGAAAACAACATTTAGTAAGTTAAAATTGCTATTAAAAGGAGAATCCGAAATTGACCTCAATGATGACACATAAGAGTCTGCATTAGGGGGTGTTGGTTCACGTCTTGAAGGGACCACTTTTGTCTTCGTAAATAAGACAAAAAACTTAAATGCGAGTGAAATAAAAAAAACTGCAAACATTAAAAAATCGGAATATTTATTTCATTTTAGATGTGTCATTTATTAGTGTTCGTAAACAACCACAATTGTAATATGTTCAAATCATCTAGATTTGTTTCTTTCTAATAATAAGCCGCCCTCCCATGTGATTTCCGAAAAGCTATTAAAAATAGAAGTCGCGGGCTTCTGCCCGGCGACTAATAATACAGATAATATTTGTTATAGTTTTTTTATCCATGCACTCGTGTGCATGTTGATATCACTGTTTTGTGTAGTGGTTAGAGCGTCCGCCACAAGAGCGGAGAACCAGGGATACACTGGCGACATGCGAGGCTTTAGAAATAATGGTAGTAATGGCTTCCCTCCTTCGAGCTAAGAATATTAGGGATAAATGTTAGGACCGATGTACTGGTGTCAAGATAGGTTTACCAGCAGTACTGGTAATTTATCTAGAGAACGCCGTGATATCACGGAAATGCTGTTCAAGGCGGCGTTAAACACCGTACAAACAAAGCTCCTGTAAATATCACTCGTTAAAGAACACCTATAGCAAACGTCAAACAGTAAATATACACTGTATATACATAAAGCGTCTGTTAATATCATTCGGTAAAGAACGCCTATAGCAAACGTCAAATGGTAAATAAACACTATATGTACACAAAGCGTCTGTAAATATCATTCGGTAAAGAACACCTATAACAAACGTCAAATGGTAAATAAACACTATATGTACATAAAGCGTCTGTAAATATCACTCGTTAAAGAACACCTATAGCAAACGTCAAATGGTAAATAAACACTATATGTACATAAATTGTCTGTAAATATCACTCGTTAAAGAACACCTAAAACAAACGTCAATGGTAAATAAACACTATATGTACATAAAGCGTCTGTAAATATCATTCGGTAAAGAACACCTATAGCAAACGTCAAATGGTATATAAACACTATATGTACATAAAGCGTCTGTAAATATCACTCGTTAAAGAACACATATAGCAAACGTCAAATGGTAAATAAACACTATATGTACATAAAGCGTCTGTAAATATCACTCGTTAAAGAACACCTATAGCAAACGTCAACTGGTAAATAAACACTAGATGTACATAAAACGTCTGTAAATATCACTCGTTAAAGAACACCTATATCAAACGTCAATGGTAAATAAACACTTTATGTACATAAAGCGTCTGTAAATACCATTCGGTAAAGAACACCTATAGCAAACGTCAAATGGTAAATAAACACTATATGTACATAAAGCGTCTGTAAATATCACTCGTTAAAGAACACCTATAGCAAACGTCAAATGGTTAATAAACACTATATGTACATGTGTATGTTAAGAAGATTTACACAAACCTATTCAAATACTTTGAATGTTAAATAATATTTTTTACTAGGAAATATCCCCCAGTGGATTATATAAAATAACGTCATTGGTGACCACTTACGATCGGATACATATTCGCTCCATGACAATTACATTTATATACACGTCTAAATGGTAGCTTCTTTATTGAAGTTTGAAGTGTTGCTCCGTTGGGTGTGTGCGTCCAAATCATTAACTAAGTCGCCCATCTTGCAAGTCATAATATATTGGAATACACACTGTTGTTCTCCACAAACAGACTGGCTGACTCGTAACAATATTTGAATTGCTCCTGAAAATTACACCAGACATACACAAATAAAACAACATTAGAGATATTTACACTTATGCCAAAATGTGGATATTTACACTATGCCGTAATTCTGATGCCGGTTATCGTGACTCCATAGAGGTATTTTTATTATTGCAAAAAATCTATGTTTTACGCCCGCTTAAGGGATACAGAAACATTGCAAACACCGGGCGTAAACGGCGAGAAAACGTGTATAAACAAAGCGATTCTCGCGCGTACGTGCCGTTTCAGACCGGTTAGATGTTTTACATATGCATTACCCGGGCACCGTTAGTAAACAAAGCATAGACGCTGCATCTCCCGGCTACTGGCCAAAAGTCGGCGATTTATGTCAGGTATTGTATAAACATGATGGTATTAATCACAGTGTTATATAAATAGTGAAAGATTGACCAGTTCCGAAGTATCTCTTAAGCTCGATAAAGTGGGTTTAATAATAGGAATTTTAAAAACACTGCGACCGAATACTAAGAAAATGACGATACGTTAGCGGTTTGACGTCATAACGCTAGTCATTTGCCGCCAAAAACCCATAAATTTCATCTAGGCATATTCTAAACGATAATGTAAATCGAACATCTGAACGTTACAGCGGACTATATATTGAATGTTTGCTCTTATTTTATGCAATAATAGCGAAAATACACATTTTCTCGGGCGTGAACATCTGCGGACGCCCTTCAAATATGTTTATACCCTCATGCTTCGCACTCGGGCATAAACAAATTTTGCGGGCGTCCGCAGATGTTCACGCCCTCGAAAATGTGTATGATCCCTATATTAGTAAGTTACGACTCCTATAGTCTTATGCTAATTAACTAAATATCATCATCTGTTTAAGCATATATTCCACTTTAAATTATGGCGAAGATTTTAAATGCATGATGACAGGTACAACAATTGATCGAATTGCCCTTCATAAAGTACTATCTATGATAAAATACAGAATTTACGGAACATCATTTACGAGTCACACTATCCTTTCCAACCACTTTCCTTTTGGGTATTTATTCATACTTTGCATTACAATGACGTCACAATTACAACACTCGTCAACAAAGGATTTGATTGGATTCATTTTAAATATAAAAAACGAGCGATATTAAACGCTAATTATTCTACAAGATTC
Source organism: Serripes groenlandicus (assembly GCA_031761405.1). Taxonomy (NCBI): domain Eukaryota; kingdom Metazoa; phylum Mollusca; class Bivalvia; order Cardiida; family Cardiidae; genus Serripes; species Serripes groenlandicus. The sequence goes on along the minus strand of JASEVX010000014.1, from coordinate 48,725,041 downwards.
CTTGTTTTCATTCCTTTGTCGAGTAGGTATCATCGTATTTTATCATGTCTTCTACAATTTTGTTTTGTTTTGAAATTTTCTTTTCATCCAATTAAAACGTAGGCAAATTGTGACTGCGCTACTATTCTTTTGATGACACCATTTTTGGATATTATGTACAACAAATTACACATTACCTATAGACGGAAAAAATCGGTGTTCATAACGAAGCAAAGATATTTACACTAATTGACGAAATTGAGATAGTTACAGTAAATAACATAATCGAGATATTTACTAAACATGACGCAACGGAGATAGTGACACTTTACGCAATAATGGAGATGTTTATACTATTTGACAAACGGAGCTATTTTCTCTAATAGACGTAATGAAGACATCTAGGCTAAACTATATGATGTTATGAAGACATCTATGCTTTATGACGTAACGGATATATTTCAACTATTAGACGTAATGGAGAAAAAATACGTATCTGATATACCGAACCTTATTTGGAATTGCACGGGGTCTTCGCCCCCGTACTTGACTTACAACATTCACAATGCTGGCATGCTGTTCCGAATTGATTTTCTCTAAAATATTGGCCACAACGGGGAAAAGACCGCTTCTGTCACCCCCAGACCTGGAAGTAGTGAATGATTGATTGGCAAAACAGGCAATACAGTATCTTTATTGAACATGTACAAAGTACAAAGTTATTATTCACCATTTTATAGTGTAAACTGTAGCAAGATATTTCTCGCTTCCACACACTCATTTAATCTCTCTTTAAATAGTATACATATTCAATATGTTAAAATGTTCTAAGATTTACAGTTTACAACGTTTTCAAAATAATTTCAGTCATATCACGTAGCCCCGATAATATGTCAATAAACACTGTGATAAGTTTTCGAGAAGGTGTTTCTGTCCACGATAGCTCAGTCAATTTTGACGAGGGTTATAAAACCAACGGTCATGAACCCGAACCCTGACCCCGGCCATATATTCGTTCAAATGATTAACAATACGTTATAGCAACTTTCGTCTTTCGTGTAACACCAAGGTATCCGCTGCGGACGGGTGGTTAGCGTCGGCGATTTGGAACCGGGCATCCCAGGTTCAATCCACAGTCGCAGCATGACGGTTGTAGGGGAGGCACATGTTCCTAGCCTAGTACTGGTTTATTTACCCAAGGATAATGAATATTTGAACTGTTGCACCTATTTAATTGTAACGTTGAAAACGGTGTAAAACCCCACTTAAACAAATTGTTTTAACCAATGGTTTAAAAGGTCAATAAAGGTAGGTAGTAAATTTCTCGGCAAAAAGGCTGTATGCAATACTGGTATGGGAAAGCCATGGAATGCAGAAAAGGTGAATTGGCCTGAAATATTTGTGAAAACTAGTTGATCGCGTATAATGATTTATTGGGTTTTAACACAGCTCTTAACTATTTTTAATTATATTACTGCGGCCAGTACCCATGTGTTTCCTGGCTTTCACAAACCAGTTCTCCAGACAACTGTCTTTCCCAGCAACTGTCTGCATTTCCACGTGGACTATTAACTCATTTGTTGAAGCCAATTGATGCTTGTCGCATTTACTTGTTTCAAATGTTGAAACATGATTTGTATCAAGCCCCTCCCTGCCATGTCAAATGGTCCGTTGAAATACTTACAGACAATGTACAATTACCGGTTTCATTGGCATGTTTGGTTCCCGAACAGTACGTCTTGAAACCCGGACCAGGTTAAAGAAGGAACCAGTAGACGATGGCACGAGGGATTCTTCTGGCCACTCGGTATATTGGTAATGTAAAATTGTTTTCGGTTTTTCAGTGCTCTGAAATGTTTTAAATTAAGTGATTCGTCGTCTGCTTTAACGCTTTTCCACTTGCATACACATTTTCGCTGCATCAAATTTTAATATCTGATTAAAAGGAATTACAATGTTAATGTATGAAAAAAAGAAATTCCTAGTTTCGAATTTTCTATTCTTTCAAAAAAATGACTTTAAATTTCGTCTAGTGAAGAAGCTTTAAATGTCGTCTGCTAAATCTATTTTGAACATCACAAATCATTCATCGAAAATGGAACGATGTATTTTCAATGCAGCTTTAGTGTTAAATATTTAAACCATAAACCCCAGAAAGTAAAAATTACTCATTTTTCTAAAAATAGATATTCCGCTTAATTATTACGATATAGGTAACGTCCTTTCGAAACTGTGGAGTTCTTTATTCTTATCTCATTTATTTTGTTAGGGATTTTAATCGTATTGAGATACTGAAGGCCCCTTTAGAGAAAAAAAAAAAGAACCACAATAGCTGTCGTCCTGTAAGTTATGAGATCAAGAGAAATTTCCGATGTGTCATGAAAAAATAATCGAACAAAATATTTAAAAATTTCTCACCACTTCCTGTACGCACACATTAAGTTTACTCAATATATATTCAGGAGTGGTATCCCTTTGTACGCAGCTGACCTTGACCTTTCCGACAGCCAGTTCCTGGTTGACGTCAGGCAGATATTCACCGATGTCCTGTAATTAAAATTGAGTCTCATCAGGTCACATGATATCCTTGTCTGGTACCCGCCGTTAAATTAGTCGATAGTAAATAAGTACGTCTGGCATGACCCAATAATTGTGATTAGGTTGGTCACCTTCCCTTATATATATAGCTTAAGTCTTGTACCCGGCGTACGATAGTAAATAAGTGCGTCTAGCTTGAACCAACAATGGCGATTAGGTTTGTCACCTTCCCTTATATATAGCTTAGTCTTGTACCCGGCGTTCGATAGTAAATAAGTGCGTCTGTATGAACCAACTAAAGTCTTGTACCAGTCGTACGATAGTATATAAAGAGGTCTGGCATGAACCAACAATGGCGATTTGGTTTGTCCCTTTCCCTTATAAATCTATATAGTCTTGTACCCGGCGAACGATAGTAAATAAAGAGCGTCTGGCATGAACAAACAATGGCCATTAATAAAAAATGAACCAACAATAGCGACCAGGTTTGTCATTTTCTCTTATATATATATCGCTACAGTCTTGTATCCGGCGTACGATAGTAAATAAAGAGCGTCTGGCATGAACAAACAATGGCCATTCATAACTAATGAACTAACAATAGCGACCAGGTTTGTCATTTTCTCTTATATATATATCGCTATAATATTGTATCCGGCGTACGATAGTAAATAAGTGCGTCTGACATGACCAAACAATGGCGACTATATTGGTCACTTTCCCTTATATATCGCTATAGTCTTGTACCCGGCGTACTAGAGTAAATAAGTAGGTATATCATGAACCACCAATGGCGACTAGATTGGTCACCTCTTATATCGTTATCGCAAATATAGTAAATTTGAAAATATACAACTGAGTACCGTTAACTCTACAGTGGACCTTTACAACTTGATGTTTGGGACGAATACATAACTAATGGAGGATTTTGTTTTCAGAGTTTAAAAGGTTAACCGGTTGGTCCAACATATGGTTGTCTCTAAAGCATTTTGCTTGCTATACCATGTCCAAAGGGCGCTGACATTATTGGTGTATGCCTGACACTATAATGTACTGGTAGGGGCAGGTTACTCCAGCCTAACGATAACCCACATTTGCAGGTTTTCGAAATACGAGGAAATCATGAAAGCATTTGCTAATACTGTTATAAGATATATTTATCCTACAATAACATTACATGGCGATATAAAAAAAAGTCAAAAAGATATGCATGCATAAGTAAAGACAGATCAATTATAATTGTATGTAAAGAATAAGACACAATTAACGAATAATAACTGTTATTTTCACTGCGGTCCTTAATGTACAGACAGGACTGTATGGCATAGGATGAAGTATAAATCCTATACAATGATATTAGCTATCATAGTAAGGTTTTCAAAGAAAGCCATGACATGTATGAACCCCGCGAGCAGGGATAACTAGTTATCGTGTTACTTTGTACACGTTACAAAATGACAGATATATCATACATTCAGACCAATAACTGAGTGTTTATAATATTATACCGACTGTTAAAGGACACAGTTTATTTACATGGTGTCTTACGCCTTTTCGCACCGTATAAGTTTGAAAATTCATATGACAATAATATATTACAACCTGATTTGATGTTAGTCGCAATAACTCTTACCTGTTTGCTTGTAAATCCCACTGGGTCTAATGATATGATACAGGAACAGTTCACTTGTAGTACGAGTCCAAGAAAATCTTCCACCGTTCGTGACAATGGTGTCTGGGCAATTATGTACCGATGTTTTGCCTTGTAGCCCTGTTTAAAGAGAATAAATGGGGATACTGTCGAACCTGTGCTTAAGACCGCCTCGAAATAGCAATCCCCTGTCTCTAGCGACCATTATTTTAGTTTCCGAACTAGTTATATCTGCATAAATGACCCTGTAAATAAAGACTACCTGTGAACAAAGACTGGATTGTTGTCTTGTCCAGGGTGGTCCTAGCACACAGGTTCCACTATATTATAATGTAGTATCGATACGTCGAGAGTACTTGCAAGGTTTCCAGTAAATAGAGATCGAGTATCATAAATCGGTGATATTTCTCCTTATTATATACCTGTACATTTTCCGGCACAAATCCATGCAGATTGTCATGCACAGTTCAGACACGACAGATTAAAATTCCGCATCCCACCTAGTGCAAATACAGAATAGTGACGTCAGACAGAGCGCGGACTACTTGTTGTATCTGTATATGTATTATTATTTTCGCTCTTCATAGATTGTAGGTATATAATAAAAGAAAAATTACGTATTTATTATTTAACATACAACTGTTAGGTTATCACGCATATAATCGTTTTTATTGCATACGTTTATATTTTTCCTTCTATTTTCCATTTTCAAAAAGGATGCAGTATCTGTCGTTATTGTTTACTTTGATATTATATAGTTTGATATTATGATCCGATTTTTTCTACTTGAGGCTAAAGACGGTACATTTCCATATAGTAACGATACAGAGCTATCCCACCCAACCTTTGGTGAGTTTAAATACCAGCTAAAAACGTTTCCATAGTCTGTAGATGATACACAGTGAGATATCAATATGCATATGAAACCCCTATCTGGTATATTTATAGCGCCGGCTGTGTGTAAATACATTCTTATTTTCTAACGTTATAATGTGACGCGTAGGTCAATAATATTGCTCGATAGTAGATTCGCTGTACCTTTGTCATACGCTATATAGTTGTTTTAATTGTCGTTGACGATCTATATAAATGTATCTCAATTACACATGACCAAATAAATAAAGAGGGTTTAAATTGCTGGTAGGATGAATAAGCAAATGATTGGTTTAAAGGTAGGTCTTCTGATTATTTTTGTCATACTCCGATGTGAAGTTCTTCAATGCATACTAGAAAGTGTGTGTAATTAAGATAACTTGAGGTTAAAGGGGGCATCTATATCGTAATACAGAACACAACTTTCCACGTGTAGATACCAGAAAAAGATAATACACGAGTTCGTAATTAAATATACTGTTAGAAAAAGTGTTAAACAGCATTTTGACGACGTTTCAATTTCGAGTCGAAACCAAATAGGGAAAAGAATTGCGGTTCGTAAATAAAAAAAAATTCCACGACCTTAGCAACCAACCATCAAAAAGGATAATTGCGCGATAAATCGTTAACGTTTATTATCAAAACAATTCAAAACAATCGTTAATTTTGGAAATGCTCGAAATGTTTAAAACACACAAAACGACAAATATTAATTAGTGAATATTAAATTATGCAATAAACAATTTACTGCATGATTATAAGAGTGTGTTATGTTCGGGCTCGCGTTCTTTCGGCTGAGTTCTGCCCTATCAAGCTCGGGCAAATGAGTCGATGGAACTCGTCCAGCACAACATTTTACCATACAGATGCAATAACCTATACTATTGTACGAATGGGAAGAACCATTGTTTTTAAATCAATATTTCAATACAAATCCTCTTCTATAATAAAACTAAATATCATGTGCCAATCAGAAAATGGGTCTCATGGCATATGCGTTTAGACAAAATATAAATAGCCAAGAAGTTAAGGCGTCCGCTTCGAGAGCGGGAGATAGCAGGATCAAATCCAAGTGATGACGATAGGGTCCTTTCTGATAGTTCTGTTAGGTAAGCCGCCAGCTAGTTATTATAATAATTATGGATACGCATGTCTGGATGTGGCCTTTAGATGGGAAAACACGTGCTTGTCTATACACTAGTTGATAATACTTACGTCAACGTATATAGCGTTGATATAGCCTGACTTGGAATTCTGGTTATATTTGAATAACCTGGGTATATGGGCATCGCCTAGACGTAAAGATAAACTCATATAACATGTTGTGACAGGTTTAGTTACACATTTTGTACTTAAGAGTTTTACATATCAGTCCATAATGTTTAGCCTTGGTGCGTTGGTTTGAATCCCGACTCGGAACTCGGTCCTTCATTACTTTCTCCGAACATTGACTATCGTCTTAATCCTTAGTGTCGTTCATCCTCTACCAATGGGCTAAATATTCTAAATGGAAAAGAAACTAGTAACCTGGAAATATTGTTGTGTGGAGTACTGGTTCGAGACATAGAGGAAAAGCATGTTAGGTGAACTGGCCGCCGAGATATAACTGAAAGATTGTTGAAAACGGCGTTTAATTTAAACCAAACATACACTATGTTTTTCTAAATAATATCTTAAGATAAAGCGGCGAAATATTTACGAGGAGATATACAATGGCGAAGTAATTGCTAATAATTACTTATTTAACGCACATGCATTAATTTATAGTCTTGAAATTAAATGAACACTTTTCCACTTTCAGAGTATTTTGGATACATTGGCCCAAGACGATTTTTTTAAAGCATTCTGACAACAGGATTAATTGCTTATCATGAGAAATTTCGCGTTTTGTCATATAATTATAATACTTTCTTCCTATCCAATAATTGTACTTTACTTTACAGATTGTTGTTATATGTTTGCCAAGTTTAGTTGATCAAAGTCGTCTGCTTCTGCTTCAAATGTGTTGTATGTGGGAAAGGGTTAACTATTTCTTCTACAAATCTGTCTCAACCACTCTCACCTAACTTACTTAGACCCCCCCCCCCCCCTCCCCCCCCCCCCCCCCCCTATTCAACCACTCCCACCAAACTAACTCACCCACTAAACCATTCCCATCAAACTAACTGATACTTGTGTTAGAAATGATAAACTTGTACTTTTGTTAGAAGTGACAACTGATACTTGCGTTAGAAAATACACATGATACTTGTTTTAGAAGTGACAACTGATACTTGTGTTAGAAGTGACAACTGATACTTGTGTTAGAAGTGATAAACTGATACTTTTGTAAGAAGTGACAACTGATACTTGTGTTAGAAGTTACAACTGATACTTGTGTTAGAAGTGATACATTGATACTTTTGTTAGAAGTGACAACTGAAACTTCTGTGAGAAGTGACAACTGTTACTTGTGTTAGAAGTTACCACTGATACTTGTGTTAGGAGTTACAACTCATATTTGTGTTAGAAGTGACGACTGATACTTTTGTTAGAAGGGACAAACTGATACATGTGTTAGAAGTGACAACTGCTACTTGTGTTAGAAGTGACAACTGATACTTGTGTTAGAAGTGACGACTGATAATTGTGTTAGAATGAACAACTGATACTTGTGTTAGAAGGGATAACTGATACTTGTGTTAGAAGTGACAACTGATACTAGTGTTAGAAGTGACAACTGATACTCGTGTTAGATGTTACAACTCATATTTGAGTTTGAAGAGACGAGTGATATTTGTTTTAGAAGTGATGACTGATACTTGTGTTAGAAGGGACAAACTCATACTTGTGTTAGAAGTAACAAATGATACTTGTGTTAGAAGTGATGACTGATACTTGTGTTAGAAGTGAAGACTGGTACTAGTGTTAGAAATGACAACTGATACTTGTGTTAGAAGTAACAACTCATATTTTCGTTAGAAGTGACAAGTGATATTTGTGTTAGAAGTGACGACTGATACTTGTGTTAGAATAGACAATTGATACTTGTGTTAGAAGTGACAACTGATACTTGAGTTAGACATGAAAACTGATACTTGTATTAGAAGTGACAAACGTTCCTACCAGGAATACTCGCGCCTTTTCTGTTTTTGTATTTTTCTCTCCCATTTCTTTCGATTGCCTTTTTTTCTTTGTCACCATTTAGGAAATTAACGGTTCCTAGAAGCTGCAACCAAATTCAAATAATTACAACAGAAACTGTGTGTGGTAAAGAATATTTTAATATTTCCCTTAACCCATTCCATCATATAAGCGTTTTCGGACGCTTCTGTAGCAGACAACATTGAGCACACTATGATAATCAAAACTAGCAATTTCTACTTTTGCTACAATCTTTTTAACTCAATGTCTGTGCCTAGATGTTTTGAAAGTCGTCTGCTGCAGACATATGACATATAACCTTTTTTATTCTATAATTTTGAATTCATCATCATCATAATAATAATAATAATAATGGTAACAGCACCATTTACAATAATCATAATAGTAGTAATACTAATATAATATGATAAAATATAATATAATATATTATTCTATACCTAATTTATACGTCCAATCGTAGACGCTCATTCGAATCATGTGACCGTACAATATATTTCCGTATCGGGACGCACGCGCGTACAAAATAACCCGTATTGTTTTCGTATTGTACGATTCACAGGTCCCATGTTAAACCTATGATAAAGACCGAAACACGTGAAAAGGTACCGAATGAAAGTCTGAATCGACAGGCGCTCTAGATAAAGCGTTACGATAAAGCTCCTGTTGTCACCGGATCATTATTGTCGTTTGCAAACAAGGAGTAACACTGAAACTAAAATGTTATCCGATTCTGAAATAGATGACTTTGTAATTGAACAGAAACCAAAACACACTGTGAAAAAACTAAAAGTGATGTAGGAATATTCAAAAGGTGGTTAGCGCAGGCCGTGCCGACAGAAACAAGGGAACTGGAAGAAATAAGTGCTGTTCAACTTAACAGTTATCTCCGGAGTTTATGCCAGTTTGATACCTTTACGATATTCTGTACAATACGAAATTATTTGAAGGTATAAAATAAAAAGGTCATTTAACATTATTCTGCACAATACAAAATATATTTTGGGGAAAAAGTCGAGGTATAGAATAAAAAGATCATTTAACAGTGTTCTGTACAATACGGAATAGCGGCTCGTCCAATATGATTTTCCAAGCTGTGTACTCGTCCAAATATATATCCGTATTGTACAGAACACTGTTAAATAACCTATAATTATATCATGAAATAATAAAATAAATCATTTTATTTAACATTAGAAAATGAGAAAACCTACTTGAAATTGTTCTTGAATCTCATCCGTATTAACAGTGCAGAAGTCCTGACTGGCAATTTGGTCGCATTTATTGGTAAGTGAATGGCTAAGAGCGTAATGCAAGAACCGGTATTGTTCCTGAAACACATTTTACTGCAAATTATTCTCGATGACCTTTTATATGACTTTGTTTGAATGCTCTGTTATGCCGCTTTCAACAGGTTTTCAATTATATCACAACATGTCCTTGGTTCTAGGTCGTGTACGATTGATTATTTTATCCTGACATCAGCGAGTCAGTCATTTTGCTTACCCCACCAATTTTGAGAGTCAAAGAGGTAAACCATTACTATCATTCTTAAAATATTTGATATGATCCGACGTTTATAACGGCTTCAATAGGAAAATACACTGCAAAATAGAATTGAAGCCCCACGAATAATAAAAGACCCCTTTTCCGACGCCGTAACTTTAATCTCTTAATTGTCAAACCAACTCACATTTCGGAACAACGTGCCACACTCTGGAACAGGACAAACATCAACACTCGAAATACAGAAATTTAATATAGTAAAATCTGGTACAGGGCAAAAGTCGAAACTCGAACTCAGAGCTCAAAGATAAATGATATCTTATTATTATTTATTTCATCTGGGTTTTATACCGTTTTCAACATATTTTCTGTTATATCACAGCAACAGTGCACTTATTCATGATAACTGGATAAAGAAATCTGTTCTAGGCTAAGAACTGTGCCTTACCTAAGGGCACTCCAGCTTGACAGTCGCGACTCGGGACCGAAGCTAACCACTCTGCCACGGCGGATTCATAAACAAAAATAAAAGAAAAAAGAATCATACCATATACTGGACCATTAAGACTCGCTGACCCCGTAGACCGAGAACACAACCGTACACATCCACATAGTTCCCACTCCGTCCTTCTCGGGTGAGAATGTCCAGTGCTATATATGTACCCGTACGGCCGACCCCCGCACTGTTGATAATATATCATAGGTATGTATTAAAAGTTAGAAAGTCCAGTGCTTTGTATGTACCCGTAAAGGGCCGACCCCCGCACTGTTGATAATATATCATAGATAAGTTTAAAAAGTTAGAAAGTCCAATGCTGTGTATGTACCCGTACGATCGACCCCAGCACTGTTGATAATATATCATAGGTAAGTATTAAAAGTTAGAAAGTCCAGTGCTTTGTATGTACCCGTAAAGGGCCGACACCCGCACTGTTGATAATATATCATAGATAAGTATTAAAAGTTAGAAAGTCCAATGCTTTGTATGTACCCGTACGGCCGACCCCCGCACTGTTGATAATATATCATAGGTAAGTATAACAAGTTAGAAAGTCCAATGCTGTGTATGTACCCGTACGACCGACCCCGCACTGTTTATAATATATCATAGGTAAGTATTAAAAGTTAGAAAGTCCCGTGCTTTGTATGTACCCGTAAATGGCCGACCCCCGCACTGTTGATAATATATCATAGATAAGTGTTAAAAGTTACGAAGTCAAATGCTGTGTATGTACCCGTACGACCGACCCCCGCACTGTTTATAATATATCATAGGTAAGTATTAAAAGTTAGAAAGTCCAGTGCTTTGTATGTACCCGTAAAGGGCCGACCCCCGCACTGTTGATAATATATCATAGGTAAGTATTAAAAGTTAGAAAGTCCAGTGCTTTGTATGTACCCGTACGGCCAACCCCCGCACTGTTGATTATATATCATAGGTAAGTATTACAATTTAGAAAGTCCAATGCTGTGTATGTACCCGTACGACCGACCCCGCACTGTTTATAATATATCATAAACAAGTATTAAAAGTTAGAAAGTCCAATGCTGTGTATTTACCCGTACGACCGACCCCGCACTGTTGATAATATATCATAGATAAGTATTAAAAGTTAGAAAGTCCAATGCTGTGTATGTACCCGTACGACCGACCCCGCACTGTTGATAATATATCATAGATAAGTATTAAAAGTTAGAAAGTCCCGTGCTTACGAGCGACCCCCGCACTATTGATAATATATCATAGATAAGTATTAAACGTTAGAAAGTTCAATGCTGTGTATGTACCCGTACGAGCGACCCCCGCACTGTTGATAATATATCATAGATAAGTATTAAAAGTTAGAAAGTCCAGTGCTTTGTATGTACCCGTACGGCCGACCCCCGCACTGTTGATAATATATCATAGATAAGTATTAAAAGTTAGAAAGTCCAATGCTGTGTATGTACCCGTACGACCGACCCCGCACTGTTGATAATATATCATAAACAAGTATAGATAAGTATTACAATTTAGAAAGTCCAATGCTTTGTATGTACCCGTACGATCGACCCCCGCACTGTTGATAATATATCATAGGTAAGTATTACAATTTAGAAAGTCCAATGCTTTGTTTGTACCCGTACGACTGACTCCCGCACTGCTGATAATACATCATAAACAAGTATTACAGGTTAGAAAGTCCAGTGCTATATGTGTACCCGTACGTTTGAGCCCAGCACTTTTAGTTATATATCATAAATATATATTAAATTTTCGAAATTCCAATGCTATATATGTTACGTCTAATGTTACAATATCAAATGCTATACATGTTACATCTAATGTTACAATATTAAATGCTGTATATGTTACGTCCATTTTAGTGAATAGATAGTACGACTTCAGTGCTGTTGGTCACAAGTCATAGCTGTAACAATGTCCAGTGTTATGTATGTTACGTCAAATTAAGTGAATGTTACGTACGGCGCCAGTGCTGTTGGACACAAGTCATAATTGTACCAATGCTCAGTGCTATGTATGTTTAGTCCTATTAAGTGAATAGTTACTCCTACTCCAGCGCTGTTGGTCACAAGTCATAACTGTACAATGCTTAGTGCTGTGTATGTTTAGTCATATTCAGTGAATAGTTACTCCTACTCCAGCGCTGTTGGTCACAAGTCATAATTGTACTAATGCTTAGTGCTGTGTATGTTTAGTCATATTCAGTGAATAGTTACTCCTACTCCAGCGCTGTTGGTCACAAGTCATAACTGTACCAATGCTTAGTGCTGTGTATGTTTAGTCATATTCAGTGAATAGTTACTCCTACTCCAGCGCTGTTGGTCACAAGTCATAACTGTACTAATGCTTAGTGCTGTGTATGTTTAGTCATATTCAGTGAATAGTTACTCCTACTACAGCGCTGTTGGTCACAAGTCATAACTGTACCAATGCTCAGTGCTGTGTATGTTTAGTCATATTTGAGTGAATATTTACTCCTACTCCAGCGCTGTTGGTCACACGACATAACTTTACCAATGCTCAGTGCTATATATGTTTAGTCCAATTAAATGAATGCTACGTACGACTCAAATGCTTTTGGTCACAAGTTATACATGCAAATAAACATTTTCCTAAACAACACTCGTGTAGACCAAAAACTGCATGTAAACTTGTAGAGTATTGTATTCCGTCATATCGATGGTTTAATGCAAAACGGTTGTAACTGCATCTTGAACAATATGTAGTTACAACCGTTTTGCATGAAACCATCGATATATATCATATATTTTATAACTTTTGCAATTTATTCAATAAGGGATATCCGAGCCGCGATAGCGAAGTCGGTAACGACGAGGGCTATTGATCGATGGGTCGTGACTTGAAACCCAGGCTCTGTCATTACTATTTCCGGTTAACGATATAAATCATCTTGACCAGCATCATTCGTCCTCCATCAATGGAATATCAGATCTATGCGAGAAGGTCGCAGTCTTTTCAAAAATCCTATGCTGCAGAAGCGTCTGTATGTGGGAAAGGGTTAATCTTTAATCACTTCATAATGTTTTATAGCTGTTTGTGTTTAAACTGTCGGAAAATGTGTTTTTCAATGAAAAGTTGTTAAAAACTACACCTGTCTACAACGTAAGTACCTGCAATGAACGATGGTTGGTCCTTCGGTAATTTTTGGGACGTGTTCGACAGATTCGCGGAATTCCACGAGCGAGACAACGTTTTCCGGTGTCCCTCCGTCTGGCCACGCGGTAAAATGAAAATGATGTATGCTGGATACCTTCGAGTCCTGAATGAACAAAAAAAAGGATAGAAGACAACTGCGATGAAGAAAAGGAAAAATGAATAGAAGAAGAAGACTGAGAAGAGAACAATACGAAATCAACAACAACAACAACAACAACAAGAGAAGAAGACGTAGAAGAAGAATACCATTGTCTTACCTTTTTCATCGTAAGTTTGGTAACGGTAAAGTCAGCGTATCTTTCATCACTCATGCAATGTACATTGATATATCCGTATGTTTTACGTTCTCCAACATCAGGCCAATATTTCTCGCATTTCATTCTCTGTAGGTAGAGTTAGCCAGAGTAAATTACCTCATTAAAAATACAACGAATTGAAAACAAACGAGGAACTCAAAATGTTGACATTTCGACAACAGCAAGCTCTCCTAATATTTATTTAAAATGGCAATTGTAGTAGCATCAGTTCATACAAACAACTTTCGACTGACCACAATCTTTATTTGGTTTAATCGTCACAGAAATGTCATGCATTTAATTTAAGCATATCCCCCATACAACAAATATGCAGGACACAACTTTGAAAACATATATATAAATGAAATTTAAATTATTGAAATGAGTTGCAAACGTTGTGGAAAAAGAAGAAAATGCTCTTTTTAAGTAATTCCTAAGTTATCGCCACTGCTACAAAAGCGTCAGAAAGCGTATACATGTGGGAAAGTGTTAATTGAGGAAGCTTTTCGTGAAATGACAAATTAAGGCATGTGTAATTGAAAAGGTACAATTTGGAATTTCTGAACAGTGTAGTTTCCGATCAACCTGTGCAAATGCTGCATCTTATCAGAAATTAGACATTTTCAAAGAAAATCCTAACAATTGTTTTAAGTAATATATGAGCGGATGCAAAACTGATCAAAGTCTAGACTGTTCACAACAGCCAAATTATCAAATAATGTAAGTGTACAAACTCTGGGCTTACAGATTCCTCCATGAAATTCGTTAACATGACGATTTTATCAACTTTCTCCTGCCAGACCATTTCCCAGAATTCTACATAACCTTTCATGAATTGTTCTGTGGGACCTGTTAAATATATATAAAGTCCGTCGTATATATTGTCTCGAAGTCAAAGAGACTATGAACACAATTCAACATAAATGATCATCGAGTATCATTTACTGATGCTCGGTACCATAAATCGAAAGTATACAAGTGATTCGACGAGAAATCACATACGACATACGCGATCATCGACAAACAGGACATCGAGAGAGCGAATATCAACTAACATGTGTGAAATTAGATCAGGAACGATGGTTTTCCGGAATACATTGTCATAACTATCTAAAGGTGAAAGTATAATAATTGAATTAACTTAAAAAACGTTGTGACAAGACAGAGAAGAACAACAAAGATGCTAATAAATTGCTTTACCTAACGATGCTATGTACGTCTTCTCATGTTCTTCGAATCCCTGAAATTTTACAATTTACTTGTAATTGGATCACGAAATCTGTAAACTCATTGAACAGCTATATAGCCATTAAACGAACATCGAAAGTTGTTAGACTAATTTCGATTATACAAGGCAGAGCAAATTGCATATGTGATATATCTTAACTAAAAGCTTCCACGGCCGTGTCTTCAAATACATGGCTATCGGGGAAGAACGGGATGAGACTGCATGAAGTAATGGCATTCGGGGTTGGAACTGATTAATCGGTGTCGCTCAAATACTTTGATATAACTGAAAAGCCATTGAAAATGGCATTAAATACCATTCAAACAAAAACACAAAGTATATGTATTAGTTCATATAATTAGTCAGAGTATCAATTATCTGTTAATATAAATGGAATGAATCCACATTATCATTCAAGTTGTCAGTCATAGCCTGCGAGAACGTTCTACAGAGAGAAACGCTGACAGGCCTCTCAAGATCGATATCCGCTCACATTGATCATGGCGTTTTTAGATTGAAAAAAAAACGAAGACAGTGATAACTCTGCAACGAACTAACTATATGATAAATAAAAATTAACTGTGTTTGATATCAAAAAAATGCACACATAATTCAAATATATCCCCATCAGTCGGTTTTATATATGACTTTTTGCCATTTGTACTCATGATCAATATGTGATTGACCAGTTATCGGGTATGAGATACGTTTTGCACGGTCTCAAATTGCGCTCACTGAACAAGCGGTGGGAAACAAGACCAAACCGTTAAGATAATTGTATTAAGAAATACCTGGATATAACTAGCATTGATATAGTCCCCTCCATTTCCAATCAGTTTCACTCGGGTAGAATCATCTAAAATGAATACATCAAGTGTTTGTTGTTACTTGTCAGGATCCTGACCATTGTGTAAAGATGTTTATCATTGTAAACTACATACATTTGTTAACGTTTTCAGAGACATATAAATATATTGAATTATTTCATCATTTATTGTTTACCTGATAATTTTCCTGAATAGAACATGCAAAAAGTCACTCGCAAATATAACATGACAGATTAGATATTCGTATTTGACAAATACTGTACAAAATAAGGTAATGTTAGGTCATTGAAATAGGATGTAACGTCATCGAAATATGCTAGAACGTCATCGAAATATCCTGTTATGTCATTCAAATTGTGGTAGTGTGACGCATTTATAAAATTGATTCATGTTTAAAATGTGTTATTTCCCACGCACCTCGTAGAACAATACTATTCCACGTATCGTTACACTAAACTATTTCCTTTTCATAGTTTCATGAAATTAAAATCATAAATGGGAAAAGAATATATGAATATAATACACATATTTGCTCAAATGTCGTAATCAGGTCAAACTTATCCTAAGCCAACACAACCAGCGACAAAACTTTTATTTTTGTTTTATTTAACGCACTTCCTGTGTTGACTTTCTATATTGACTAAATTTCTCTTTAAAGCTATTTCACACGAAGACCTAAATTGATAGTCTTGAACGAAGTTGTTTATGCGGAAATGCATATCAATTATTGATTGTAAATCATGCTTCAGTGACCAACAGGCTGCTGCTTACTAGAACGTGTACTTTGAAATACATCCTGATCAGCATGCACAAGACCAGACAGAATAAGGTCTGCGCCGATTGGACTTTAAAAATGGTATCTATGGCTTTCTTCCCTGGCACTCTGAGTTGCAGGGATAGCATAAAGACTAATCGTTCTAAGAATAAATAAGACCGGATGTTCAAATAAATAACCCCGAAATCGCCGTGATATAACTAAAATACTGCTGAAAGTGGACGGGTTACACCATTAAACGACCTTAAAAACGAAGGGGTTTAGTTTTGTTGGTTAAACAACAATTATTCCATACATGTCCCAATACTTACAAGGAAATATCCCTTTGTATCTGTTCTTCGAGACATTCATTGGTTTAACAGCATCACCATACGGACGTGTCATGCCCTTTGGGAGCTTCTACATGAAACATAATGTATAGAAATACAGTAATGAATGATTTACAGAACTACAATAATGAATAATGTACAGAAATACAATAATGAATAATTTACAGAAAAACAATAATAAATATTGTACAGAAATACAATAATGAAAAATGTAGAGAATGGAAAAAATAAATAATGTACGGAACTACAATAATGAATAATGTACATAAATACAATAATGAATGAAGTTTTAAATAATGTACTGCAAATTAATGAATTGTATTTCTTTTAATTGTATACTGTCTATACAGAACGTTAATGAATACAGTTTAAAATAATGTACAAGACATGAACAAATTATGTCTAAAATAACGTACGGTACGAGTGAGGCCTTATGAGAGTTTCTACATAAATCATAGTATACATAACTACAATAATGAATACAGTTTAAAATAATGTACTGTACATGAATGCATTGTGTTTTCAATAGTATACACTGTTTGTACATTATATGCATAAATAAAGTTAGAAATAATGTATAGTACATGAATTAATTGGGTGTATTTAAATACAGTTTTAGATCATGTACAGGACATGAACACACACAGTCTAAAATAACGTACGGACATTTAATGAAAACAGTCTAAAATAAGTTACGGTACTTTAATGAAAACAGTCCAAAATAACGTACGGTACTTTTATGAAAACAGTCTAAAATAAAGTACGGTACACGAATAAATAAAGTCTAAAATAAATGTACAGTACATTAATGAATAAAATCTAAAATAAATCACGGTTCTTTAATGAAAACAGTCTAAAATATATGTACAGTACATTGGTTTAACAGAGTCACCATTCGGACGTGTGAAGCATTTTGGCAACTTCTACATAAAACATAATGTATAGTATAATAACAAATATTCGAAGCAGAAGAACTTTAAACATTTGTCATTTTACCGTCTAGTAATCATGTTTTGTAACCAATCAATATGGTTTCTTGAACTCTTTAAGTAGATGGGCTTTTACCAAACAATTCCCGCAAAATATATTGAAATCAGACAAGTAGTTTTATAAAATAATTTTACAATTTCTGATGCCGCCGCAAGCAGAAGTATAAATAATCAAAGTACTGAAGTACTGGTAACGAATTATTTTGAACATTTGTAAAATCTAATTTATGAATGCAATTGATCATGCTATTGCACAATTTAGTCTATTTTATTATTATTAATATTTTTGTCCAGAGATTTTTTTTTATCAGTTGACAGTTTTAGTAAATGTAGCATTTCAACGGCGATGCGAGCGTTTAACATGCACACTAACTTTTTCACTGAGCTCTGCGTAAAGTCTGTCAAAACACCCATGGCATATTTGTGAGATTTACATTGTTAGTTCGATTTGTTTTCGTCACCAGGGGCGGATCCAGGATTTGGGCTTATATTATAACTATGTTTCATGTGAGTGAATTAATTATTATAAATCTATAATGTTTAACAAATCGCATAAAATAAGAATTAAAAAAAAAAAAATGAACAGTTCCTACTAGGACTCGAACTCGCGTCCATAAGTAGTCCATGATTAGTAGTTCTACACGCTCTCCATTGCACCACGGTACTTTGATATAATTTTGAGCGTTACTTTCGTATATATATTAAGCTATTGCACCACGGTACTTTGATACAACTTTGAGCGTTACTTTCGTATATAACTGAATGCGCGTGTATGTAAACCATGATCTATAATTAGAAAGCCTCTTTGATCATCGTTATCATGTTGGAAAAAGGAGAAACAACGGCGATGCGAGCGTTTAAAATGCACACTGACTATTTCACTGAGCTCTGCGTAGTGGCATATTTGTGAGATTAACATTGTTCTATACAGCGTGGGGTCGACTTCTAGTGAATGGGCATACGACTAAAATTCATACTCGTGGCTTATACGTACCTGCCGACAAATGAAATATATATGCGCGTACTGTTAATTTGATATTTTCTAGAAAATTGATTATCTATGATGATTCGATAGTATAATTATGACTTCACTGTATTGAAATAACACGTAGAAGTCATTTTAATATCGAAAAAATACCAGGACTATTTAGGTGCAGC
Source organism: Serripes groenlandicus (assembly GCA_031761405.1). Taxonomy (NCBI): domain Eukaryota; kingdom Metazoa; phylum Mollusca; class Bivalvia; order Cardiida; family Cardiidae; genus Serripes; species Serripes groenlandicus. The sequence continues at coordinate 48,706,069 of JASEVX010000014.1, read as the reverse complement.
GAATGTGTATTCTAAGCGGAAGTGTAGTTTAACCGTGACTTCCGGAAAGAAAAACGATCGCGTTAACTGTATTATTTTTTGAGAAAAAATAATTCGTTAAAAATCAATTATTTGATTAATAATTAAAGAGGACCAGCTGAGGAACATTACATTTAAGTCTTGTTAAAATGGACCCATTGGCTTTAGAGGCGTCGTTGATTAAATAAATTGTTGACGACGACGCATTCATGTTGATCACAAAAGTTCACTTTGAGCACTTTGTACTTTGGTTAGTTAACAAATTATTAACAAAAATATTGACAGTTACGATTTTGGAAATAGTGAATCGGTACATTTGAAGTGTTTATCAAGGATTGTGTACTGCACAAAAGTGTGTTCCAAGAAACATTGCCGTCGCTTTCAGGAAGACATAACTGGCTAACGGTATCCAATGTCAGTCAAAGCGTGGTCGACGAAAAGAAGACGGACGATGGAGAAGTGATTCATTCTTGCCCGATGTATAGCAGGCGGGCTGAATGAAAATGTATTAATTTATCTTATTTAAAAAGAATCTACATATACGTCCGCCATGCTTTGTGTTCTGCATACATTCTAACACGACTAAGTAAGTATTTAACACATAGAAGCACTAGGATTAACAACAAATTACCCTGGACATCCGGGCGTGTTCATGTTTCGAACATTCAATCATATATATAAATTATTATTGACATGCCTTTTTCATAAGATGTAAAATATGTTTACCTTTAAATTCAACTATGTGAATAATCATAAAATAAATCACCAGTTTGGTGTTAGTCATTATAAATATATCATTGTACGAAAGTTAAAAGTTCCAAGTAATATCCCTGTTTGGCCCTTTAAGATCCAAAGCAAGTGCGGCCAATGTAAATGTTAAAAATTCACGGTAAGAATAATTCTATATAAAAATTTGCATACTTTAAACTCCTTTTCAAAGGCTTCCGTTGATATCGATGCCACGTGATCTCTCAGTTTGTCCACTTGTACTCGACTCCTAGTCAATCCGTATATATTGTAGTAATTCTCGGCATTTGGTGTGTCGGCGTCTGCAATACAGTTAATATACAAGAACCGCGGCATAGCGGAAACCATGTCGCGCTTGGTCTATATCTTGTAACAGTGACCTTGGCCTGAACCCGAAAACAAACCCGAAAACAACGTAGTTGTTCTCGTATATAGCCCTTGATAGTCTCAGATATATGCGACACACAAGAAAAGCGACACAGCTAAAAACGACGACCTTAACCCAAATGACCCCCCCCCCCCCCCCAGTCAATATTTTCCATCTATGTTGCATTCCTGTTCATCCGCAAACTGATTTAATGATATAAAGAAGTCATTGTTGAAGGGAAGATTTACTTTAAAACGATTGAACGGTTATGCATTTTAATTTGTGTTTCTCTTGTTTGACGTAAACTGTCTGAAATACATCCCTCTTAAGCCATTTAGATAGGATAATTTACTTATGTTGAATAGAGAAATATCAAATATAATTAAATTAAACAATTGCATGTGCACAAAGAATTAAATCAAGAAGTCGATATAATCAGATCATACAAAGGCATCAATGACTTATGGTTGACAATTCCTTGGTGTTTTCCGGATTATCACATTTTTTTAAAAAGAATTCTCTATTTATACTCACCATATTTGCCTATCAAAATGGCCCTCAAGGGATATACTGATTATTGTTATGAAAACTATGTATTCCAGGGTGCTGGTATCGGGGATGAATCACGAATTGAAATCCTAGTCTTCATTAGATGTGTGATAAATTCAAACCTTTCAGGTCTCCACTGTTAACTTCATCTTCACTGAGTTCTTCAACATTGTCTTCAGGTTCGTCGACACTATGTCCAGAGGGAATTACTGGCACACCTCCAATATTACCATATATAACATCCCCATTCGTGACTGGTCCTTTTGATGGTGTTAACTTCGGCAATGTGCTATGCGCTGAAAAGTAGAATATGTAATGGGGTTTTACGCCGTTTTCAACAATATTTCAGTTATATCACTGCGTCAGTTAACTTACTCATTGTCAGTGGGTCCACACACCAAATATTGGCCAGGAAATGTGCCTTTTTTTAATGCACACTACACGATAACCGCGGGCCGCGTCTTATCATAAGACAGGAATAAGCATACACACGTTGGTTGGTTAGTTTTCAACAAATACTTCATATATTCATATATTTACCCTATTCCAATTCGTGACGAATCCTTTCGATAGTATACATGTTATCATGCAATGAGCAGATAATGGGATATATAACACTGGTAAGATGATCTTTTTGTTTACATGTCTACTAGTATGATAAACTTTTAAGTTTATGAGTATACTTAATTTTAGAAATGACGTAATCGCCAGAACTACTTTTTCTGAAATATAAATTAGCCGTTTCACCAGAAAGCTATCGAACCGGATCCGCCTCAAAATGCCGCACAATCTAAACAGGACAGACACGTTTAGCCTCGTTTAGCCTCCTGTGGATTTTCTGTTTAAGGAATCATTGCTCAATACCTCTATCCCCCTGAGACGGAATGTGTCGGACCGGACTAGCCTGCGCAGACTGATCTGGATCGATACATTACACAGCATCCATAATGTTGGTTGTATCGTGGAACGGCTGAATTATGTTGATAGCATAGCAGTCAAAGCAATGGAAAAATACACATTTACAATCAGAAATAAAGTTATCATTGTTTTAATTACATTTCAACAAATATTACAATGCAAATACAAATTGAAAAGAATATCGTTAGGCTATATAAATCACACGGAAATTGCATGTTCAGTCTTTCTTCGTTGAAAATGTAGCATACATAGACCTGTTTATTCTCACGTGATTAGTGCATAGGTAACCTTGTTTAAATACAATCTGAAGCGAGTAATGTCCTATAATGAAAAGCATATCTGTGTAGTAGTTTTAATAAACTTAAATGCCTCCTACATAAACGACAAATCTTGAATTTCTATCGTCAGTCTGTGTTCTACCACGAAAAGAGACAGGGTTTTCGAACAGCGTCATCTACCAATGGATTACTCTTTCATACAGCAGTTCCGACAGACAATCATTATGCGTTCTAGATATCCAGAAAATATTTCTTCTTGCTAAATAACCTTATCATTTACGTACAGCTATTGTTTAAATGATCTTTCTTAACACTAAAAGTTTCGTAACGTGTCTTCGACATGTCAACCCACAACAGTGACGGTATACTTTTCCAAAAAGAATATCTCCAATCAAAACGACGACTAAGTCTAAGCATCACGGTTGTCTTGAATACAGTCATCTGTATTTAAACTTTGAGTGTTACTTGAACTTCCATAGCCTGAACTAACTTTATACATTGACTTTCAGATCCAACACATCTATTCATTTTCAAAACACAGCGTACATACGTGTTGAACTATCTTGTGTACTGAAGCGACGGCCAATCCGCAATACTTACACTTCTACTAGGAATATGTTCGAGGTAATATTGCAATTTTAAGGTACTATGTCACACCAGATATACAAATTATGTAGTAATAATCGAGAAATATGGAATTGAAGTCGGAAGTATTTAGCTTCTGTATGTCGTGTGTACATAATGTTATTCGGCGCGTATGTATGCACGCGCGTGACGACATTCTTTTTTAGGTGAGGTTATTCATGAATGGGCTTTTGTAATTTTGTATGTTATTTATTAAAACTAGTTAAAATGAATGTAGATTTACCTGAAAACGTAATTGTACATGCAAGATAAATAGAATATTACATCCCTGACTTTAAACATAAACTTTATCTGACTCTGAAATGATAATTCTCCCAACCTCGCCAGATAAAGTTTATATCTTAAGTCAGGGACATAATAGTATCTATAACTCTTTCGCAGCCGAATTTCACAAAGTCAAATTTCCATGTTGAACATTGGACCACTCCATTTTCGTTCAATAGGAAGTTCGGTAAAAGTTAATGTTTTAGTGGCAAAAAATGCAAATTTCAGGAGAGACAGCTCGTTTTGACCGTTACACCAGTTCATAAACTGACTGGTCCGTTCGATGGTATTCTGTTAAGCATTATTAATGGTTGCGGTTTAAAGGTGTTGTATGCGTTGTTTTTGTTGAAGCAGTTAGTTATTGTAAAGCCTTCAATTTTTAAGCTTTGCATATTTCAAATAAGAATTAATTTATAACACTTCATTCCTTCCCGTATAAAGATGTATTCCTGTAAGAAGTGATTCTCATCATGTTGTTGATAATGCCACGAAAGTTGAATGCATCATTAATACGCTTTGCCACATTGGTTAGATTTATGACATCGGTTTTTTTTTCCTAGTTAAACTGCACGAGTACTTCACACGTTATTACTGGAGGCAACTGGTAAACTTTATCAAATTCAACAGATTAAAGGAAACAAATATATCGTAATTTATAAATTTTATAAATTGTTTTAGACAACAAACCTGTAGATTGTGTTTTATCAACATTCTCTTTTACTCTCTTTTTCTTATCCGACACTGAATACACGTTATCAGCTATGGTAACATCTGTGTGAATTTAAAGAAAACGAGACTTAACCCTTTTCAAAAGACGGACACTTTCTGACAACTCTGCAGCAAACCACTTTTGAAAACATTGTTGCCAAATTTCAACTTTTGCCAAAAATGTTCCACTCTATGCAATAATTATATTCATATTTATAAACAGTTTCTTCATTTGTTATTTAATGTTTCTGAAGTCGTCCGCTGCAGGTTTGTTGTATGTAGATAATATCCTAGCCTACAGAACGCCCCAGCGAGTGCTAGCTAACAGCCATGTTTGATTGGCTGATTCGGCTAGCACATGCCAGAGTTCTTTGTACATTATAGCAACATGAATATAGCGCTGGTCTTTGTACATAAATGTATATTATTGTAACAGATCGAATTCCCACCAGTTGTTGCAGGATACTTATGCAATTAACTAGATGTAGAACGTGAATATAACCGACATAATGTTACACTTTGTAACAAAGGTAGCAAAGACCTTATGATTCAATGTCACGTACCGGGAACGGTATCTAACTAACATAAGTTCAGTACATTCGTAATTTATAACGCAAATAAAATAACATAATCAATGTACCTTGGTTCCATTCCTTCATTCAAATAGTCCATTTCCAATTCACAATATAACTAAATGTTAAAGTTCCCAAAAGTACAAACATGTAAATATAAGCCTAAACGTAACATCGTGAACACACCGATCAAAGACGATCGATAGATGATAGCTGACAGACAGTTGATAGATGATCTGGTGCACGCTTTACACCCATCTCTTATATCGAACCCGAACACCTCTCGCACAATATATGTATATCCTGTATCTGGTCTGGCCATTTTACCTAACCCCCACACAGATTCCTAGCTTCGTACTGTACACGTGCTAACGGTTAGCAGCTTAGTGCAAGACTGATCAGCATATGTATCGTTAATTGATTCCTATACATGTTTTGTAGGGTCATCTAAGAATTGAGTCTTTCATTATTATGAATGTATGAATTTTCACTAAAACGTAAACTGGTGTCATTTACACCTACCAATTCTTAAGGAAGACGTTGGTGAAGTGGTGCAATGGTAGAGAGTCGGCCTCTCATAATACTTAAGATCCCGGATTCGAATCCCGTATTGAACGGGTTCAGCCTTGACGATTTTTCCACACAAACGGAATCGAACGCTATTAATATAAGCTAATGGCTGGTTTCGCAATACATAAGTTTAAACTAGACTGCTTGTGCATAAAAAACAAACACCTTTGTACAGAGGTCAGCTGTAGGTTAATATTGTGAAGTTATCAAATTGAATTTGTTTATAAAACACTTATTGTCGACTTTTAAGCTTATTAAGCTGATAATATGAAATTGTTTTCTGGCTTTGTATTAACATCAATGTGTTCATCACGGGAATTCGATTCGCCTGTCAAAAATTGTTCAGTGTAAATTACTAAGAGATTCGCCTGTCAAACAATTAACAGTGTAAATAACTAAGAGATTTGCCTGTTAAACAATATACAGTGTAATTTACTAAGAGATTCGCCTGTCAAACAATACAGTGTAAATTATTAAGAGATTCGCCTGTCAAACAATTTACAGTGTAAATTACTAAGAGATTCGCCTGTCAAACAATACAGTGTAAATTATTAAGAGATTCGCCTGTCAAACAATTTACAGTGTAAATTACTATAAGATACTCTCCTGTCAAACAATTTACAGTGTAAATTACTAAGAGATTCGCATGTCAAACAATACAGTGTAAATTATTAAGAGATTCGCCTGTCAAACAATATACAGTGTAAATTACTAAGAGATTCGCCTGTAAAACAATACAGTGTAAATATTCGCCTGTCAAAAAATTTACAGTGTAAATTACTATAAGATACTCTCCTGTCAAACAATTTACAGTGTATTTACTAAGAGATTATCCTGTCATACAATTAACAGTGTAAGTAAATCAAGTAATTTAGTTATCAACCACTCAAGTAATTGATGTGTCAACAACCTCAAACAATGTTAATCATCAATCAGAAATAATTTGCTTATCAACAGTCATAAACTATTTTGTTTATCTACAATCTCAAACAGTTAGATTATTGATAATCTCAACAATTTCTATATAACCAATCGCTCAACAAACCCGACTGTCCGGGATATAGTAAATGTGGATACATACCTTCAATGTTCACACTATTATCATAGATAACCGTCTTTTCAGGATCTGACATTTTTCTTCTTTAATAGAAAATAAAAGCAAAAATAAAAATAAATAAATGAATAAAATAAATATTTTCAGAAAAATGTGCCAACCAATTGTTTATGATACATCTGCTTTAAGAACGTTTTAAAAAGAAAATGACAAAAAAAATGAAACATTTCTCAGGTATGTTATATCTAGCGGTATTATCTCTAGCTGTTTAACCAGTGCTGACCTATTGTGACCGTCTCCACGGTGTAGTGGCCATACCTGTAAACGCAGTTTCCCATATTCAATGTAAATTAGCTTGAGACACACAAACACTTCGGGTTAAAAAGAGTTTTATAAGGTTTATATTCTTTTCTTTTTTTAAAATGAAAATGCCGAATTCGTCAAGGTCAAATATGGTTCCAAATATGTTAATGGTACGTCACTGAAATATCATGTGACGTCATTGTAATATGATTTCATGTCATTCCAAATGCGGTAGTGGGGCGTGATTTACACATCATTCATACATTTTATTATATGTATAAGTTGTGTTATTTCGTTATTATACATTCAAGAATGTGTAAAAAATGTTTGCAGTAGCGATGACTGGCTTTGTATTGTCTACTCGGGGCGTGGTCAATTTGACATATATTTTGGTTAAGTAATAAATCAATATTTCAACGGGCCTCGTAGTACAATACAAAGTCACGTACCAATACTGCAACATCATATTCCCTATGTATTTTAGGTATTACCGTCTTTTCCTGAGGAACATGAAAAGCAAGACAGCAGCTACTACTAAAACAATCATCACAGTAGATCCTACTGCTCCACCGATGACGGCTACATTAACGCTTGTCTTGGCGTCCTGTGTCCCTCCTAGAAACAAATAAACAACACGCAAATTATTCCGTGTATATCATGAAAAACAAGCCAGTGATAAAAGAATATTTCAAGAAAACAGAGCAGCGGTAGTTACGCATTTTTTCTCAAGAAACGTCGGTTCCAGTAAATGGTACATAGTTAAACGATATAGTCAAATTCATCCATCGCATGTTCGAGTTATCGCGAGTCCACTGTATATGTACTTTTGAACTTCAGGTCATGACCTTTCTGTAACCCTCAGTGTTTATTCTAGAAACCTAATGGTATCGTTACCAATGCAAAATTGTTGAAACCATATATAAAAGTTATCTATGAAGCTGTTCCATGAATAACGGGAACAGTTTTTAGAATCATATACCTGGCATATTTTCTCTCATAGACTCTTAATTAGGAAATGAATATATATTACAAAGGAAACGCCGTGATATAACTGAACTATTGTAGAAAATACCATTCAAACAAACAAAGATGGTCCATACAAAGGAAAGAACATATCAAAAACCTATCCTTGTGTGGGTCGTACCAATTTCTTAGAAGTAATGGCTTTCCCTCCTTGGTGCTCGAATGTATGGGATTAGAATTACGAATCACTCTCTGGTGTCAGGATATATGAACAAGTAGTACTAATTATTTACCTAGGAAACGCCATGGTATAACTGAAAGATTGTTGAAAGCGGCGTAGAAACCATATATTCAAACAAACCAAATTGTCGGAAGCGATTATAATCTTACCATCTTGGGAACACAGAAGTTGCGAGCAATCAAACAGACATTCTTCAGATAGCTGGTGACATACATTGTTACAGCTAGGTCCGTAATAGCCTGGCTTACAAGATATACATGCGGTTCCATTATGACGGTCACACGAGGCACAATTTGGACCACACGCATCATTGCATCCCCAGCCTGTCCAGCCGTTTTTACACCCATCTGTGCATTCGCCACTGTTATCAGCACATGTATCATGTAGACAATTGGTATTACATTGATTGCACTGCCCTTTGATAAGATAATAACCAGCATCGCAATGTTGGCAGTAGGAACCAGTACGTCCTGCTATACATAACGTACAATCAGAGTTACTGTTACATGTAACACATTTGTTTGGACATCGTAGGCAATAACCATCTCCTGCATACAGATAATATCCATATGCACAACCGTAAGTACAGCTGTTATTGGTGCATGACCCATTATGACATGTAACGCAGTCATGGACACATCTCGGCCCATAGTATCCCGTCTTACATACATCACAATCATTTCTACTGGAACAACTGTAACATTTCGGGCGACATTCGTAACAACAGGAGGAGTTTGACACTAAATAACACCCGTCATTACATGACTTACATCCCTGAATATTCCCATTTGAACACTTGCATGTCTGGCCTGAAAAATGAAACAATTAGCCATGTTGCTTTTTTCTTTCAATACTGTCTTAGGTGGAAATCCTCAGACTAGCAAATATTTGATAATATTCACGATACGCAATTAATCCAGTTTGAAATCCTATTCAATCAAATAATGTGTATTGTAACGTATTTATTAAGGGTACACGTTTGCTTATCCTCAGTTTTACGGTTTTCTCTAAATCGTGTTCACGAGATAATTTAGTAATTGAATTTAGTGACTTTGACCTTTGACCTGTGACAATGGACACCAACACTGCACATCTCATAATGGCGAACATACTATCAAGTATTATTAATTATTACCCGCAGTTTACGTTGTTCTTTATATCCTGCTTTACGACATCATTTGATAATTCAACCCAATGACCTAGCCATTTGACCCCTTACCCCAATATTAATTAGGGCTCATCTTCACGTACTGTGGAACATGTAACCACAGTACGATTATTCTCAGTGCTACGGATTTCTCTATATCGTACCCATAACATAGGCACACACACAGACACCCCCCCTTCCCATAAGGCCTTGCGAGGGATAATGATTAAGGTTACCTTTGATATCAACTGGGAAGACACAACACAATCCAGAAACGATTATCTTCAAAGTGAGGCAGATCTCCATTTTTGAGGCCTTTTACTCATCCGTACCGAAAGTGTCTTATCTGAAAAATATAATTTGACATTTTATCATATTTATTGACGCTATCATTACTTTTTTCATTATTACCATACTATTATGATGACAATAATGGCGATCAACATCCGCCTTATAACACTGGACTTGTGATAACTCAAACATGAGATAATTCGAAAAGATCGTTTAACTCGAACTAATTACTAGAACGGAACCGTCCGGAATCTTTTAATAAAGTAGATCGGGACTCATCTGTACCCATAGTGCCTTATCTGAAAAAATCAAAGTACTGAAGTACTGGTAACGAATTATTTTGAAAATTAATTAATAATTACATTATCTTTTTTGTTTGTTTTAAACTTGCTTTAAAACTTAGTAGTTTTTAGACAATATAGTCTATTTCATGATTATAAATAATCTTTGTCCATATATATTTTAAAAGAGACATCTGGAAATGTTCAATATATACTGTAATATACTGGGTGTATACGGATAAGTGTGAAAATGTATGGGTAAAACATTTTTTTATTTAAAAAAAATAAACATGCTTAATGTAGTAGAATAACGGACAAAATATGCTAGTCGCACTGTTGCATACTATGTCTTTTTCAAAACATTCCTTACTTTATCATTTGAGTAAAAACTTAAAATCACAAAATTTGGAAGCAATATAGTAAAAATTGAGATAATGTAATTTTGCTCATTTTTGTTAAAGCTTGTTACATGGTTTGTTTATTAACCCTTTCCCACTTACAACACATCTGCAGCAGACGACTTTAAACATATCTTTGCAAACAAATATAAAGCTCTCTATAATGGAGGTAAAATACAAAGGGGAAGAAGATATTATGGGAAAATTGGAATTGCTTGCATTGAGCAAGTTCTACTTCAGTCAAAATGTGTTCTAAAGATGTCTACAGCAATGTCATCAGAAAGCCTCTACATGGGGTAAAGCAGGGTTTTACACCAGTACAAAATGTTGGGAGTCCTTGGGATGCAGTCATGTAAAATTAGGGAGTCCCTCCCTAAAAAACAGGGGTCCCAATACATGATACGGAGCCAAATGTTTATTGTTATATTATGTGTAAGCTGTTGTTATACATATTCATGATTATTATGATTTATCATAAATATGTATAAAACAGCTTATAAATTTAAAATGTATTATCAAATTTAATTTATGCTACTTTGGCACAGTAATGATATTGCTAAGCTTTTTTTTCTGTCTCACAACTTGTCTACTTGTTGGTATCGTAAATAAAGGAAAAGAAAAATGCTGATTGTTTAAGTTTTTTTAATTACTGGAATTTTCTAACTTTCTTTCCAATATTCTCCGAAACTGACGTACTTTCATTGCAACATTTCTCCTCAACTTCTAATTCGGGCTTTCTTTTTCCCCATATCGACCGCAAATCCGTTTGTTTTGACATAATAGCGTCAAGCTTATCGAATAGTTTTCGGACGTGTAAAAATAGCGATAGCTTCGAAGATAGTGTTTTCCTCCGACGACGATTGGTCAATTCATGTCACGTGTGTACTCCAGAGCTCGCATAATGAGATTCCTAATTATATTATTAGAAGCAGGGAAAACCAGCTTTTTAACATTTGATGGATGTATAATATATTCTGGGCTAGTATGTATTCTCGAATGGCAAATTTCAATTTGCCGGGTGAGATTTCAGCCACTAGCATATTATTGCCAGTGAAATTGTTGGACCGAAATACTACGCATTTCTAATCGTCGATCTTTTATTTCAATTGATAAATGTCTCGCGCACATGCCAATTCAAAGACCCCAATATTGGTGACGTTTACTGCATACATTGAGAACAACAAGTTTTAATTTACATATCGCAAATACGATTGGCTGGAATAGTCACGTGTATATTTGGTTTCCCAAATTGTATTTTTATCTACAGATATCTATGATTGGCTGGAATAGTCACGTGTATATGTTTGATTTCCCAAAATATATTTTCTCTACGGAGCTTGTATACGATGACTAGATCTAGTTATATTGTACTTTACCTTTTTAATATGATCTTTTTACAGGCATGCGTCCGATGGGACTCAATTTTATTTTTTCAGGGGTTCCGGTTTATCATTTTATGCGTATTAGACGCAGAAATGCGCGTCTCGTAAAACCCTGCATGGTTCTTCAGCATGGGTTCGACTTCCGTTAACTACGTCACTCACTAGTGAATGGGCATATAACTAAAAATTCATACGCTTGCCGACAAATGAAATATATATGCATTTACTGTTAATTTGATATTTTCTAGAGAATTGATTATCTATGTTGATTCGATAGTATAAATATGACTTCACTGTATTGAAAAAACACGTAGAAGTCATTTTAATATCGAAAAAATACTAGGACTATTTAGGTGCAGCTAATGTGTATTCTAAGCGGAAGTGTAGTTTAACCGTGACTTCCGCCAAAGCAACACGATCGCGTTAACCGCATTATTTTTTGAGAAAAAATAATTCGTTAAAAATGACATTTTATCTTCTCCAACGCGAATCAATACCTAGAACGGAACCGTTCTCTGAAAACAATGTTTTGCAGTTCTCAGACGAGCAATGAGAACTGCTGCTGCTGCGCCATTTTCTTGATTTAATTTTATTACCGGCTTGATTTACAAAATAGTCTTCTTTTTGTTAATACATTAATTTAAACAAATATCGAGGGATTCCTCAGCACGTCGATTACTTGAAGACATTTGTGGTTCCATTTCGACTTCATTCGCATTGTTATTATTATTATTACTAGTAGTAGTAGAAGTAGTAGTAGTTGCAGCAGTAGTAGTAGTAGTAGTAATAGTAGTAGTAGTAGTAGTTGTAGTAGTAGTAGTAGTAGTTGTAGTATTAGAAGTAGTAGTAGTAGTATTAGTAGTAGTAGTAGTAGTAGTAAGTAGTAGTAGTTAGTAGTAGTAGTAGTAGTAGTAGTAGTTGTTAATAGTAGTAGTAGTTGTAGCAGTAGTAGTAGTAGTAGTAACAGTAGTAGTAGTAGTAGTAGTAGTAGTAGTAGTAGTAGTAGTAGAAGTGGTAGTTGTATTATTAGGAATAGTAGTAGTAGTAGTAGTAGTAGTAGTAGTAGTAGTAGTAGTAGTAGTAGTAGTAGTAGTAGTAGTAGTAGTAGTAGTAGTTAGTAGTAGTATTAGTAGTAGTAGTAGTAGTAGTAGTAGTAGTAATAGTAGTATTAATAGTAGTAGTAGTAGTAAGTAGTAGTAGTAGTAATAGTAGTAGTAGTAGTAGTAGTAGTAATAGTAGTAGTAGTAGTAGTAGTAGTAGTAATAGTAGTAGTAATAGTAGTAGTAGTAGTTAGTAGTAGTGGTAGTAATAGTAGTAGTAGTAGTAGTAGTAGTAGTAGTAGTAGTAGTAGTAATAGTAGAAGTAGTAGTAGTAGTAGTAGTAGTTGATAGTAGTAGTAGTAGTAATAGTAGTAGTAGTAGTAGTAGTAGTAGTAATAGTAGTAGTAGTAGTAGTAGTAGTAGTAGTAGTTAGAAGTAGTAGTAGTAGTAATAGTTAATAGTAGTAGTAGTAGTAGTATTTATTTATTCATTTTAATTCCTCCTAGTGGAGATTGATAAATAACAAATAATCACAAGTATAAGTTAAATTAACAAATAGTATGGATATAGAGCATCGTTATGCAGTTCATGTACAAATAATAATATGAATATATACACTGTTGAATAGTGAGATTTACTGCTTTCCTTCATTGATATGTGCTTTATGACCGTGTTTCATCTTTAAGGTTCGAGCACAGAACGCAGTTAAGTGCATTTTGGAACTATGTGTGATTTCCGATTCATAGAGATCACACTAGGTTCCTAAGGCAGCTATAGGCATACACCAATGAGCGCTTGATCATTAGTCTTTCTGTTTCATGTGAAATATCGGTTTCTAGTTTTGAGCCTAGAATCTTCAACATGAAACTTTCAGATGAGTCCGAGCTAAGTTCTTCCGCAATACCAGCATTAACCTCATGTTGTATGCTTAGTATGAACGACGTTTTCTGCGACGTCAAACATGGACACTCACAAAGAACGTGTTTGATACTATCGCTGGTAAACGCATAGCACAGTTTACAATACAGATTGTCAGCATCCGGAATGTTTACCCATATTTTAGCAATTGTTCTGGCAATATTAGGCTTAACCTCTGTAAACACATCGTAAATAACACTTGGGTAGATGGCAGTGTGCAACCGTTCAAATCTAGAAAAATCTTCGTCGACACTTATTCTCAATTTCCAGTTGTCGGATTCATATGCATTGACAACAGTATTTACTGTTAATTTCCAGCTAGTCTTAGACGGCAGAAGTCCTGCATTGTTCAAATATGCATTGATCATATTTGAGAGACCATACAATTTCAATATTCTAAAAATATCAGGGATAAAGCCCTTTAAGACCGTTCTAGGATTTTGTATAAAAGCTAAAGCTTTTTTGAGTAGCAAGTTTTTACTCAGTGAACCGTTTCTTAAACTGAGTAGTTTGTGTAAGAACTTTAGTTTTCTTATGTCGATTCTAGATGACAGACGATAAGTGCCGACCATAGATTCGCACATGTCGGATCTTGTTCTGGTTTTAATCTGCATCTATATCAGACTGTGACATGTTGTTCCAGAGTTCACTACCGTATAGTATTGTTGGAACTACGATACTATTGTATAGTTTCACTGACGTAATAGGATTAAGCGCATCAGATCGCATACCTACATCGGCTAATGCAAAGAATGCATTTTTACCTTTTTGACATCTTTCTTTTATTCTATTAGACAATTTAAGTGATGCGTCTTGCCTGATTCCCAAGTGTATCGCATGGTCATGTTCGTGAATATATGTGTTCCCGATGAGAAGTGAAATTGGAGCGTCATATTTTAACCTATTAAATACAACGATGCTTGATTTACTCGCGCTTACTTCAAACTTCCATTTTGTCGCGTATCGGTATACAATGTCTAGTAAGACTTGCAAATTGTTGGGGGATAAGGCTATAATAGACAGGTCATCAGCAAATGAAGGGTTACCACATCTGAGATTATGTCCTAGATTTAGACTGTAATCGGAGTCCTCTAATTGATGTAAAAGTTCATCTATATAAACTAGGTAATAAAACGTTGAAGCAACTCCTCCCTGCCGTACGCCTCTCTTAATCTGTACAGGACTTGATATGCTACCGCTACTGCGTACATTGCACGTTAAATTATCATAAGAATCGACAATGAGTCGAAGGATTTTACCGTATAATCCTAGTTGTGCCAGTTTAAGGAATAGCCCGTTATGCCAGACAGAGTCAAACGCTGTCTTAACGTCAAGAAACGCGGTATATGTACGGCTATTCTTTTCTGACAGATCATATACTGTTTCCTGTAAGTTAAAAGCTGCCGATATACAGCTTAGTTCTTTCTGGAACCCTTGCTGCTGGACATGAGGGAATGTAATCGATTTCGATGAAAGGAATGATTGGATTCTGCATAGTAAGAGTTTTTCAAAAACTTTACAAAAGCACGGGATTAATGATATTGGCCTATAACTAGATGGGTCACTTTTACTCTTCCCCTTCCCTTTGAAAATAGGAATGATGAGGCTCTTAGTAATAGTAGTAGTAGTAGTAGTAGTAGTAGTAGTAGTAGTAGTAGTAGTAGTAGTAATAATAGTAGTAGTAGTAGAAGTAGTATTAGTAGTTATAGTAGTAGTATAAGTAGTATTAGTAGTTGTAGTAGTAATAGTAGTAGTAGTAGTAGTATTAATAGTTGTAGTAGTAGTATTAGTAGTTGTACATGTAGTAGTAGTAGTAGTAGTAGTAGTAGTAGTAGTAGTAGTAGTAGTAGTAGTAGTAGTAGTAGTAGTAGTAGTAGTAGTAGTAGTAGTAGTAGTAGTAGTAGTAGTAGTAGTAGTAGTAGTATTAATAGTTGTAGTAGTAGTAGTAGTAGTAGTAGTAGAAGTAGTAGTATTAGTAGTTGTAGTAGTAGTAGAAGTAGTAGTAGTAGTTGTTGTAGTAGTAGTAGTAGTAGTAGTAGTAGTAGTAGTAGTAGTAGTAGTAGTAGTAGTAGTAGTAGTAGTAGTAGTAGTAGTAGTTAGTAGTAGTAATAGTTAATAGTAGTAGTAGTAGTAGTAGAAGTAGTAGTAATAGTTGTAGTAGTAGTAGAAGTAGTATTAGTAGTTGTAGTAGTAGTAGTAGAAGTAGTAGTAGTAGTTGTAGTAGTAGTAGTAGTAGTAGTAGTAGTAGTAGTAGTAGTAGTAGTAGTAGTAGTAGTAGTAGTAGTAGTAGTAGTAGTAGTAGAAGTAGTAGTAATAGTTAATGGTAGTAATAGTAGTAGTTAGTAGTAGTAGTTGTTAGTAGTAGTAGTAGTAGTAGTATTAGTAGTAGTAGAGGCAGTAGTAGTAGTAGTAGTAGAAGTAGTAGTAGTTAGTAGGAGTAGTAGTAGTAGTAGTAGTAGTAGTAGTAATTAGTAGTAGTAGTTAGTAGTAGTAGTAGTATTAGTATCGTTATTTTAAACAGCAACGTTAAGGCCAACATCATCAACATGCTTCTTCTTATTGACGCCGCGCTGAAGCGCAATGTCAGTATTGAATACGTTTCAATTTTGTACCATGGGGTTAATTAATTGAAAAGGGAGCAATCAACATTAATTATTATAAAGAAAATCTGTGTAGTATGTTTGAAAAAAAATAAACACTATGAATCATTGAATTGTATTAACTGATTTAAGAAACAATAAGATACAAACTATGTATGTCTTCTACCGTTATTACGAAACATTAGACACATTTAATTTGTATTTAATAACTTTTTCCCATCTTCCTAGGCTACGCTTTATTAACAGATTGGTTTACGACCCTGAAGACCCGATTCATCAAAGCTCAGAAAAGATATACTACTTTTACCCAACTTCCTAGGCTACGTTTTTTTAATTGTTTGCTTTACGGCCCTGAAAATCCGATTCATCAAAGCTCAGAAAAAAAAGTTTCGAGGGATGTATTTCTAAACTTAAAACGTTCCTCGCCATACAGTTTGTTCACTAAGACCAATGTATTCTTGCTATATGTTGACTATACATGTGATTTTTTTCTTTTAATTTCATAAATGCTCAATATAGGCACATATTGACCTTCTTGTTTAAAAAGAACAACGGGAAATTTGGCGTTCTTGGTAACAATATTTACATCTGTCTGTTTGCACAGGTTATTTAAATGTACTGAACTGCATCTGTTTCCTTTAAGTCATGCTTCAAAATCATGCGCGGCGTCTTTGATGCTTTGCATCAAAATTCGTCTTGTTCTTACAATCATGATAATGGTCGTAATGTTTATGGAAAATCATTTTGTGTTTTACTTATTCCTTCTTTAAACACACTTAGGAATACCTCGTTTATCCATTTAAGTGGAAAATATACACATATCAGTATAAGCCGTAAAGGTTTGTTAAGAGATAAAATGTACTTTACAAAAAAACGGCGATATTCATTCGATCATTGTTGAAATTATTTTGATTTGTGTATTCAATTTAAATCAATATTTATATATCAGTGTTCAACGTTTATTTATATTATATTATTATTAATTAATAATTCTTTATACCACTCATATTCATTAATATTCATTGACTCATTACAATCTGTAGGGATTGATAATATGCAAAATAAATATTGCTTACACATGTTTATGGTAATTGAGCCTGTTCTTGAGTAAAGGTACACTTTGGCTTTTGTGAACCGTGTAGAACCAGATCTGCCTGTACATCCGCATAGTATGATCAAAAACCTCCACTGTTCACACATTATTAACACACTCTTATAAGAAGCTTCTGTCAACTTGTGCATAGTCTGAGAAGACATTAGATGTACAGACTGATCTGATGCACTGTACAGAAATACCGTCTTGTACATTTGCTCATGCACTGGCTTTTATAATAATGGTGTAGGGATATACTGTGTATATAACCTTTATTTACGTGTCCGTTAAATAAATATAAAACTACTACTACTACTACTACTAACTACTACTACTACTACTTCTACTACTACTACTACTACTACTACTCCTAAAAATACAACTACTACTTCTACTACTACTACTACTACTACTTCTACTACACTACTACTACTACTAACTACTACTACTACTACTACTACTACAACTACTACAACTGCTACTACTACTACTACTACTACTACTACTACTACTACTACTACTAATACTACTACTACTACTAATATACTACTACTATTATTAGTATTATTATTACTTCTACAACTACTACTACTACTACTACTACTACTACTACTACTACTACTACTAACTACTACTCCTACTACTACTACTACTAACTACTACTACTACTAACTACTACTACTACTACTACTGCTACTACTACTACTACTACTACTACTACTACTACTACTACTGTTACTACTACTACTAGTACTACTACTACTACTACTTCTACTACTAACAACTACTACTGCTACTACTTCTACTATTACTACTACTACTACTACTACTACTACTTCTTCTACTACTAACAACTACTACTACTAACTACTACTACTACTACTACTATAAATTATTACTACTACTACTACTAATATTACGACTACTATTACTTATATTACTACTACTAATAGTACTACAACTACTACTACTTCTACTACTACTACTACTACTACTACTACTACTACTACTACTACTACTACTACTACTACTACTACTACTACTACTACTACTACTACTACTTCTACTACTACTACTATTACTACTACTACTACTACTATTACTACTACTACTACTACTACTACTACTACTAATACTACTATTACTACTACTACTACTACTACTACTGCAACTACTAATACTACTACTACTACTACTACTACTACTACTATTACTATTACTACTACTATTACTACTACTACTACTACTATAACTACTACTACTACTACTACTACTACTACTACTACTACTACTACTACTAATATTACTACTACTACTACTACTGCTTCTACTACTACTACTACTACTACTACTATTATTATTATTATAAACTATGATATAAGATTACTATAAAAAAATAATTATGCTGTAACCATATGAACTAATATTTAATATAGTCCTGACCTTGTATGGTTTGACAGCTAGAATATCCCTTTCAATAGTTAAAAATCCTATTTATGTATAAATTATTTGTTTTTATGCCAGTTTTAAATTCACATGAACAGTTTTGTATTATTATTTTCTCCATACAAAGTGAAATGTGGAGCTTGGAGCCGGTGATGCATCAATGCTACATCAATCCATTGTTTGTTTTTTAGTAGGTCAAAGTGCACGTGTTAAAGAACGTATTGTTCATGTTTCACAATGAGTGACGTTTGATTGAATTGTTAACTTCCTTAATCGATACCTCATATTTTATTTAAAAGTCGTCTGCTTTCAAAATACTTTAGAGAGCGAAACACGTAAAATGTCGAAGAATGAGTTGAAAATATTGTTGGCAAAGAAGACATTGCTCATTTTGGCGCAATGTCTCCTTTGATCATAATGTTATACAAACTCGTCCGTTACAAGGTCGTCACAATGTGTATGCCTCATATTCTATTTTGCAATTCGACTGCTTTTAAAATATTTAAACAAAAACAAGGTAAACATATAGAAGAATGAGTTGAAAACATTGGGGGCAAAGGAGACATTGCTCATTTTGGAACAGCTTCTCCTTTGTCCACAGTGTTATAAACATTCGTCGGCTGCAAAGTACTTATTGGTGTATTGTTTTTTAAAAACAACGTTGTATCAAAATGTACCTAACACAAATGTTTATGAGATTGTCAGTCGAATCGACCAACCAAGCACAGCTGGTTAAGCCTTTTCCGCATATAGACGCTTTCTGACTCTGCAGCAGACGACTTTTGAAAACATTATGACAACAGAAGAAATTGCTCACAATCTCCTCCACTCTTTACAATGATTATAATATTTCATTTATAGATTTTTTAACACCAGATGTTTTTAAAGTCGTATGCTGCAGAAGTGTTGTATATGGGAAAGAGTTTAACTATCACTTATCTGAGTTGTAGGTGTGTAAGATACAGCTTAACAGTGTACTATTTGAAGACGCATTGTGCCACATCTGCAGCAGATGCCTTTTAAAAAGACATGTGGCAATGAGCAATACCAATCTTTGCCATAATGTTTTCAACTATATTCAATAGTTAAACGGAAGATACGCCTCACGTACCAAGCTTTGCCATAATGTGTTCAACTCTATTCAAGAGTTAAACGGAAGATACGCCTCACATACCAAGCTTTGCCATAATGTTTTCAACTTTATTCAATAGTTAAACGGAAGATACGCCTCACATACTGTACCAAGATTTGCCATAATGTTTTCAACTATATTCAATGGTTAAACGGAAGATACGCCTCACATACCAAGCTTTGCCATAATGTTTTCAACTTTATTCAATAGTTAAACGGAAGATACGCCTCACATACTGTACCAAGCTTTGCCATAATGTTTTCAACTCTATTCAATAGTTAAACGGAAGATACGCCTCACATACCTAGCTTTAAAAAGACATGTGGCAATGAGCAATACCAATCTTTGCCATAATGTTTTCAACTCTATTCAATAGTTAAACGGAAGATACGCCTCACATACCAAGCTTTGCCATAATGTTTTCAACTTTATTCAATAGTTAAACGGAAGATACGCCTCACATACTGTACCAAGCTTTGCCATGATGTTTTCAACTCTATTCAATAGTTAAATGGAAGATACGCCTCACATACTGTACCAAGCTTTGCCATAATGTGTTCAACTCTATTCAATAGTTAAACGGAAGATACGCCTCACATACCTAGCTTTAAAAAAACATGTGGCAATGAGCAATACCAATCTTTGCCATGATGTTTTCAACTCTATTCAATAGTTAAACGGAAGATAAGCCTCACATACCTAGCTTTAAAAAGACATGTGGCAATGAGCAATACCAATCTTTGCCATAATGTTTTCAACTCTATTCAATAGTTAAACGGAAGATACGCCTCACATACCAAACTTGGCCATAATGGTTTCAACTCTATTCAATAGTTAAACGGAAGATACGCCTCACATACTGTACCAAGCTTTGCCATAATGTGTTCAACTGTATTCAATAGTTAAACGGAAGATACGCCTCACATACCAAGCTTTGCTATAATGGTTTCAACTCTATTCAATAGTTAAACGGAAGATACGCCTCACATACTGTACCAAGCTTTGCCATAATGTGTTCAACTCTATTCAATGGTTAAACGGAGGCTACGCCTCACATACCAAGCTTTGGCATAATGGTTTCAACTCTATTCAATAGTAAAACGGAAGATACGCCTCACATACCTAGCTTTGCCATAAAGGTTTCAACTCTATTCAATAATGTGTTTAACTCTATTCAGTAGTTAAACGGAAGATACGCCTCACATACCAAGCTTTGCCATAATGTGTTCAACTCTATTCAATAATGTGTTCAACTCTATTCAATAGTAAAACGGAAGATCCGCCTCACATACCAAGCTTTGCCATAATGGTTTCAACTCTATTCAATAGTTAAACGAAAGATACGCCTCACATACCAAGCTTTGCCATAATGTTTTCAACTCTATTCAATAGTTAAACGGAAGATACGCCTCACATACCTAGCTTTGCCATAATGTGTTCAACTATATTCAATAATATGTTCAACTCTATTCAATAGTTAAACGAAGGATACGCCTTACATACCTAGCTTTGCCAAAATGGTTTCAACTCTATTCAATAATGTGTTCAACTCTATTCAATAGTTAAACGGAAGCTACGCCTCACATACCACGCTTTGCCATAATGGTTTCAACTATATTCAATAATGTGTTCAACTCTATTCAATAATGTGTTCAACTCTATTCAATAGTTAAACGGAAGATACGCCTCACATACCACGTTTTGCCATAATGGTTTCAACTCTATTCAATAGTTAAACGGAAGATACGCCTCACATACCAAGCATTGCCATAATAGTTTCAACCCCCACCCCCACCCCCCCTACCCCCCCACCCCCCACCCCCACAAAGCCATGCGTGGGTTATGATTAAGGTTACCTTTGATATCAACTGGGAACCCACAACGCAATCCACAAACGACTATCTTCCAAGTCGGGCATATTTTCATTTTTGAAATCGTTTAATCAAGTAAATCGGGACTTATCTGTATCAAAAGTGTCTTATCTGCAAACAATAATCAGCATTATGACACTGGACTCGTGATAACTCAAGCATGAGATAATTCGAAAAGATCTTTTAACTCAAAACAATAACTAGATCAGAAACGTCTGTTGAAAACAGCGGTTGGAGCAGTTCTCAGAAAAGGAACTATAACTTCTGCTGCGTCATTTTCTTGATTTAATTTTATGATTGTCTTGCTTTACCAAATTGTGCTGTAAATACATTTATTTAACAAATATCGTGGGATTCCTCAACACGTCGATCACTCGAAGTAATCTATGGTTCAATTTCGATATCCTTGGCATTATTATAAATATTATAATTAGTATTATATTTACTAACAGTAGTAGAAGAAGTATAAGTATAATTAGTAGAAGTGGTAGTAGTTGTAGTAGTATTAGTAGTAGTAGTAGTAGTAGTAGTAGTAGTAGTAGTAGTAGTAGTAGTAGTAGTAGTAGTAGTAGTAGTAGTAGTAGTAGTAGTAGTAGTAGTAGTAGTAGTAGTAGCAGTATTAGTAATGGTAGTAGTATTAGTAGTAATAGTACTAGTAGAATAGTAGTAGTAGTAGTAGTAGTAGTAGTAGTAGTAGTAGTAGTAGTAGTAGTAGTAGTAGTAGTAGTAGTAGTAGTAGTAGTAGTAGTAGTAGTAGTAGTAGTAATAGTAGTAGTAGTAGTGTAGTAGTAGTAGTATACTAGTAGTAGTAGTAGTAGTAGTAGTAATAGTAGTAGTAGTAGTAGTTGTTGTAGTAGTAATAGTGTAGTAGTAGTACGATCAGTATTATTATAGTTGGTTTAAACATCATCAGTAATGCTAAGATCATCATCATGCTTCTTCTAACTCTTATTATCGTTACTATGGTCGTAATGTTTATCATATGGAATATCAGTCTGTGTTTTACCTTGTCATTCGTTAAACACACCTAGTACTACCTCGCTGATCCAATAAAAAGTAAAATATACACATATTAGTATACAACATATGTAAACAGTGTTGTGTAATTATTTTCCTCATACAAAGTGAAATGTGGAACTTGGAGCCTGAGATGACTCAATGCTACATCAGTCCCTTGTTTGTTTTTTAGTAGGTCAAATGTCCCGTGTTAAAGAAAGTATTGTTCCATGCTCCACAATGAGTGACGTTCGATTTCGTGTGAGTCTTTATCTTCCTTAATCGCATACCTCATATGTTATTTAAAAGTCGTCTGTTTTCAACATACTTTGAAGATCGAAAGACTTGAACATGACGAGGCATGAGTAAAAAATATTGTGGACAAAGGAGACATTTTTCCTTTGGTCATAATGTTATATAAATTATTTAGTTGCAAAGTAGTCAGAATTTGTAAGCCTGGTATGCTATTTTACAATTCGAATGCTTTTAAAATATTTAAACAAAAACAACATTGACATATCTAAGCATGAGTGGAAATATTGTGGGCAAAGGAGACATTCTTCCTTATTTCATTATGTTATATAAACTCGTCCGTTGTAGACAAAATGTGTAAGCCTGATAGATATTTAAACAAAAACAACATTTTTATATAGAAGTATGAGTTGAAAACATTGGGGGCAAAGGAGACATTGCTAATTTTGGAGCAATTTCTAATTGTTATAACAATTCGTCGGCTGCAAATTTCTCATTGGTGTAAGCCTGATATGCTTTATTATAAGTCGTATGCTTTCAAAATACTTAAATTCGTTGGCAACAAAGTTATAAAAAACAACGTTGTATCAAATGTACCTAACGCAAATGTTTAGGCCATTGTCAGTTGAAAAGACCAATCAAACACAGCGTTTAAGCATTTCCCACATATAGACGCTCTCTGACGACTCTGCAGAAGACGTCTTCTGAAAACATTATGACAAAAGAAGAAATTGCTCTTAATCTTTTCAACTCTATTAAATGATTATAATGTTTCATTTATAGTGGTTTACAATGTTTTTAACCAGATGTATTTTAAGCACGTCTGCTGCATAATTGTTGTATATGGGAAAGTGTTTTACCAGCACAGAACTGAGTTCTAGGTATATTAGATACAGCTTAACAGTCTGCTTCTTGGAGATGCATTTTGCCGCATCTGCAGCAGATGCCTTTTGAAAACATTGTGGCAATGAGCAATCTACACTTTGCCACAATGTGTTCAACTATCTTCAAAAGTTTAACGATAAATACGCTTCTCGTACCAAATGTCCCGGGTTCGATATCCCGTGATGAGCGGAATCTGCCTTTGGGGTTTTTCCATACAAACGGTGCGAGTACTGGCTCAGTTTCCAGGAAGCAGACATCGAGTCTGATTAATATAAGCTGAACGTTTCTTTTGAAATCGATGTAAAATAAATAAGTTTATTAAAACGGAAGTTACACTGTATGTTTAACCTTTTACCTAATACAGACGCTGGCCTTTAGAAACAGATTCTATTTTTCACATAATTGTTTCAAAATTACAGATATACATCCAGTTCTCTAAATTGAACAAAACACCTCGTTCGTGCAGTGGATAACATTGTGACTGGTGCCCTGGTGTCAGGATAAGCTTATCAGCAGTACTTGTACGAACAATGCGTATTTACCATCAAACTTGGCCCATCTTCAGAACGAAATGAAATTTACACAGTATGTTTGCTCATACATATGCCCCCTTTCAAACTTGCCACGAAATAAAACGTTGTCAAATGTTCATTGTTTCCATGGCAACACAATTTCTTCTTCCTAAACTAGGAAATTAAGCGGAAATATATGAGAGTCAACACTACATATAATCTTCAAACATAACTATAAACACAAGTTACTATGGAAACAGGCCATGGTTTCAACTTATGAAATATTAATTATTTATCAATGTTCAAGTAAAACACAGATAAGACTTACTTTCTGAAAATAGATTATTATAAATGATACTCTGTATATAAGAAAATAAAATATTTACATGTATTCTTTATTCTCATAGACAGTGGATACTGAACTTCAAATTTTGGCATTGAAACAACAATATCCTATATATAAACGTTATAGTATTCTTGCATTCGCTAGAAAATGTATAAACTAAAAAAGTTTGATTGCAACAAAATTGTAAAACATGATTGAATATTATTATTTCATTAACATATTTGTGAAATACATACAAATATAGATATTTATAAAGTACTAAGCTATGCTTTTAGTATAGTAGACTTGTGATGTATAAGTCGTAGTCATCATGGTGTAATGAAAAGTGTGTGTGTGCAACCGTATGAACTTGTTGAAGCTGTATCTCCTTAATGCACAACTGGATGGTCAAATAACTTGCCATGTTTGTTAAACTTGATATGATGATGTGTCATATTCAAAACTCATGATTGTAGCTCAGAGGTCAGGGTCAAACATTTAAGGTCAAAGGTCAACAATTGATGAAAACATCTTTTCAATGCTCTCGCTTCTACCTTCATTTAAAGACTATCACACAACTTGGATTTGTTGTTCAATTGAACAAGATGTTGTGCTGTTTGCAAGACCTAGAATAGTAATTTACTTGTCAAGGTCATATTTTTTTTATTAAAGGTCAAATGCAGTTGAAATATAGTTTGTCAATACTATAACATTCAAACATATATAACAGTCATAAAGGAACTAACAAGTAACCAAGCAATCATGCAATGGACCATGTCTGGGGTGTGACCTGCGAAATTGATGAATCGAATGACTGCAGCTGAAAGGTCAAGGTCATTGCAAATATTTAAACTCAAAGCAAAAAACAAGACGGCCAAGATTGAACTAAATCGATAATCTGAGTGATAGTATAGTAGCAAATGTTACTGCTAATACAAATAAAAAAATGATTAAGAGTGGGAGTGAACTGCAATTGAAACAGCTTATGGGTAAAGGACAATTATAATAATGCATAATGCCTGTCTGGGATGTGACTTGCGAAATTGATGAATCAGTTCATGTATAACACATAAAACACCAATTACTGCAGCTGATAGGTCGAGGTAATTGCAATTATTTAAACTCAAAGCAAAAACAAGAGGGCCAAGATTGACATAAATCTGTCACCTGAGTGATAGTATAGTAGCAAATGTTACTGCTAATACAAATAAAAAATGATTAAGAGTGGAAATGAACTTCAAATGAAACAGCTTATCAGTAAAGGACACTAACGATTGTGCATACCAATTTGAAACAATTTGAAAGAAGACCACCCCAGGAACACTCCTGTGAAGTTTGGTTGATGTCAGCCTATTGTTTAGGAGGAGATGTCGTTTGAATCTAAAGTTATTTTATCCTTTTTCCGATGCCACCTGGAAGTTATCTTTGTCAGCCAATCAATATGGCTTGAACAAATTATGTACATAGCCGAGAAAACTCAATCAGTGCTATCGACAACGGTCCACAGGGCGTCACCATTTAATAGTTGAACACGCTGAATTGTCCGTGTTATGTGTCGTGCCGAAAACACTCAATCAGTGCTATATTTCAAGGGTCAGCTGGGCGTCATTATTGATTTTTTTGATGATTCAAACCCGCTCCCCTCACCATACTTTCACTCACCAATACTCCACACATCATTCTTCTGAGGCAATTTGGGTGTATATTGTGTCCGTACACATCAAACACTTGGCCGGCCGTGTGATGGATACACGCTTTAACTTAATCGGTTGGTTTGGCTAGCACTCGCTGAGTACTCGGTGTGTTAGGACAATCTGAATACATTCCCGGCTACGTGCCAACATATACCCTTTATAGTCCATTAATAGGAGATAAATGATGTGAATTTTAGTCCATTAATGGAAGATAAATGACGTAATTTGTAGTCCATTAATTGAAGATAAATAACGTGATTTTTGTTACATTAAAGGGAGATAAATAAGGTGGTTTTTTTTGTCCATTAATGGGAGATATATGACGTAATTAGATTGTCCATGAATGGGAGGTAAATAACGTGATTTGTGTGTCCATCAATGGGAGATAAATGACGTGATTTGTGTGTCTATCAATGGGAGATATATGACGTGATTTGTGTGTACATCAATGGGAGCTAAATGACGTGATTTGTGTCTTCATTAATGGGAGATAAATGAAGTGATTTGTGTGTCCATTAATGGGAGATAAATAACGTGATCTTGTGTTCATTAATGGAAGATAAATGACGGGATTTGTGTGTCCATTAATGGGAGATAAATGACATGATTCACAATGACCTTCGTCAATCATCGGAAACAACTAAAGGTGGACTCAGGATTCGCACTCACAACCCCTGGATATATTGCTTTCGTCGTTACTGTAGAACTTCGTTGGCAATGCCGCTAAGCGGGCAAAGAGACAGACAGTCGCCAATGCCAACTGAGTTAAAAGAACGCACACCTTTCGATTAACACAACCATGATTTGAAACAACAGTGTTATACCAAGCAAACATTGTTTAAATATATAGAAATGACTGTTTTAAATTGACACATGACAGTCTTCTTTTTCCATTTATGTACATTGTCCACTCTGGGAGTGAATGATTTGTTCTTGCGGTACATGTATATACCGAGTCTGTATTAATTTGTTAGCTAGCCTATCGGAAGCTACAGACCGTCATCGGGCTTTGGAGATGTACTGGTTAGAGCCTTAAACTTATGGGCGGGAAAACCAAAGTCTTTAAAGTTTGTAAAGTGGCAGTAGTTGCTTCCCTCCTTTACGGATTGCGAAGACGATATCACTATTGAAGCACTGGTGTCTGGATACATTTACCAGCATTACTTGTAATGTTCCAAGGAAAGGTCGTAATATACCTGAAAAACTGTTAAAAATCGTACATCCGTCGATATATTGTAATACAGCGACGGATGATGGAAATGTATCTTGAGGGTTTGCATATTATGATGCCCTTTTACTAGAAGTTTACCACTGGCCCTGTCAATAACAGTTTCCAATAATCATAACAAATGTGTAAAAGTTAAGTTTTCTTGAAGCTCCGATATTGTAGAGAACACGACCTATTTTTGTATACTTTGATATGTTTCCTTCTATTTTTCATTTTGAAAAAAGATGCAGTATCTGTCGATATTGCACGCATTGATATTGCACTCAAATCTTGTTTACGTGATGCTAAAGACGGAACTATTACCAAAAAGTAACGTTAAAAGGCGCTCTCATCCAACATTTGATGATTAAGAGACCAGCTAGCTTCTACTTTTACTTTTTTACTGCCTAGAGCTTAGTGCATCGCAGGCAAGTGACAACATCAAACTAGTAAAAAACACCAATTAGGCATATTTACAAATAAAAATGAAATTAAAAACATCTGTGTTGGTTTAGGCTGTGAATGACTACAGACGGGACTTAAATAAGTCTACAGACTTAATCTGCGCAAGGTCCGGAGGAATGGGGTTTCAGTCTCTGATAGTCCTATAGAAAAATGTTGTTATACAGTGTTTGGTACATCTTTCATAGATGACACGTAGTGAACAATCGATAGACATACAACACAAACAATCTGCTCTATTTATAGCGTTAGCTGTGTTTGTAAATATCTTTGTAGTTTCTGACGTAATAATGTAACGTGTAGATCAATGATATTGCTCGAGTGTAAGGACGTACGCTATAAAGTTGTTTTGATTGTCGTTAACGATATATTATAAGTGTATCTCAATTACATATGAACACGAAATAAAGAGGGAGTCATAACTATTAGGATGAATAGGCAAATGATTGTTTTAAAGGTAGGTCTTCAGATTTGTGTTGTCATCCTCCCATGTGAAGTTTATCAACGCAGTCTAGAAGACGTGTGCTCGCTTTACTGAACACACTGTGCAGTCAAAAGCGGCATCTACATCGTAATGAAGAACACAAATATCCAGGCGTAAATACCAGAATAAGATAATACACGAGTTATTAATGACAAACACTATCATTTTGTCGACGATTCAATTACACGAGTTGTTAATGAAAAAAACTGTTAGAAAAAGCGTTACACATCATTTTGTCGACGATTCAATTTCGAGTCGAAACCAAATGAGAAACAACAATGGCGGTCCTTAAATTATATTTTACAAGATCCTAGCAACCATTGGAAAGGACATTATAAATGCACGATAGATCGTTAATGATTATTGATCTAAACAATCCAAAATTAGTGTTAATTTTAAAACAAACAAAATGAGAAATTCTAATAGCCAATATCAAATTATACAACATAAAGGTTATTGCGTGATCATGGGAATGTGTTGTGTTTGGACTCGTTCCTTCGGCGGAGTTCTGCCCTCGCAAGGTCGGGCAGCTCAGCCGAAGGAACTCGTCCAACACAATATTTTCCCATATGGATGCAATAACCTATAACATTACAAAGATAGTCAAAATAGTAGTACGAGCTTTTTTCTTTAGGCATAACGACTCATGTTTAAGGATTCAAGTCATGCCCCTGGGTAACTGCATTGTCTGCTACTGATTATTTCTCAGGATTGATAAAGGTCATTGTGAATAAAGTTCTTCACCTTTAACCGATGGACTGAACAGTTTATGTGAGAACATAGGAAGAAACATTGGAATAATGCTATATTGAGTACAGGTGCGAGTAAGACAGGAACACGTGGTTAGAATATATGGCCGCCGCGATGTTGCAATAAAATCATAATAAAGTAAATGGCGTAATACAACTGAAGAGATAATGTTGATTTCGTCATATATATATCACCGTTTTAATTGACATATACAAATTTAGTTTGGTTACCTCCCTTGATATCGTGCTATTGCATAGGTATCGGTACATGCTAATCAAAACTGGCAGAATTCTACCCGTGGATTTTTCCGAGACTACAGAAAAGACTTTCTATACCCATGCCGTAAGACCGCTCTCGTATATCTATTTATGGCGCTCCTGATACCAGAGAGAACAATCAAAGTTAGTTTTTCTAAACATGTTAACTTTGTCTAAAACTTACTTTGCTTGAAATATAAATTCCAAATCATCGGTAAAGTTGGTCAGTTCGAAATAACGCTAAACGTTATCTGTAACGTTTAATTGTATTGGCTGATTGCATGTCCAATCAAAACAAGGGAGAGATTAGCCTCTATCCTTCATATAGGTAGGTACAACGAGGAACCAGTTTAATATAAATTGTGTTGCAGTGAAACCCGCCTTAGCATATCAACTCCAACGTCTGTTCATCCCACGTTGGCATAGTTACAGGAAATGTGCATGGTAGATGACATATTTGTTGCTTTTAGGAGTTAGTCAGATACTTTTTATTGCAAGGAGGGACACACTTAAAAACTCAAGGTACAAAGACATGAATAAGACTTTAGGAATATTAGTTTTAATAGATAAAAGATACATGCATATGGACTTTTGGAGGAATTTTGGTATTGTAAGGTAAACAGACATGATAAGTAGCATTATTTTTATAATTTCAAGCGTAAAGTATACCATCATCTATGTGCGCCAAGAATGTTACGTGCATAAGTCGTTATCCTTTCCCCGAAACCCTATGCGCCAATGAGTTATGTCACTACAACAGTTTTCAAAGTATTTTGTATGACCCGACTGTGAATCGAATCCTGGTTTCACAGTGTAACCAATTAATCAACAGAGCTTTTAACACAATGGTCAGGATTTTGATGCAACATGAATCTTCTGTCCACCTGTATTTGATACCTAGTCAATCGTTATATATTGGAGTAGTTACTGGTAGTTGGTACTTCATAGTCTGCAATGTATAAGATAAACAAGAAACGCGATTTAGCCATAAAACCCGATTTTCAACAGTGACCATAACAAATATGAGCCGTCCCGCAAGATAACCAACATTGTGGACTCTGCGTAAAGTATCGACCAGGATCAGCTTAAGCATGCAGCGCAGGCTAACGCGGACATACACTATTTGACTCCTGTGGATTTTCTGTTTCATGAGTCATAACGCTTTACCTCTATTCCCCTGAGACGGATTGTGTCGGGCTGGATTATCCTGCGAGGAGTGCGCAGGCTGATCCGGGTCGATGCATTACGCAGAGGCCATAATGTTGGTTTTCTCGAGAATTGTGGGGATACAATAATTACAGTATATACTCCAATATGCATTGTGGGATTACCATTATGCAACGCGAGTTGAAATGCTATTCTTGATACAACGTAAATTCAAACCATTCATGTCTCTATAGTCAACGTCGTTTTTTGTATCGAGTTCCTCATATACTGGTCCTATTGATGGTATTAAAGTTGTGTCATCAGCTGAAAGAAAGAAACCTGACATTGATGTCTTCATATATACCTTCCCCATTCGTGACTGGTCCTAGTGATGGGTTAAACATTGTGAATTGAGCTGAAAGATAGAAACATAACAATGCTGTTTATATATATACCTTCCCTATTCGTTACTGGTCCTAGTGAGGGGGTTAAAGTTGTGTAATGATCTGAAAAAAGAAGCATAACATTGCTGTCTTCATATATACCTTCCCAATTCGTGACTGGTCCTAGTGGTGCGTTTAAAGATATGTAATGAGCTGAATGAAAAAAACATAACATCGATGTCTATATTTATAATTTCCCTTTTCCAGACTGGTCCATGTGATTAGGTTAAAGTTGTGCAATTAGCTGAATGACAGAAACATAACACGATGTTTTCATATATACTTTCCCAATTCGTGATTGGTCCTAATAATGGGGTTAAAGTCGTACAATGAGCTGAATGAAAGAAACATAACATCGATGTCTTTATATTTACCTTTCCTATTTGGGACTGGTCCTTGTGATGGTGTTAAAGATGTGTAATGAGCTGAAATAAAGAAACATAACATTGATGTCTTCTTATGTACCTTCCCCATTCTTGACTGATACGTTTATGTTGTTAAAGTAGGCAATATGTAATGAGCCGACAGAAAGAAACATAACACCATTGGCTGACTGGTCTTAATGGTGGTGTTAAATTAGATAAAGAAAAAAGATGTTGTTTGCCATTGGGTGGAGATATTAAATTTTGAAAAGCAACCAATTCCCCTCTGAAGATTTGTTCTTGTAATGATGTCTTTGTTCGTTTGAAAGATGCTTTACGACGCCTTCAAAAGTATTTGCTTTATATCGACTCGTTTTGAAAAACATAAACACAAGCAGAAATGCACGATTATAAACACATTTACACAAGAACTAATACAAGACTTTAACAACATTTGCGAATAGTCTAGACCAAATTCAGACTGAAAATTCGTACTGTCTTTTATCTTTTGAAAAATTGTTCGCTCTTCCGGAAACAATGTCAATTAAACACGTACAATTTGTTAAACCTTTCCCTCATATATAGACGCTTCCTGACGCCTTTGTTGCTGACGACTGTTTAAAAAAATTAATGAGCAACTTCTACTTTAGCCACAATGTTTGCAACTCTATTAAAATATTAAAAGAATATTCTTTCATGTATAGAGATATTGCCTTATCGTGCCCATATGTTAAAAAGTGGTAACCTGTCAAACTTGTTTTAAGCAGCCATTCGTTATAGGGTCCAAATGTGGCTGCCGCTGCGTAATACAAGTCTAAGAAAGAAGAACATGTTGTTTTGGTTAATCGTCAAGTGGCTGATAAACAGAAGTGACCGCTAACGTACGTTAGACCATGAGAACTTGGTAAGCAATCACCAGTTCACCTTTCTGAAGCAACTGTCTACTTTTCCACATATAATTTTAGCCCATTGGTTGAAGACACATGCGGTTTGTCACACTTACTTTTGGTAAATGTCACAAAGTATGTTGGCCGAGCTTTGGTTCTAACGTATCAGAGCTTTGTCAGCACTGACTCAAAGTAGGCGTTTCCATGTTCCAAATCGGGCGACTCCATTTTTCATGCATTGTGGGGATACAATACTTACAGTATATATCCCGAAATGCATTGTGGGGATTTAATAATGACAGTATATACCCCGATATGCATTGTGTGGTTTCAATAATTACAGTATATACCACGAAATGAAGTGTGGGTATACAATAATTGCAGTATATACCCCAATAGGCATTGTGGGGTTACCATTATGCAACGCGAGTTGAAATGCTATACTTGATACAACGTAAATTAAAACCTTTCATGTCTATGTAGTCAACGTCATCGTTTTTATCGAGTTCCTCATATACTGGTCCTAGTGATAGGGTTAAAGCTGTGTAATGATCTGAAAGAAAACAACATAACATTGATGTCTTCATATATACCTTCCCCATTCGTGAATGGTCCTAGTGGTGCGGTTAAAGATATATAATGAGCTGAATGAAAGAAACATAACATCGATGTCTATATTTATAATTTCCCATTTCGAAACTTGTCCATGTGATTGGGTTTAAGTTGTGCAATGAGCTGAATGACAGAAACATAACATCGATGTCTTTATATTTACCTTCTCTATTCGGGACTGTTCCTTGTGATGGGGTTAAAGATGTGTAATGAGCTGAACGGAAGAAACATAACATTGACGTCTTCTTATATACCGTCCCCATTAATGACTGATACGTTTATGTTGGTAAAGTAGGCAATGAGCCGACAGAAAGAAACATAACACTTTTGGTCGACTGGTCTTAGTGGTGGTGTTAAATTAGACAATGAAGAAGATGGTGTTTGCCATTGGGTGAAGATATTATATTTTGTAATGCAACGAATTACCCTCTGAAGATTTCTTCCTAAAATGAGGTCTTTGTTCGTT
The DNA here is from genome assembly GCA_031761405.1 of Serripes groenlandicus. Lineage (NCBI taxonomy): Eukaryota > Metazoa > Mollusca > Bivalvia > Cardiida > Cardiidae > Serripes > Serripes groenlandicus. The sequence continues at coordinate 48,672,533 of JASEVX010000014.1, read as the reverse complement.
TGAAAGATGCTTTACGACGCCTTCAAAAGTATTTGCTTTATATCGACTCGTTTTGAAAAACATAAACACAAGCAGAAATGCACGATTATAAACACATTTACACAGGCAGTAATACAAGACTTTAACAACATTTGTGAAAAGTCTAGACAAAGTTCAGACTGAACATTCGTATTGTCTAATCTTTTGCAAAATTGTTCGCTATTCCGGAAACAATGTAAATTAAACACTGACGCCTCTGTTACTGACGACTGTTAACAAATTATACTTTATCCACAATGTTTGCAACTCTATTAGAATACTAAAAGAATATTCTTTCATATGTAGAGATATTGCCTTATCGTGCCGATATGTTGTCAACGTCATATTCTGTTTGCGATTTTGAAGGTGGGAAAGGTGGTTAACTATTTAAGAGCGTGTCTAATATGTTATTGATCATGGAATCAGTTTCAAAAATCAATCCACGGGATAACTGTTCACCAACAAACCTGTATATTCTGTTGCAGTATCGTTGCCTGTTACGCTGGGGTTGCACGGAACTGAATAAAGAAATGTGTGTGAACATGCAAATATATACAGTCAAACATTTTTTAAGCAGCCATTCGTGTTATGGTCAAAATGTGGCTTCCGATGCGTGATACAAGTCAAAGAAAGAAGAACATGTTGTTTTGGTTAATCGTCAGGTGGCTGATTAACAGAGTTGATCGTTAACTTACGTTTGACTGTACCATGATAACTTGGTAAGCGATCACCAATTCACCTACCCATGGCTTTCTTAAGCAAATGTCTGCTTTTCCACATAGACATTTAGCCCATTGGTGGAAGACACATGCCGTTTGTCACACTGACCTTTGGTTAACGTCACAAAGTATTTTGGCCGAGCTGGGGTTCTAACGTACCAGGGCTTTTTCAGTTCTGACTCAAAGTAGGCGTTTCCACGTTCAAAATCGGATGACTCCATTGTTCATGTTATAAGAGGACGACCGTTTAAAACATAATGAGCAACTTCTACTTGAGCCATAATTTACAATTCTATCAAAATATCAAAATAATATTCTTTCATATATACAGATATTTCGTTATCGTACCCATATGCTTTCAAAGTCGTCTGCTGTCTGAGATTTTGAATGTTGGAAAGGGGGGTTAACTATGTAAAAGCGTGGTAAATGTCATTGATGACGAAATCGGTTTCAGAAATGAATTCCACGGGATAAATGTTAACCAACAAAGCTAAAGATTCTGTTGCACTATCGTTGCCTGTTACACTGGGGTCGCACGGAACTGAATAAAAAGATGTTTGTGAATATGCATTTATAAACAATCAAACTTGTTTTAAGCAGCCATTCGTGATAGGGTCAAAATGTGACTGCCGCTGCTTAATATAAGTCAAAGAAAGAAAAAAATGTTGTTTTGTTTAATCCTCAAGTGGATGATTAACAGAGGTTACCGCTAACGTACGCTTGACTGTACCATGAGAAAGAACTACGTTAGCGATCACCATAACCTACCCATGGCTTTCTTAAACCAGTACTCTGAATAACAGCCTTTCCAAACACCTGGCTGCTTTTCCACATAGATGTTTAGCCCATAGGTGGGAGACACATGTTGTTTGTCACACTGACTTTTGGTAAAGGTCACAAAGTATGTTCACCGAGCTTTGGTTTGAACGCCAACGATTTGGATTGACAGCAGGCGTCGCTTTCGACTGAACTACCATGGCTCTTCCAGCACTATCTTAAAGTAGGCGCTTCCATGTTCAACATCGGGTGACTTCATTTTTCATGTAGCAAACGTTTTGGAATATTTTGATACTTAAAGTCAACAAATACAGATTCAGGTGAGACGGGTCGTTACGAGCTGACTCAAATGAATCTGTATTGTTGCGAAATATGTTGTAGATACTCAAAGAAATTGGTTCATTAAAACAATGTTTTGAGTACCAACATTATAGGCTTTAGTTAGATAATAAGTGAGATATTTTAGCGGAAAGGAATGTACACCTCATCTTATCTGAACCTCTATCATTTAAGCTTGTCTAATTTCGAAGAAAAAAAATCTCCGATGTATTATGATACCATTGGCGTTGTTATCTGCGTTGTCACAAAACTTTGACCTTACCGCATAACTAAAAAACATTTCAACATTTCCAAATGAAACTTGGTACACATGTTCCTACGGGAAATACGCATGTCTTTATAAAGTAACATAACTCTGGCTTAAATGAATATAACAGCTGGTCATCAACCCAAGAACACTGACGTAGGTACCGTACCCACCCATTTTCGAGTGTTGGTTTAACTCTTACTCGCAATACACAGCTGGACATCAACCCAAGAACACTGACGTAGGTACCATGTCTACCTGTTTTCGAGTGTAAGTTTAACTCTGCCTCGTTATACACAGCTGGACATCAACCCAAGAACACTGAAGTAGGTACCATGTCTACCTGTTTTCGAGTGTTAGTTTAACTCTGCCTCGTTATACACAGCTGGACATCAACCCAAGAACACTGACGTAGGTACCGTAACCACCCATTTTCGAGTGTTGGTTTAACTCTTACTCGCAATACACAGCTGGACATCAACCCAAGAACACTGAAGTAGGTACCGTATCCACTCGTTTTTGAGTGTTAGTTTAACTCTTACTCGCAATACACAGCTGGACATCAACCCAAAACACTGACGTAGGTACCATGTCTACCTATTTTCGAGTAATAGTTTAACACTGCCTGGTTATACACAGCTGGACATCAACCCAAGAACACCTACGTACGTACCGTATCCACTCGTTTTTGAGTGTTGTTTTAACTCTGTCTCGCTAAACACAATTGGACATCAACCCCAGAACACTGATATAGGTACCGTGTCTACCTGTTTGCGAGTGAAGTGGAACACTGAATTATGTATTCAAGTGTTCGCGGTCAATTACTTCTAACAATAAAAACCTGTCGTTATTAACTTCCTGCATCCAAGTGCGGTATTGCGCTCGATTTGACTTCTGACAAACACAGACAAGAAGTGTAGCCCGACGAGGTGTATACATATCCATCTATAAACGTATAGTAAATGTATAACATAAACAACACGGTTTTATGTGATTATATAAAGAAATGTTATCTTATATGTATGCACTGTCTCAGTGGTGTAGTGGTATAGCGTTTGCATCAGTGCGGAAGGTCGAGAGTTCGATGCCCGTCCGAATTTACCCAAATACTCTAAAAATGGTAATTATGGCTGCCCTCCCTGACGCTCAGGGTTGCGATATAACGACTGACTGGCTTGTGTCAGGATAAATGGATGAGTAGAAGTGGTAACTATCCAAAGAAACGCCATTATACACACAAAAAAACAAACAATCCATCTGTATATGACACGAAGTTGGTAATAACCGGTAATATCGCCGGACGCGCATCAAGTGTATTGACTACATTGTTGGGGAAATCCCGAAATTACTCATGAATATGCCTTCACTGTCACTTTTGAGTGGCTTTGGATGAAACAAATGTTTTATACTACACACCGGGTTTAGCGCCCGTTTCAACATTATTTCAGTTAAATAATGTTCACAGAAAACTAATCTATGAGTAAAATAACTTGTTCTAAGCTACGAAATGTGCATTGACCAAAGGCACTCCACCATGAGCGCCAGAAGAGAGGATTGAACCCGGAACGCCCACGCTACTCACTTGGTCACGGCGGATTCCTAGTCGAAACGAAGTGTTGTTGCAAATACGTTCAGATAGAAAACAACAGGCGAGTTTTAAAATATTTTGTTTGTCTGAATGGTGTCTATCGCCGCTTTCAACCTTGTTCTAGTTATATCACGGCGTTTCCTGGGTAAGTTACCAGTATGTATGGTCCGTTTTATCCTGACACTAGGGAGCCAGCCATGCTGCTTATTCCAGGATCCTGAGTGCTAAGGAGGGAGAGTCAATACTACCAATCTTAGAGCTTTTATATAAGTGCAGACTCGTCATGACCAACACTCTCCGCTTTATAAATGTTAAAATGGTCTCGACGAATAAAACAGTTTTAACCAAATATATCCAACAACGCTTAGATTTGGCTTCGGATGAACGGAAAGAAGACGAACGAAGAAATAATCCCATTCGCCTTTAGTGAGAGGATAATGAAATACCTCCTTTGCGCTCAGGGGCCGTATTCACAAAGCTCCTAAGTTATTTCCTTAGGAAATTCCTTAAATACCCGATTTTCCCCTTAGCTGAGGAAATTTCTTAAATTCGTATTCACAAAGCTCCTAAGGGAATTCCTTAGGTAAGAATATTAGTTTTTCCTTAAGTGAAAATATGTGACGTCAGAATTAAATTTATTCATTATGTTTGGACGAAGGGAGATACGTCATAGTGGTTTAGAGATTATTTTTCTGCATAAATTCGTGTTTTGTTTCAGTGGAACTATATGCCGAGTTGTTAACCTCTGATTTCTGTTTGTGTTTATCATTAGATCGACCTTGTTACACGAAAGTTAAAAACGTCATGGTTGAATATGTATCTGTCATGCAGTTCAATATTTATAATTTGTTGAATGTCAACCCTTTCTTGAATTGTCTGGAATTTGGGACAATTTGCAAATATTAATGCTAAATTTACACTTTATTCCTGCATAGTGTTCATCTAAAAAAAAAGCATTTTTTGAAGGAGTACACAATTTATTCAAATTAAAATTTTACCTCGACTTGTCTTAAAGTTAAATGCAAAATCTGAATCTTCAGCTATAGAAATTTCATTTTTTTTTTAAAGAAATTAAATGAAATTTTAAGTTTTGATGGGCACTTTGCAATAGTAAACTGCAATTCACTATACGATGACAAATGTTGATTTAATAAAAGGTAGCATTTTATAAAAATATTCCTTTGTTATTCAAATCAATATCCTAAAATTGTAAAAAAGAATTGTGAATAGTCTAATATCCCCCTGGCGCCGAGCCCCGTAGCTCAGTCGCTAGCGAAAAGCGGGCTGTTAATCAAGGAGTTGTGAGTTTGAACCTTAACTCGGCCAACATTCGTTATGGCGTTTGACAAAAGTCATTGTGACAAGCGTCATTTTTCTTCCACCAATAAACTAACAGTCTATGAGGAAAAGCAGCCAGTTGCTTGGAAAGATTGTTGTGTGGATTACTGGTGTGAGAAGGCCGGGATAAACATGAATAGGTGAACTGGCTGCGGTGATATGACTGAACAATTGTTGAAAATTGCGTTTAATTAACCCCAATCAATCAATATATTCCCCTGAGCTGAAGCTATTCTATGTCAGTCTTTATTATTTAACTTCAAACAACATCTCATCCTAAACAATAGTGTTGCCAATCCGCAAAAGCTTAGTCGTTAACGATGAGGGCTATCACTCCATTGGAAACAAATGGGTCGTGAGTTCGATTTCCCGGATTGCCATTCATTCTTTCCGATGATTGACTAAACTCATTGTGACTAGCGTCATTCGTCTACTACAAATGTGCTTAACCCTTTTCTACATGTAGACGCTTTCAGACACCTCTGCAGTAAACGACATTTGAAAGCATTGTGGCAAAAGCGAAATAACTCGTCATGAACAATTTCCGCTTTTGTCTAAATGATTTCAAATCTATTCAATTTTTATACTTTCATTTATAAAAAAAATCCGAATGTTTGTCTAGATGATTTCAAAGTGGACTGCTGCTGATTTGTTGTATGTAGGAAATGGTTAATAGTCTATGTGGGAATGTAGCCAGTTGCCTTGGAAGAATGTTGTGTTGAGTACTGGTGCAAGAATGCTTTATCATGCTATACATAACCACTCGCATGAAACTGCTATCATTTACAACTTTGTTGTAATAATTAAAATGTAGATGGACATAACCCTTTACCACATGTGGACATGTTTTGATGCATTTGCAAATATATGAGATTTTCCATGTTTTTAAACTCGTATTGTATATATGGGAAAGGGCTATAAAAGATTGTTTGAATGATCAAATCAAACTGCCATGTTCTTCAATTAGAAAATTGCCCAACAATTTGGAAGAAAAATGGTTTTAATGATTTTTTGGGAAAACATAGAGAAATTACTAGCTGTGCAGTTTCATCCCAATTTACACACTGGTTACTTAAATGTTGATGAATGCAAACCAAACAGAATGCAATCACAATAACTCACTTTCAGTACTTTGTGATGAGTGGAGCTATAAAACCAAAAATAAACAAATACATTAAAAAAGTTCATATAGTTTAATTATAACAATTTATATTATAAAAAACACAGCATGGTTAGTCTGCTACATGATTGTATACAAAACAAAGCAACAAGCTTAAACCATTTCGTTTTTTACCCCAATCATTTGATATGCATTAATGTCATGAGAAAATGGATCATTTTGTAATTAGATTATGAAAACAATGAGGAAAAGTAGAAATGACAGAATGATAGTCATGTTGATCAATTGTTTTCTTTCTGGTATGACATCTTATCAAGGAATAGTAGTCCAAGATCCAATCAACAACAGGATATAACCCAATTTATCAACATCAAGTACAATTTAAGTTTGCTAACACATTAAGTCCTTATTTAAGAGAAGAATAACGTTCTGTTAATTAACTGCAACCAATTGCCAAAATGTATACAATATATTTAAGCTTGCAACAGCATTTCCAGAGAAAACAAACCTAAATAGGCCTAATGCATTTTTATTAAAGTATCATTACATGTCCAATGTCTGTAAAGCATAAATAGTAACTTTGTGCAATATCTCTATACTTTTAACAACTTGGTTGAATATGCTGGATTTAGCAATTTTATAAAGGGAAATGTTAACTTAACCCTTTCCCTCATACGACAAATCTGCAGCAGACGACTTTGAACATATTTTGTCCAAACATAGAAAATCTCTATAATTGAATGGATAACCTATGACTAAAAGTGGAAAACATTGTGGCAAAAGGAGAAATTGCTCGTTTTGAGCAATTTCTTCTTTTGTCACTATGTTTTCAAAAAGCCGTCTACTGCAGAGGCGTCAGAAAGCGTTTATATGAGGGAAAGGGCTAAAAACAGAGCAAAAAAAATATTATTTTTTGTTTGCATGGAAATATTGATATAAATCCTTCTATTAATAAATTTTCCTCATCAATCACATTAAATTGAGACTACATTAATCGTGTTAAACATGCAAAAATAAGGTAAAATGTAATACCATGATTAAGTTTCCAATCTCATGAACATTAAAGCTTACCATCTATCTTTTCAAAAGTTGACTTTTTCTCAAAATGTGTCTTTATCAGTTATGATTTTTTCATTGATATACTGCCGCACATCTTATATAAGTACTCACATCAATTTGATACATATACAAGTTAACACTGTCTGAACACTGATATAAACATGTCTTCAGTTCTGTCTTTATTTTCTGTCTGCAAGTTTTACTCTTCTCACTATTTCTTTTCTTTCATCAACAAGCTGAAAGCATAATATACACATCAACATATGTAGTGTATATAGATCTACAGAATAGGTGTTAATTTTCAATTCATATCAACAGCTTTTCATAATGTCAAAAGTACCATTATTATCTAAACAATGAAATAAAACACATTTTCGAATTACTAATAACTATTCATGCCAGTTTAATTCTCAGTTCTAATGAAGTAACATGTGTAACACTGTAACAAACTATCAATAAAATATCAGTGTGCATTTTAAACAATCAAACCGTTGGCACACACGTTTTTCCATTTTGACACTTGTCAAGTGACGGATTTGTGGGTGGGTTAAGGTCCCACCGAGTTGATCATTTCGGACTGATAAATTCACCTTGAAATATAGTTTTACGATTTATTCTCTTAAGGTCTGTCAAATTATGAGGATTACTAAGCAATTTCTTTGCTGACACAGGGCTAATAAAAAGAAATGTACTCATCCTGACACAGATTTCGAAAGGTCGCCTCCGACTTTTTGTTGTTGTCTATGTACAGCGAAAAAGACACCGATACGTCACATTTCTTTACGCAATCTTAGCATTCATTTTTTTTATGCGATATTCAATATTATTTATAACCAACAACGCATACACAAAAATGTAAAACCGTTTTGATTATTTCTAGCGATGGGACGGCGGCCATTGATATCGAGAATATTCGATTTGAGATTTTCCTTAACTTTAAGGGGAAAGTTAAGGCATGGTACAGTGCTCCTTAACTTTTAAGGGAAAACTGGACCGATTTAAGGAATATTTTTACCTTAGGAGTTTTGTGAATAGCTTCTTAGGAAATTCCTTAGAGATAAGGAGAAAATGGTGAAACTTGAGGGAAATCTCCGTATTTAAGGAATATTTTTTTCCTTAGGAGCTTTGTGAATACGGCCCCAGGATTGCGAAGATGATATCACTATTGACGCACTGGTGTCTGGATAAATGTACCAGCAATACTTGTAATGTTCCCAGGAAAGCTCGTGATATAACTGAAATACTGTTAATATTGTTCATTCGTTGATATATCGTAAAACAGCGACGGACGATGGAAATGCATTTTGAGGGTTTGCATATTATGATGCCGTTTTACTAGAAGTTTACCATTGGCCCTGTCAATAAAAGTTTCAAATAATCATAACAAATGCTTAACAGTTAAGTTTGCTTAAAGCTCCGATATTGTAGAGAACACGAGATATTATTGTATACTTCGATATTTTTCAGTCTATTTTCCTTTTGGAAAAGGGATGCAGTATCCGTCGATATTTTACGCATTGATATTGCACTCAGATCTTTTTCACGTGCTGCTAAGGACGGAACTATTTCCATACAGTAACGTTACAAATCGCTCTCATCCAACATTTGATGATTTAGAGACAAGCTAATTTCTACTTCTACTTTGTTACTGCCTAGAGCTTAGTGCATCGCAGGCAAGTGACGCCTTCAAACTAGCAAACACCACCAATTAGGCATATTTACAAATAAAAATGAAAGTAAAAACATCTGTGTTGGTTTAGGCTGTGTATGACTACAGACGGGACTTAAATCAGTCCAGTCTCTGATAGTCCTACGGAAAAATGTGCTTATACTGTACGTAGTTTTATAGATGACACGTAGTGGAAAATGGATAGACATACAAAAACAAAATCTGGTCTATTTATAGCGTTAGCTGTGTTTGTAAATATCTTGTAGTTTTTGACGTAATAATCTAACGAGTAGATCAATAATAATGCTCGATTGTAAAGACATAAGCTATAAAGTTGTTTTGATTGTCGTTGACGATATATTATAAGTGTATCTCAATTACATATGAACACAAAATAAAGAGGGATTCATAACTGATAGGATGAATAAGCAAGTGATTGTTTTAAGGATAGGTCTTCAGATTTGTGTTGTTATCCTCTCATGTGAAATTTACAAAGGCAGTCTAGTTTAGTTTAAAGATATTTTATTGCCATATAAAGTTATTTAACATTATACATTGTACAGGTATATCATATACTATTATAGGCAAAGGGGTCTGGCCACAAGTTCTCACAACGCAGTCTAGAAGACGTGTGTTTGATTTACTGAACATACTGTAAGGTCAAAAGCGGCATCTACAACGTAATGAAGAACAGAAACATCCAGGCGTAAATACCAGAATACGATAATACACTAGTTGTTAATGAAAAACACTGTTTGAAAAAGCGTTACACATCATTTTGTCGACGATTCAATTTCGAGTCGAAAACAAATGAGGAACAACATGGCGGTCCTTTAATTATTTTTTCCAATGGAAAGGACATTATAAATGCGCGATAGATCGTTAATGTTTATTGATACAAACAATCCAAAACTAGTGTAATGTGTTTGGACTCGTTCCTTCCACGGAGTTCTGCCCTAGCACGCTCGGGCAACTCAGCCGAAGGTACTCGTCCAACACAATATTTTACCATATGGATGCAATAACCTATAACATTACAATATGTCAAAACAGTAGAACGGGCTTTTTTATTTAGGCATAACGACTCATGTTTAAGGTTTCAAGTTATACCCCGGGTAACTGCATTTTCTGCTACTGATTCTGTCTCAGGATTGATAAAGGTCATTGTGAATAAAGTTCTTCACCTTTAACCGATGGACTGAACAGTTTATATGAGAACATAGAAAGATACATTGGAATAATGCTGTGTTGATTACAGGTGCGAGAAAGCCAGGAACACGTGGTTAGAATATATGGCCGCCGCAATCGAATCAAAATAAAATAAATTGCGTAATACAACTGAAGAGATAATGTTGCTGTCGTCATATATATAACACCGTTTTAATTGACATATACAAATTTAGTTTGGTAACCTCCCTTGATATCGCAATATTGCATAGGGATTGATAGGTACATGCTAATAAAAACTGGCAAAATTCTACCCGTGGAATTTTCCGAGACTACAGACACATTCTATACCCATGCCGTAAGACCGCTCTCGTATATCCATTTAAGGCGCTCCTGATACCAAAACCCGGAGCATGTTTAGAACAATCATAGTCAGTTTGTCTAAACATGTTAACTTTGCCTAAAACTTACTTTCCTTGAAATATAAATTGTTGACAGTTCGAAACAACGCTAAACTTTATCTGTAAATATAATTTCATTGGCTGATTACACATCCAATAAAAAACAGGGAGAGATTAGACTCTATCCGTCATATTCGTAGGTACAACAAAGAACCAGTTTAATATAACTTTTGCTGCAGTGAAACCAGCCTTAGCTTATCAACTCCGTCGTATGTTCACCCCACGTTGGCTTGGTTACAGGAATTGTGCATGGTAGATGACATATGTGTTACTTGTAGGAGTTAGTCAGATACTTCTTATTGCAAGGAGGATCAAGACGGATTGTAACAGCTTAAAAACTCAAGGCAAGAAAAACATGAATAAGACTTTAGGAATATTAGTTTTATTAGATAAAAGATAGATGCATATGGACTTTTGGAGGAACATAAGTATTTCAAAGTAAACAGACATGATACGGAGCATTAGTGTTATAATTTTTTAAGGCAAAAATACATGATAAGTGACATTTTGGGGATCAATTGCATTGCATGACCTGTGCAAAAGTATAATATTTTATGAAAAAAAAAGAAAATATGTATACTTTATTATTCCACTATGTGTGTACAATTATTTATTCTCATGAAACATCGATCGTGATTAATATAAGTTGAAATATGTACAAAAAAAGAGTTTCAACTCAATTTTAATTCAATTTCTATATTCTCCCAGATTGTACAAGTACACACAAATAGGGGATACAAGAATTACCGTTACAAACGGTGAAACAAAATGACATATAAATATATATATACATAACAGAATATGGATCAACCCTCTTTTGTGTTAATTTTAACAAAAAGAAAAAAAATGTATTGATCTGTTAATTGTCAAATGTTTATCTGAACTTAATTTGCCCCAGTGATTTGTGTTTCTTAATTAGTTTAGAGTTGGCTAATTTAAATAGTAATAACTTAATTTAGATAGATAGTTCAATATACATGTTTCAATATTCTTATTTCTATTTAGTTGGCTTTTAAATAATGTACATGAAGATATGTAGGTTCTCGTGCTAATACGGCCCCTTTGCTTATACTAAAGACATAAGTAGTTTCTTGAGCATATTCGATAGAATTGCTCAGGAAACGTAACAGTTAATTGGTTTAAACATATTACTCCATTCAGTTGCAGGCAATTAACAGTTAGTTGTTACAGTTACTCTAATTATTTGTTATAGATCTTTCTATCTATCTTGTTCTACACTAATTTTTATAAAATAAATCACCAGTTTTAGGCAATGGTATGTATGATAATATATGTATGATAATATACATCAGTGCAGCAAGGCGTTTTAAGTCGCTTTCAACAGTATATCAAGTCTCATCAAGACGTTTCCTTGGTAAACTACTAGTACTGCTGGGATGCTTACAAAACATCGATGCATCAGTCGTAATCGTATCCCCTCAACCCTGTGCGCTAAGGAGGTTACGTGCATCAGTCGTAATATTATCCCCGCCACACTGTGCGCCAATGAATTATGTCACTACAACAGTTTTCAAAGTATTTGGTATGACCCGACTGGGAATCGAATCTTGGTTTGACAGTTTAACCAATTAATCAACATAGCTTTTAACACAATTGTCAGGATTTCGATGCCACGTGATCCTTCAGTTTGTCCACCTGTATTCGACACCTAGTCAATCCTTATGTAGTTCGGTAGTTACTGGAAGTTGGTACTTCATAGTCTGCAATGTATAAGATAAACAAGAAACGTGATTTAGCTATAAAACCCGATTTTCAACAGTGACCATAAAAAATATGAGTCGTCCAGCAAGAAAACCAACAGTGTGGACTCTACGTAAAGTATCGACCAGGATCAGCCTAAGCATGCCGCGCAGACACTGTTCGACTCCTGTAGATTTTCTATTTTAGGAGTCATAACTCTTTACCTCTATGCCCCTGAGACGGATTTTGTCGGGCTGGATTATCTTGCGAGGAGTGCGCAGGCTGATCCGGGTCGATGCATCTCCGTAAATAACTCCAGTTTCCTTTCTATCTAAGCTACTTTCTTGTGATATGTTATAAACCTTATTGAGGCGTTAAGAAATCGCACTACCTACCACAAACCTACCTTCGACCGAAATGTATTGTGGGGATACAATAATTACAGTATATACCCCGATATGCATTGTGGGCATACAATAATTACAGTTTATACCCCAATATGCATTGTGGGGTTCCCATTATGCAACGCGAGTTTAAATGCAATTATTGATACAACGTAAATTCAAACCTTTGATGTCTCCATAGTCAACGTCCTTGTTTTTATCGAGTTCCTCATATACTGGTCCTAGTGATGGGGTTAACGTTGTGTGATTAGCTGAAAGAAAGAAACATAACAGTGATGTCTTCATATAAACCTTCCCTATTCGTAACTAGTCATAGTGATGGGGTTAAAAGTTGTGTAATGAGCTGAATGAAAGAAACATAACAGCGATGTCTTTATATTTACCTTCCATCTTTGGGACTGGTCCTTGTGATGGGATTAAAGATGTGTAATCAGCTGAAAAAAAACAGAAACATAACATTGATGTCTTCTTATATAACGTCCCCATTCATGACTGATACGTTTATGTTGTTAAAGTAGGCAATGTATACTGAGCCGACAGAAAGAAACATAACACCTTTGGTTGACTGATCTTAGTGGTTGTGTTAAATCAGACAATGAAGAAGATGTTGTTTGCCATTGGGTGAAGATATAAGATTTTGTAAAACAACCAATTCCCCTCTGAAGATTTGTTCCTGTTATGATGTCTGTATTCGTTTGAAAGATGCTTTACGACGCCTTAAAATTATTTGCTATATATCGACTTGTTTTGAAAAACATAAACACAAGCAGAAATGCACGATTATAAACACATTTACACAAGCAGTAATACAAGACTGTAACAACATTTGCGAATTGTCTAGACCATATTCTGTCATGTATAGAGATATTGCCTTATCGTGCCCATATGTTTAAAAGTCGTCACCTGTCAAACTTGTTTTAAGCAGCCATTCGTTATAGGGTCAAAATGTGGCTGCCGCTGCGTAATACAAGTCAAAGAAAGAAGAATATGTTGTTTGGGTTAATCGTCAAGTGGCTGATTAACAGAGGTGACCGCTAACGTACGTTTGACTGTACCCTGAGAACAAGGTAAGCGATCACCAGTTGACCTTTCTGAGGCAACTGTCTACTTTTCCACATATAATTTTAGCCCTTTGTTTTAAGACACATGCGGTTTTCACACTGACTTTTGGTAAATGTCACAAAGTATGTTGGCCGAGATGGGGTTCTAACGTACCAGGGCTTTGTAAGCACTGACTCAAAATAGGCGTTTCCATGTTCAAAATCGGGCGACTCCATTTTTCATGCATTGTGGGGATACAATACTTACAGTAAATACCCCGAAATGCATTGTGGGGATACAATAATCACAGTATATGCCCCGAAATGTATTGTGAGGATACAATCATTACAATATATACCACGAAATGAAGTGTGGGGATACAATAGTTGCAGTATATTCCCCGAAATGCATTGTGGGGATACAATTACAGTATATACCCCAATAGGCATTGTAGGGTTACCATTATGCAACGCGAATTGAAATGCTATTCTTGATACAACGTAAATTCAAACCTGTCATGTCTATGTAGTCAACGTCGACGTTTTTATCTAGTTCCTCATATACTGGTCCTAGTGATGGGGTTAAAGTTGTGTCATCAGCTGAAAGAAAAATATCTGACATTGATGTCTTCATATATACCTTCCCCATTCGTGACTGGTCCTAGTGATGGGTTAAACATTGTAAATTGAGCTGAAAGATAGAAACATAACATTGATGTCTCCATATATATATACCTTCCCCATCCGTGACTGGTCCTAGTGGTGCGGTTTAAGATATGTAATGATGTGAATGAAAGAAACATAACATCGATGTCTATATTGGGTTAAAGTTGTGCAATGGGCTAAATAAAAAAAACATAACATCGATGTCTTCATATATACCTTCCCAATTCGTGACTGGTCCTAGTGATTGGTTTAATGTTGTGCAATGAGCTGAATGAAAAAAACATAACATCGATGTCTTTATATTTACCTTCCCTATTCGGAACTGGTCCATGTGGTGCGGTTAAAGGTGTGTAATGAGCTGAAAGAAAGAAACATAACATTGACGTCTTCTTATGTACCGTCCCCATTCATGACTGATACGTTTATGTTGTTAAAGTAGGCAACGTGTAATGAGCCGACAGAAAGAAAGATAACACCTTTGGTTGACTGGTCTTAGTGGTGGTGTTAAATTAGACAATGAAGAAGATGGTGTTTGCCATTGGGTGAAGATATAAGATTTTGTAATACAACCAATTCCCCTCTGAAGATTTGTTCCTGTAATGATGTCATTGTTCGTTTGAAAGATGCTTTACGACGCCTTCAAAAGTATTTGCTATATATCGACTTGTTTTGACAAACATAAAAACAAGCAGAAGTGTACGATTATAAACACATTTACACAAGCAGTAATACAAGACTTTAACAACATTTGCGAATAGTCTAGACCAAATTCAGAATGAACATTCGTACTGTCTTATCTTTTGAAAAAGTGTTCGCTCTTCCGGAAACAATGTCAATTAAACACTAACAATTTGTTAAACCTTTCCCACATATATAGACGCTTCCTGACGCCTCTGTTGCTGACGACTGTTTAACAAAATTAATAAGCAACTTTTACTTTAGCCATAATGTTTGCAACTCTATTAAAATGTTAAAAGAATATTCTTTCATGTATAGAGATATTGCCTTATCGTGCCCATATGTTTAAAAGTGATCACCTGTCAAACTTCGTTATAGGGTCAAAATGTGGCTGCCGTTGCATAATACAAGTCAAAGAAAGAAGAAAATGTTGTTTTGATTAATCGTCAAGTGGCTGATTAACAGAGGTGACCGCTAAGGTACGTTTGACTGTACCATGAGAACAAGGTAAGCGATCACCAGTTCACCTTTCTGAAGCAACTGTCTACTTTTCCACATATAATTTTAGCCCATTGGATGAAGACACATGCGGTTTGTCACACTAACTTTTGGTAAATGTCACAAAGTATGTTGGCCGAGCTGGGGTTCTAACGTACCAGGGCTTTGTAAGCCTTGACTTAAAGTAGGCGTTTCCATGTTCAAAATCGGTCGACTCCATTTTTCATTCATTGTGGGGATACAATACTTACAGTTAATACCCTGAAATTCATTGTGGGGATACAATTATTACAGTATATACCCCGATATGCATTGTGTGGTTTCAATAATTACAGTATATACCACGAAATGAAGTGTGGGGATACAATAAGTGCAGTATATACCCCAATAGGCATTGTGGGGTTACCATTATGCAACGCGAGTTGAAATGCTATTCTTGATACAACGTAAATTCAAACCTTTGATGTCTCCATAGTCAACGTCGTCGTTTTTATCGAGTTCCTCATATACTGGTCCTAGTGATGGTGTTAAAGTTGTGTTATCAGCTGAAAGAAAAACAAATGACATTAATGTCTTCATATATACCTTCCCCATTCGTGACTGGTCCTATTGATGGGTTAAACATTGTGAACTAAGCTCAAAGATAGAAACATAGCATTGATGTCTCCATATATATACTTTCCCCATCCGTGGCTGGTCCTAGTGGTGCGGTTAAAGATATGTAATGAGCTGAATGAAAGAAACATAACATCGATGTCTATATTTATAATTTCCCTTTTCGAGACTGGTCCATGTGATTGGGTTAAAGTTGTGCAAAGGGCTGAATGAAGAAACACGACATCGATGTCTTTATATTTACCTTCCCTATTGGGGACTGGTCCTTGTGATAGGGTTAAAGATATGCAATGAGCTGAAAGAAAGAAACATAACATTGACGTCTTCTTATATACCGTCACCATTCCTGACTGATACGTTTATGTTGTTAAAGTAGGCAATGTGTAATGAGCCGACAGAAAGAAACATAACACCTTTGGTTGACTGGTTTTAGTGGGGGTGTTAAATTAGACGATGAAGAAGATGCTGTTTGCCATTGGGTGCATAAAGAAGATTTTGAAAAACAACCAATTCCCATCTGAAGATTTGTTCCTAACAATTTGTAAAACATTTCCCACTTATATAGACGCTTCCTGACGCCTCTGTTGCTGACGACTGTTTAAAAATTAATGAGCAACTTCTACTTTCGCCACAATGTTTGCCACTCTATTCAAATACTAAAGGAATATTCTTTCATGCATATAGATCGTGCACATATGTTTTTAAAGTCGTCTCCTGTCTGAGATTTTGAATGTGGGGGAGGTGGTTAACTATGTAAGAGCGTGTTCAATGTTATTGATGATGAAATCAGTTTCAAAATTGAATTCCATGGGATAACTGTTAACCGACAAACCTGTAGATTCTGTTGCACTATCGTTGCGTGTTGCACTGGGGTTGTACGGAACTGAATAAAGAAATGTGTATGAACTTTCATACATATACAGTCAAACTTGTTTTAAGCAGCCATTCCGGAAACAATGTCAATTAAACACTAATAATTTGTTAACCCTTTCCCACATATATAGACGCTTCCTGACGCCTCTGTTGCTGACGACTGTTTAAAGAATAATGAGCAACTTCTACTTTAGCCACAATGTTTGTATTAAAATATTAAAAGAATATTCTTTCATATATAGATATATTGCCTTATCGTGACCACATGTTTACAAAGTCGTTTCCTGTCTTAGATTATGAATGTGGGAAAGGTGGTTAACTATGTAAGAGCGTGTTAAATGTTATTGATGATGAAATCAGTTTCAAAAATGAATTCCACGGGATAACTGTTAACCAACAAACCTGTAGATTCTGTTGCACTAACGTTGCCTGTTACACTGGGGTTGCACGGAACTGAATACAACAAATGTGCGAACATTCATATATATACAGTTTAATTTGTTTTAAGCAGCCATTTGTTATAAGGTCAAAATGTGGCTGCCGCTGCTTAATACAAGTCAAAGAAAGAGGAAAATGTTGTTTTGGTTAATCGTCAAGTGGCTGATTAACAGAGGTGACTGCTAACGTACATTTGACTGTACCATGAGAACTAGGTTAGCGATTACCAGTTCACCTTTCTGAAGCAAATCAAAGAAAGAAGTGGATGATTAACAGAGTTGATCGTTAACGTACGTTTGACTGTACCATGAGAACTTGGTAAGCGATCACCAGTTCACCTACCCATGGCTTTCTCAAGCAACTGTCTGCTTTTCCACATAGACGTTTAGACGTTTTGGAGGAAGACACATGCCGTTTGTCACACTGACCTTTTGTAAACGTCACAAAATATGTTGGCCGAGCTGGGGTTCTAACGTACCAGAGCTTTTTCAGTTCTAACTCAAAGTAGGCGTTTCCATGTTCAAAATCGGGTGACTCCATTTTTCATGTTATAAGAGTTTTGGAATATTTTCATGCTAAAATGCAAAACTTACAGATTCAGGTGAGACGGGTCGTTACGAGCTGACTCAAATGAATCTGTATTGTTTGCAAAATACAATATTGCCATTGGCGCTGAAAGAGTTAATATTCAATCATAAATGCGAGCAATTATAACCGACTCTCCACATTTACACATTTTTTACCAATTAACCGATATGCAAAGATCCGTTTAAAGCCTTGCCCGGTCGTGTCAAATTGTTCGTGCAATAGAAAGTAAATAGGAATGATTTCAAACGAATTGCTGTTTCTGTTATTATTGGAATCCACCGTGGCCAAATCTAAACATCACAAAATACATATGTTCTTTTCTTAATTAATTGTCATTGTGCCAAATCTAAACTCCATGCAAAACTGATATCTGTTATTTGTAGCTGTTTGACATGAAAGCTGTGTAATCAGCTGAAAAAACAGAAACATAACATTGATGTCTTCTTATATAACGTCCCCATTCATGACTGATAATTTTATGTTGTTAAAGAAGGCAATTTATACTGAGCCGACAGAAAGAAACATAACACCTTTGGTTGACTGGTCTTAGTGGTTGTGTTAAATCAGACAATGAAGAAGATGTTGTTTGCCATTGGGTGAAGATATAAGATTTTATAAAACAACCAATTCCCCTCTGAAGATTTGTTCCTGTAATGATGTCTGTATTCGTTTGAAAGATGCTTTACGACGCCTTAAAATTATTTGCTATATATCGACTTGTTTTGAAAAACATAAACACAAGCAGAAATGCACGATTATAAACACATTTAAACAAGCAGTAATACAAGACTTTAACAACATTTTCGAATTGTCTAGACCATATTCTGTCATGTATAGAGATATTGCCTTATCGTGCCCATATGTTTAAAAGTCGTCACCTGTCAATCTTGTTTTAAGCAGCCATTCGTTATAGGGTCAAAATGTGGCTGCCGCTGCGTAATACAAGTCAAAGAAAGAAGAATATGTTGTTTGGGTTAATCGTCAAGTGGCTGATTAACAGAGGTGACCGCTAACGTACGTTTGACTGTACCCTGAGAACAAGGTAAGCGATCACGAGTTGACCTTTCTGAGGCAACTGTCTACTTTTCCACATATAATGTTAGCCCTTTGTTTGAAGACACATGCGGTTTTCACACTGACTTTTGGTAAATGTCACACAGTATGTTGGCCGAGCTGGGGTTCTAACGTACCAGGGCTTTGTCAGCACTGACTCAAAGTAGGCGTTTCCATGTTCAAAAATCGGGCGACTCCATTTTTCATGCATTGTGGGGATACAATACTTACGGTAAATACCCCGAAATGCATTGTGGGGATACAATAATTACAGTATATACCCCGAAATGTATCGTGGGGATACAATAATTACAATATATACCACGAAATGAAGTGTGGGGATACAATAGTCGCAGTATATTCCCCGAAATGCATTGTGGGGATACACTTACAGTATATACCCAAATAGGCATTGTAGGGTTACCATTAAGCAACGCGAATTGAAATGCTATTCTTGATACAACGTAAATTCAAACCTGTCATGTCTATGTAGTCAACGTCGACGTTTTTATCTAGTTCCTCATATACTTGTCCTAGTGATGGGGTTAAAGTTGTGTCATCAGCTGAAAGAAAAATATCTGACATTGATGTCTTCATATATACCTTCCCCATTCGTGACTGGTCCTAGTGATGGGTTAAACATTGTAAATTGAGCTGAAAGATAGAAACATAACATTGATGTCTCCATATATATATATACCTTCCCCATCCTAGTGGTGCGGTTTAAGATATGTAATGAGGTGAATGAAAGAAACATAACATCGATATCTATATTGGGTTAAAGTTGTGCAATGGGCTAAATAAAAAAAAACATAACATCGATGTCTTCATATATACCTTCCCAATTCGTGACTGGTCCTAGTGATTGGTTAAAGTTGTGCAATGAGCTGAATGAAAAAAACATAACATCGATGTCTTTATATTTACCTTCCCTATTCGGAACTGGTCCATGTGGTGCGGTTAAAGGTGTGTAATGAGCTGAAAGAAAGAAACATAACATTGACGTCTTCTTATGTACCGTCCCCATTCATGACTGATACGTTTATGTTGTTAAAGTAGGCAACGTGTAATGAGCTGACAGAAAGAAAGATAACACCTTTGGTTGACTGGTCTTAGTGGTGGTGTTCAATTAGACAATGAAGAAGATGGTGTTTGCCATTGGGTGAAGATATAAGATTTTGTAATACAACCAATTCCCCTCTGAAGATTTGTTCCTGTAATGATGTCATTGTTCGTTTGAAAGATGCTTTACGACGCCTTCAAAAGTATTTGCTATATATCGACTTGTTTTGACAAACATAAACACAAGCAGAAAAGTACGATTATAAACACATTTACACAAGCAGTAATACAAGACTTTAACAACATTTGCGAATAGTCTAGACCAAATTCAGAATGAACATTCGTACTGTCTTATCTTTTGAAAAATTGTTCGCTCTTCCGGAAACAATGTCAATTAAACACTAACAATTTGTTAAACCTTTCCCACATATATAGACGCTTCCTGACGCCTCTGTTGCTGACGACTGGTTAACAAAATTAATAAGCAACTTCTACTTTAGCCATAATGTTTGCAACTCTATTAAAATATTAAAAGAATATTCTTTCATGTATAGAGATATTGCCTTATCGTGCCCATATGTTTAAAAGTGATCACCTGCCAAACTTCGTTATAGGGTCAAAATGTGGCTGCCGTTGCGTAATACAAGTCAAAGAAAGAAGAAAATGTTGTTTTGGTTAATCGTCAAGTGGCTGATTAAGAGAGGTGACCGCTAACGTACGTTTGACTGTACCATGAGAACAAGGTAAGCGATCACCAGTTCACCTTTCTGAAGCAACTGTCTACTTTTCCACATATAATTTTAGCCCATTGGATAAAGACACATGCGGTTTGTCACACTAACTTTTGGTAAATGTCACAAAGTATGTTGGCCGAGCTGGGGTTCTAACGTACCAGGGCTTTGTCAGCATTGACTCAAAGTAGGCGTTTCCATGTTCAAAATCGGGCGACTCCATTTTTCATGCATTGTGGGGATACAATACTTACAGTTTATACCCTGAAATGCATTGTGGGGATACAATTATTACAATATATACCCCGATATGCATTGTGTGGTTTCAATAATTACAGTATATACCACGAAATGAAGTGTGGGGATACAATAATTGCAGTATATACCCCAATAGGCATTGTGGGGTTACCAGTATGCAACGCGAGTTGAAATGCTATTCTTGATACAACGTAAATTCAAACCTTTGATGTCTCCATAGTCAACGTCGTCGTTTTTATCGAGTTCCTCATATACTGGTCCTAGTGATGGGGTTAAAGTTGTGTCATCAGCTGAAAGAAAAACAAATGACATTATTGTCTTCATATATACCTTCCCCATTCGTGACTGGTCCTATTGATGGGTTAAACATTGTGAACTAAGCTCAAAGATAGAAACATAGCATTGATGTCTCCATATATATACCTTCCCCATCCGTGGCTGGTCCTAGTGGTGCGGTTAAAGATATGTAATGAGCTGAATGAAAGAAACATAACATCGATGTCTATATTTATAATTTCCCTTTTCGAGACTGGTCCATGTGATTGGGTTAAAGTTGTGCAAAGGACTGAATGAAGAAACACGACATCGATGTCTTTATATTTACCTTCCCTATTGGGGACTGGTCCTTGTGATGGGGTTAAAGTTATGCAATGAGCTGAAAGAAAGAAACATAACATTGACGTCTTCTTATATACCGTCACCATTCCTGACTGATACGTTTATGTTGTTAAAGTAGGCAATGTGTAATGAGCCTACAGAAAGAAACATAACACCTTTGGTTGACTGGTTTTATTGGGGGTGTTAAATTAGACGATGAAGAAGATGCTGTTTGCCATTGGGTGCAGAAAGAAGATTTTGAAAAACAACCAATTCCCCTCTGAAGATTTGTTCCTAACAATTTGTAAAACATTTCCCACATATATAGACGCTTCCTGACGCCTCTGTTGCTGACGACTGTTTAAATATTAATGAGCAACTTCTACTTTCGCCACAATGTTTGCCACTCTATTCAAATACTAAAGGAATATTCTTTCATGTATAGAGATCGTGCCCATATGTTTTTAAAGTCGTCTCCTGTCTGAGATTTTGAATGTGGGAAAGGAAGTTAACTATGTAAGAGCGTGTTAAATGTTATTGATGATGAAATCAGTTTCAAAATTTAATTCAACAGGATAACTGTTAACCAACAAACCTGTAGATTCTGTTGCACTATCGTTGCCTGTTACACTGGGGATGCACGGAACTGAATAAAGAAATGTGTGTGAACATTCATATATATACAGTCAAACTTGTTTTAAGCAGCCATACCGGAAACAATGTCAATTAAACACTAACAATTTGTTAACCCTTTCCCACATATATAGACGGTTCCTGACGCTTCTGTTGCTGACGACTGTTTAAAAAATAATGAGCAACTCATACTTTAGCCACAATGTTTGCATCTCTATTAAAATATTCAAAAGAATATTCTTTCATATATAGAGATATTGCTTTATCGTGCCCAAATGTTTTAAAAGTCGTCTCCTGTTTGAGATTTTGAATGTGGGAAAGGTGGTTAACTATGTAAGAGTGTGTTAAATGTTATTGATGATGAAATCAGTTTCAAAATTGAATTCCATGGGATAACTGTTAACCAACAAACCTGTAGATTCTGTTGCACTATCGTTGCCTGTTACACTGGGCTTGCACGGAACTGAATACAAAAAAAATGTGTATGAACATTTATATATATACAGTGAAACTTATTTTAAGCAGCCATTCATGATAGGGTAAAAATGTGGCTGCCGCTGCGTAATACAAATCAAGGAAAGAAGAAAATGTTGTTTTGGTTAATCGTCATTTGACTGATTAACAGAGGTGACCGATAACGTACGTTTGACTGTACCATGAGGACTTGGTAAGCGATCACCAGTTTACCTACCCATGGCTTTCTCAAGCAACTGTCTGCTTTTCCACATAGACGTTTAGACGTTTTGGAGGTAGACACATGCCGTTTGTCACACTGACGTTTGGTAAACGTCAGAAAGTATGTTGGCCGAGCTGGGGTTCTAACGTACCAGGGCTTTTTCAGTTCTGACTCAAAGTAGGCGTTTCCATGTTCAAAATCGGGTGTCTCCATTTTTCATGTTATAAGAGTTTTGGAATATTTTGATGCTAAAAGGCAAAACTTACAGATTCAGGTGAGACGGGTCGTTACGAGCTGACTCAAATGAATCTGTATTGTTTGCAAAATACAATATTGCCATTGGCGCTGAAAGAGTTAATATTCAATCATAAATGCGAGCAATTATAACCGACTCTCCACATTTACACATTTGTTACCCGGTCGTGTCAAATTGTTCGGACAATAGAAAGTAAATAAGAATGATTTCAAACGAATTGCTGTTTCTGTTATTATTGGAATCCGACTTGGCCAAATCTAAACATCCCGCAATACGTATGTTCATTGGCAAGCGGAAAGTTACGATCATTACCGAAGCGAGCGAGCGATTGTGTGACTTGGGTACAACAGTTCTGACTGTTAGCAAAATAACCATGAAATAACTGTATACTTAATTGCTTGTTAATGTGATTTCCGCCAATTTAAGATATAGCCAATTCTAAATATTAAAAAAACAGTTAAACATTTAAAAGGCATTAAATGCAAATACATACCATTATCTATCGGAGAATTTCCATATGTAACACTCCTTTCAGGATCGGCTTCGTTCCTTCTGAAAAAAACATTAACTATATAAATTGTTTCATTGGGCGGTTTCCAATAGTATTTCAGATGTGTCAGTTACAGAACACGTTTTTTTTTTTAGATTAAACATTACTATGAAAAGCACCTTGCTCAAGGGCACACAAGAGTGGATTGTTTGAATATTACGCATTGTTTGAGGCAGTAGAGAATTAATTCACAAAAGTCTTCCCATATTTAAGACAGACGGCACTGACAGTCATCTGCTACAGACACGTTATTACAACGTTGACTGTATCAGACGATGTATGTCCGTATATATAAGTATGTCTGTAGAACATATAGACGGACAGGGAAGACTTTGGTGAGACTTTTATTGCACCATTCCTTGTTAAATTGTGAGTGCCAATAAAGATATTTAATTCACAAAAGTCTTCCCAACTTAAAGACAGACGGCACTGACAAAGTCGTCTGCTGCAGACATGTTATAACAACGTTGACTGTATCAGACGATGTATGTATGTCTGTGGAATATTCAGACGGACAGGGAAGTCTTTGGTGAGACTGTGCGTATGTAAACACTTGTCTGTGGATTATATAGACGGACATTGAAGACTTTGGTGAGACTATGCGTATGCAAAGGCCTGTCTCACTATACACAGATAAGACCCCAAATCGTCTGACGATGGCTCCAAACAGAGGGCTACATAGGAAAAGTCTCGACAACAATTCACAACATTTTCAGACTCCAGATATTTGGAGAGGGTATATCTAGCCAAGGTATATGTAGAAATGGACACTTATACGGTCTGATAAAAAAAGAAAAATAATAATAATAATAATAATGATAATAATCATATAGTAATTATGATAATAATAATTGTAATAATATTATAAAACAATAATAATAACAATAATAATAATGATAATTATAAATGTAGTAGTAATACAAAATAATAAAAATAATAATCATAATCATTGATAATACTAATGATAATAATAGTAATAATAATAATAATATTAATATTAATAATAATATTATTAATATTAATAATAATATTATTAATATTAATAATAATGACAATAATATTAATAATGATGATAATAATATAATAATAATAATAATAATAATTATAATTATAATTATGATAATTATGATAATAATAAAACGTGCCTGAATTCTTACCGTTTTCTCTTGATGAAAATGAAAACTAAGACTGCAACTATAATTAACACAATAACGACGGCAGATCCTACAGCTCCTCCGATTACAGCACCGCTTGTTTGTTCTGGAAATAAATAAAGATCTGAGTCAACTCAATAATCTGTCTGGCTTAACAAAATGCACTATGTTAAAAGCATGTGCAAATGTTTACTATACAATTTAGATAAAATAATCAAAGACGACCTTTCTTTACTATAACAAACAGCACGAGTTGAAAAGTATGTTCAAATGTTTAGATAAAATAATCAACGACGACCTTTCTTTAAAGAAGGGCACGAGGTGCATAGAATGTGCAAAATGTTACTATTTAATAAAGATTTGCCAACCTTAGAACACATAATGCCATGGAGGGTAAGCCATTACTGCCATTTTTAAAGTTAAAATAATTGAAATGTCAAAAACATCTGAAATAAGATTTATTGATCAACATCGATCTGTCATAACCAAAGGATACGACGTCAAATGTATTTGCAACGCTAACGATTAAGTTAAGATTAGATTATCAAAAGTTATCTCCTTGAGCCATGACCTATCGAAATTATCGGTCCTTTTTCTAGGAACTAATAATCTTAAAAGTATAGAAACCAATTACAAACGGTTTAAACATATGGTCTTGAATAAACTTAATATATCAAAAGGATCCATGGTTCATGGAAACAATTATTGTAATTCTATAAAAGGCACATTTTCTATCTTAGAATGATGTAAAAAAAACTATTAATCAGGAAATTAAAGAATACAATATTACCATCACAGAACCCTGTATCCCGATCACAACCACTGCGGCAGCCAGGAAAACATGGAAAACATTGCCAAGTGTTATGATAATAACCATCTTTGCAGTCTTGGCAGTCGGAACCAGTACGTTCTGCTATACACGACGTGCAATCAGTGTAATTGTTACATGTAGCACATTTGTATAGACATGGTCGGCAATAGCCAGCACTTTCATAATGATAGCGTCCATCCGCACAACCATCAGTACACGTGTTATTGTTGCATGACCCATTGCGACATGTTGTGCAGCTATGGTCACATCTCGGTCCATAGTATCCCGTCTTACATACATTACAATCATTTCTACTGGAGCAACTGACACAGTTTGGGCGACATTTAGCACACCATCCCTCTGACCTTAAATAACATCCGACATTACAAGACTTACATTTACCACCATTCTCATTTGTACACTGGCATGTCTGACCTGAAAAATTAAATTATTATCACATGTTGCTTTGATCTTTCAATACTGTCTTAGATTGAAATCCTCAGACTAGCAAATATTTGATAACACTCCAGATGAGCAATTACTCGAGTTTAAAAACATAGTTAATCACATAATGTGTATTGTATCGTATTTTTTTTTTAAAGGAACACGTTTGCTAATCCGCAGTATAACGGTTTTCTCTAAATCGTGTTCACGAGCTAATTTAGTAATTGACTATAGTGACCTTGACCTTTGACCTGTTACCCTGAAAACCAGAAAGGCACATTTTCTCATAATGGCGAACATGCTATCAAGTAATGTCAATTATTACCCGCAGTTTAAATGGTGTTCTTTAATTCCTGCTTTAAGACATCATTTCTTAATTCACCCAAATGACCTTGCCATTTAACCCCTGACCCCGAAATTAATTAGAGTATATCTTCCCGTAATGTGGAACATGTAAGCAAAGTATGATTATCTTCATTGGTACGAATTTCTCTATATCGTACCCACAACATGTACGTGGACAAACACAGACGCACGACAGGGTAGCTTAATCCCTCCTACCCAAAGCAATGCGAAGGGTAATGATTATGGTTACCTTTGATATCAGCTGGGAACACACACAGCAATCCACAAACGATTATCTTCCAAGTCAGGTAGTTCCAAGTCAGGCAGTTCCAAGTCAGGCAGTTCCAAGTCAGGCAGATCTTCATTTTTGAAATATTTTAATCTGTACCCAAAGTGCCTTATCTGGAAAAAAATAACATGTTATCATCTTCATTGAAGCCATCAGCCTTTCAGCATTTCTCAGAAGAGCAATTAGAACTGCTGCTGCGTCAATTTCTTGAATTCATTTTATCTCTGACTTGTTATACAAAATAAACTATTTTTTAAAAATAATAATGAATAACGAAACTGTAAAACATACATTAATTTAACAAATATCTAGGGGTCTCTTAACACGTCGATAACTCGAAGTCATTTATGGAAGTAGTAGAAGTATAAGTCATAGTAGTAAAAGTAATAGTTGTAGTAGTAGTAGTAGTAGTAAAAGTAGTAGTAGTAGTAATAGTTGTATTTGTGTATTCCATTTAAATCAATATTTACATATAAGTGTTCATCGTTTATATTTATCATATTATCATTTATTAATAATTCTTTATAACACTCATATTCATAAATATTTATTGACTCATAAGCAATCTGTAGGCATTGATACTATGTACACTAGATATTGCTTACACATGTTTTTGGTAATTGAGCCTGGTTTTGAGTATAGGTACACGTTTGCTTTTGTGAACCGTGTAGAACCAGATCTGCCTGTACATCCACATATTATGATAAACATATACACTGTTCAAATACTATTAACATACTCTTATTAGAAGCTTCTGTTAATTTGTGTATATTATGATAGGACAGCAGATGAACAGGCTGATCTGAATCTGCACTGTATAGAAATAACGACTTGTACATTGCTCATGCACAAGCTCTTATTTTAATGTTGAAGGAATTTACTGTGGATATAACCTTTATTTACGTGTTACTTAAAATAAATATACTACTAATATTATTAATATCAACAATGATATATGATTACTATAATAAAATAATAAATGATGTATCCATGTGAATGAATATTTTATTAAAATCCTGACCTTTCATGATTGAATATTATAATATCCCTTTCAATAGTTATTTAAAATCCTCTTTAAGTTTACATTATTTGTGTGTTTATGCCCGTTTTCAATTCTCTTGAACAGTATTGTGCAATTATTTTCTCTATACATATTGAAATGTAGTGGGTGGAGTCTGAGCTGTCGCAATGATACATCAATCCATTGTTTTTATATAGTAGGTCAACATTTACATGTTAAAGAAAGTATTGTTAATGCTTCACAATGAGTGACGTTCGATTTAATGTGACTTTTTAACTTCCTTAGTCGTATACCTCATATGTTATTTAAAAGTCGTCTGCTTTGAAAAACTTTGAAGAGCAATATTTCGTAAAACATGAATGGTGGAATGTATGACTAAGTTGACATAAATAGTTACCTTGCTGACTAACAATAACTTGTTAAGAAATGTTATAAGGGGAACACAAATGATGAAAAATGATTTTAAGTATTTAAGTATTACTTAGCGCTAAGTAAGGTTATTATAGCTCTACAATATTGACCAGCTCCTGAACTTTTTGTAAAGATGCGTATTATTATGGTTTAAATGTATTTCAATCATTAAAAGTTGTTGTTGTTTTTTGATGTTATAGCTCTACAATATTGACCACCTCCTGACCTTTTTGTAAAAATACGTATTAGTATGGTTAACATGTATTTCAATCATTACAATTTATGTTGTTATTTTTTGTTGTTATAGATCTACAATATTGACCAGCTTTTGACCTTTTTGTAAAGATGCGTATTATTATGGTTTACATGTATTTCAATTATTAAAAGTTGTTGTTGTTTTTTGCTGTTATAGCTCTACAATATTGACCAGTTCCTGACCTTTTTGTAAGGATACGTATTATTATGGTTAACATGTTTTTCAATCATTAAAAGTTGTTGTTGTTTTCTGTTGTTATAGCTCTATAATATTGACCAGCTCCTGATCTTTTTGTAAAGATGCATATTATTATGGTTTACATGTATTTCAATCATTTTTTATTTATCTGACTTGTGGAAGCGGGTCCTGGTAGCTCAGTGGATAGAGACGCAGGCTGTTAATCCTGGGTTTGGGAGTTTGAACCCTAAGCTCAGCCAACATTCTTTCTGACATTTGATTACAAAAGTCAGTCAATACGACAAGCATCATGTGGCTTCCTCCAATGGACTTATCGTCTATGTGGAAAAGGAGTATGTTGCTTGAAAAGATTGTTGTGCAGAGTACACTTCTGTTGAGCTGAACGATACATATTATAGCCATTTTGCAACTACAGACGCTTTCTGTCGCTTCTGCTGTAGACAACTTTTGTAATTCCTACAACAATCTGTCCAAGAAACATGTTGCTTTTCCACATAACTTAAAGCCCATTTGTACTGCCGCCGCTATGAATTAGCGACGACATTTAGTCCCAGCCGGCCGTTCCGGAAAATCTTCCAAATTTTTAGTCCTAACCAAATATTAGACCGCGTGTTATCTACACGAGACAATGACAAAGAAACAAATTCCATAATTTAAAGTCTCAAAGAGCTCCAAGGCGTAAGTTTACCCTTTAAATCGTTTTCTTAATCAAACCGCTGTATAATTATAGTCGTAAATCTGCAGATTCATTGCAAAGTTTGGTTTTATAAGTGAAATTGGCAATTCGCACCCAAGATTTCACACCTGTAGCCGTTCTCTTTGTAACCTTTCATTGCAAGCATCTGACACATGTTAAAGGTTGTTTTCACAAGTTAATGCTTTTTCATAGATAAAATGCACTGAGATATTGACCTTTAGTATTAATATGTTTGCAGCGTTATTGGCATTTATGTGTCGAAAGCCTTTGCTTCGTAAACATTGTGGAGAAAGCAGTCGGCGCTCAATCTTGGATTCTGATGCATATTCGAGTTAGACTTTAATTGTTAATGCTTACATTCACTGGAATTAATTAGTTTGGATGATGTAGACTCATAAGAAAATGTAGTCGTTGCTTTCAAAAGTCATTGAAATGAACACATCACTCCCCATGAGTAAAAAGTAAAGATTTGTATTTCTTTATTTTCAGTTTTTACGGCATGATGTCAATAAACATTTGATCAATCATCTACAGTCCGTTATCTTTCTGTTATCCCGAGCTCTAAAGGGAGAGACAGAACAGTAAAAATCCTTGATCTTCATCTGCGGAGAATCCAGTTCCGTCGACACAAAATGGATCAAGACGACCATAGGGAGACCGGATTCGGGGTAAACGAAGACACCACTATGAGACAGCGTAAATTCACGGAAAAAGAGGAAGAATATCAAAAGGATAGAATTAAAGAACATACAAATAAACTGTCAAAGTTAAGTGAAAATATTGAAACTGAAATAGAGACCTTTACTCAATGTCATAATGAAACAGAACTCCACACAATAAAAGAGAGACTTCTAGTCCTCCGACATTAAGCAACTTAGTGCTATTAAAACAATTTTTGATAACTATCCAAGTACATTTAGACAATCCTCTTTTGAGATATTAGAGTGTGTGATAACCGACAGAATGGATCCTGTTTGGGAAAAAATAGACACATTGATCTATGATTTTAATCAGAATCCCACAACATATGATGAAATCAAGCCTGTGAAATCTGTGAAATCTGGTAAATCTCGCCGCTCAAATGGATCAGTGCTAAGTATCACAGCACAGAAAGCAAAGGTGGAATCGGCAAAGATTAAATTGCAATATGCCTTTCGAGAATCCGAATTTAGGAAAAGACAGGCTGAAGTAGAGAAAACGAATTTAGAATTAAGTGTGCAAAGGGATCTACTGGAAGTAGAAAGATCTGGCTATGGCAGAAGCGGAATACAAAGTTTTTGTTAAGGATGAGGAAGATGTTGTTTCCGTTATCTCAAACACTTCCCTCAGGGAAACTAAATTAAATAGAACAACAGCTTATGTGAAAGATAGTGGAGCCTTTCAGGACAAGTCAAAACTGTCACCAGTTGCACCAGTCTATTACCCTATTAATGTCCCTACAAGGAATCCAATGCCTAAAATAAACAATCCACTCTTTCATGAACAACCTACTAATGTCCCTACAAGGAATCCAATGCCTAAAATGAACAATCCGGTTTTCATGAACAATTCATGTTCAGCCCCCCAACTAATGAACAAAAAGGTGAGCAATTTCAAGCTCATGGATTTGCCGCAGAGTTTTCCAAATATTTGATAAAAAAAGAGTTGTTAATGACTAGAATCATGACCTTTAATGACCAACCAGAATCTTTTCCTGTCTGGAAAGAGAGCTTCAATGCAATCACGTCTGAACTTGGTGTAGACTATAGAGAGTATTTAGACTTACTGATACAATTTCTTGGACCTTAATCATCTAAGCAAGCAAAGAGTCTTCGGAACGCAAATGCAAGAATTCCAGATGTAGCTATTTCCAGAATATGGAAAAGACTAGAAGAACGTTATGGCAGACCGGAATTCATAGATCACGCTTTTAGAAGAAAGATTAACAAATTTGAAAAGATAGAGAAAGGCAAAGATTTTCCGCGTCTATATGAACTGGCAGACATATTAAATGAAATTGAAGCTATGAAAGAAGACGAAAGGTACAAGGCCCTTTTAGGACAATACGACACACATATTGGTGTTAATATGATTCTTTCAAAGTTGCCAATACATGTGCAGCATAAATGGTTTGACAAAGCTTCGAGATACAAAAGGTTAGAGAATGTTCCGTTTCCTCCATTCACTGAATTTACCAAATTTGTTCGGGACTTGTGTACTCGGTGTAATGATCCAGGCTTGAATTTATATCAGCCAGGAAGTGCATACCAGCCAGGAACTAATAGACAACGCCAGAATCAACTCACAGTTTTTAAATCCGAATTAAACAATAACAACACTTGTGTTTTACATGGACCTGGACATACATTAAATGAATGCAGAGCATTTCAAAGGAAAAGTTTAGAAGACCGCAAACATATACTAAAAGACAGTCATATTTGTTATAAGTGCTGTGAGGCATCTCATCACAGTTTCCGCAACTGCAGATCACAAGTGAAATGCAAAGAGTGCGAGAGTTGCAGCCATGCAACAGCTATGCACCCAGCTTAAACGGTTAAGCAGTCAGGGTTGGCAAATCAAGGCGGGGAGAAACACATGTGAGACAACTCTCCAATTTTAACAAAATGTACCAATCTGTGTGGGGAAGGTTTTTCTGGGCGTTCATGTGCAAAAACAATTCTCGTTAAGGTGTTTCCCTCCGATAAGCTTGAAATGAGTGTGGTAACATATGCAGTTCATGACGACCAGAGCAATAAAACACTTGGTAGTCCCATACTTTTCGATAGCCTGAATATTAATAGTGAAATTCGCCAGTACTCCCTATCGTCCTGTGATGGTAACACGAAAATACATGCAAGACATGCTACTAACATAACGGTGCAATCATTGGACAGTTCATGCACATTCAAACTACCAAATGTAATAGAGTGTCAAGTGCCCAGTGAACGATCTGAAATTCCGTCACCAGAGGTTGCTAATCATTATCCCCACCTCCAGTTTTTGGCAGACAATATACCCCCATTATGCTCACCGGACATTGGACTCTTGATTGGAAGAGATATTATCGAGACCCACCATGTAGAACAACAGATTGTAGGGCCTAAAGGATCACCTTTTGCTCAGAAATTACCACTTGGATTAGTAATTATTGGTGAAGTTTGTTTGGGACGATTTCATAAGCCAGACACTATTAACACTTTTAAAACTTATTTTGCTGGGGGCGTACGCCCAACCATTTTGAACCCATGCATTCAAAATGTATGTGTTAAAGAAGACATGTGTCCAGTCTACAAAGAAGCAGATATATTCAAAACAACCCGTTTAGACGAGCATGTTGGATTGTCTCAAGATGACCGCCAATTCCTATCTATTATGGAGAAGAAAATGGCCATGGACATTGACGGCCATTGGAAGGCACCATTGCCTTTCAGGTATCCAAGACAAACGCTTCCGAACAATCTTACGATGGCACTGGAATGAGCTCTTATGCTAAAAAGCTCATTAAGAAAGAATTCTAAGAAACAACATCACATGCTAGAATTTATGCAACAGATTTTTGAATCGGGTGCTGCAGAGGTTGCGCCAGAATTGCCCTTTGAAAGAGAATGTTGGTATTTGCCATTATTCGGGGTTTATCACCCCTGGAAACCAGAGAAGATAAGAGGTGTTTTTGATTCATCCGCTGAATACAAAGGTCACTCACTGAACAAAATGCTTTTATCGGGCCCGATCCTTACAAACAGTTTGCTGGGAGTTTTACTTCGCTTCCGTCGAGACAAAGTGGCAATAGTCTACGATATACAACAAATGTTCTACTCCTTCTTTGTTGATGAAGACCATCGCGACTTTCTTCGATTCTTTTGGTGGAAGAATACTGACCTAAATGAGAAACTGATAGAATACCGAATGACAGTTCACGTTTTTGGTAATACGCCCTCTCCGGTGGTAGCATCTTTTGGTCTACGCAAATCGGTACTAAACGCAGACAGTGACGTTAAGAATTTTGTGGAAAAGGATTTCTACGTTGAAGATGGCCTGACGTCGCGCTCTACTGAATCTGAAGCAGTAAATCTCCTATGAAGAGCGCAAGAATCGTTGAATGAAAATGGGAAGTTAAAGCTACATAAAATTTCGTCAAATGTACCCAATGTACTTAATTCGTTTCCGACAGAAGACTTGGAGAAACATCTTCAAACAAAGAACATCTTTGAAGACGAGCTTCCATTGCAAACTAGCCTTGGTCTTACCTGGGATCTCCAGAAGGATGTATTTACATTTAACTTTAACATGCCAGAAAAGCCAGCAACACGGAGAGGAATTCTTTCAGCCATAAGCAGCATTTTCGATCCCATCGAATTTCTTAACCCAATTACCATCGGTGGCAGGATGCTTGTTCGTGAGATCACTACTAGTGGTGTAGATTGGGATCAGCCTCATCGAGAAGACATTAATTCAAAATGGGAAAATTGGAAGTTATCGTTAAAGACAATAGATAGTTTTCCGTTCTCACGCATGTTTGTGCTTGACTCTTACAGCCAAGCGGATTTTTTAAAGTTCCACGTTTTTGCAGACGACTCGGAGAAAGCAATATCTGCTGTGGCTAACGTTCGTGCAATGTATGGCCAAAATGTACAAGAAGGGTTCGTTATGGAAAAATCCAAACGTTCTCCCCAAGGAAGTACTACTATCCCGCGATTGGAACTTTGTGCAGCTGTTCTGGCCAAAAACTTGTCCGAAGCCAAAATGCAACATTTGGATGTGTCATCAGAGGACTTCAGTTATTTATCAGACAGTAAGATCGTTCTAGGATACCTGAACAATCGTTCAAGACGTTTCTATACGTATGTCGCTAATCGTGTCCAAAGCATTCTTAAATGTTCAATACCTAGTCAATGGAGGTTTGTGCCATCAGAAAAGAATCTTGCGGATTGTGCTACGAGAGGGAATATGCATGTTAAAGATTGCAAGAATAGCATGTGGATTACGGGCCCTTATTTCTTGAATGAATGAATGAATGTATATTGTTTTATGGCACATCGACAGCTAAGGTCATTTAGCACGCAATTAAATTTAATTAGTCATGATCCCTGGGTAAATAAACCTTTTGGAAGAAATGGAAAGACGGCTATCTTCAGTCGTTACAGGTTCGACGTAAATGGACAACAGAACAACCAGACTTAAACGTTGGTGATGTGCAGTTAGTGCGAGAAAAAGAGCAACATCGTAATTATTGGCCAGTCGGAGTTATACAGAACACTTTTCGAAACAAATGTGACAAGAAAGTCAGGACTGTTGAGATCCGCGTGATGAAGGGAGGAAAGTGTCTTCATTTTGTTGGAAGAATATGGCGCCTGTCGTATTGACACTTGTCAAAACCAGGAATTCGTATTGGCAGAGATTGGTTCAAACTTATAACCCCTGAATTGACAGCTAATTGGTCGCCCGTTTGAAGGAGAGGTTGGCGTTCGCACGCTACCACTACAACCGGTATTACATAGCCTGAAACTGATGCATCAGTCAAATCGCTAAGAAGACAGTGAGTGGTGCAGAAGTAGGCGTCGGCCTCTAGTACCAAAGGTCCCGGCTTCGAATTCCGTGATGAGCGGGTTTCTGCCTTTGGGATTTTTCCACAGAAACGGCGCGAGTACTGGTTAAATCTCCAGGAAGCAGACATGGAGCGTGATTAATACAAGCTGAAAGCTTTTCTCGCAATCAATGTAAAATAAATAAATTTAAACTAAACTAAACTAAATTAATGACATTTTTGGCATGATGATGACTTTTTCCCATAACATCTTCAACGACTTAAAGGGTACCAAGAATGACATTCAAATACGCGATCAATATGTAGGGAAAAGTCATTAAAAACTAATGTGATAAGAATTTTCTTTGAAAAATATCAAAACAATAACTTTAATAAGCATTTAAAATCCGGGCTCAAATAAGCCAGGTCGAGATTAACGGAAAAAAAAGATCGGCAATTTCCGTAAAAAACACCGAAAGTGACGTGCTCATGGGGAATTCAATGCAGGCTCTTATTATGTTGACAGTTTTTCCTAGACCTTTATCTTTATCTTTTATTTTATTCAAGTAATATAGGCCTCTGGCCAAAAATACAAAATACAAAAAATACAATTTAACAATAGAGTGACAAATATATAATGTTTTACAAATAACAAGTGCAGAAGTATTTAAACATTAAAGACAAAATAATTTACTGATCATACGACATTAAGCTCTTGATTTCTTTTATTCATTGCATGATATAAATATTTAGCAATTGACAAAACTTCATCTGTTATTGTAGACAACATAAGGGAGTAAAATAAGTTATGAGAACTGTTTTGTAACCAATAATCTTTAAAATAGATATCTCGCATATTGTTATACAGTGGACATTCAAAGAAAAAATGGTATTCGTCTTCAATAACATATGTATTTGACTTTAAGCAGTAGAAGCAATATCTTAAGTGTCTATCAATTCCAATATGTCTACCATTTTCTAGCATTAGACTATGACATGAGCAACGAAAATTTAAAATAGCTTTCCTATATTTATATGATAAGTCTAAGCTTAAATAGCGTTCAACATTAAGTAGGGTCTTAAAGTACTTATAATGTAAGGCTTTTGGTGAAGTTTCAATATCATTATGCCAGTTTTGCGAATAGCAATCAATTAAGCGTTGCTTAAAAATATTAATAAAGTTTAAGTCATCCCCAACATCATGAGAGACCCACACGTATCCAACACCAAATCGGAAAAGCATATCTTTAATACAACCTGCCCATGTTTTCCTTCCAGATTCCTGTAGACGTTTTAACATTAAGTAACACTGTTTTGGATACCTGTGATCTCCCATACGTGTCAATTTTAACCAGTATTTAATACAGTTTGTCATGTGAATAGTACAAAGTGGTAGTCTCCCACATTCACCAAGAGCAAAATAATTAGCAGTGTTTTGTGACAAATTACAATATTGTTTGCAAAATTTAACTTATACAGATTCAACTTTATCAACATATTTGTAGCCCCAGATTACTGACGCATAACATTAAATAGGTTTAACCATAGAATCAAAAATCTTAAACATATCAATTGGATCAATATGACCAAATTGTCTTTGAAAATTAAAAATACAAGCTGATGCTTTTAAACCCTGTAGAGAAAGCGTTTCTTGAGTTTTTGACCATACTAACTTCGGTGTGAAAAATACACCTAGATATTTATAAAATGGGACAACTTCGATGGGTTCATTATTGAAGAACCATTTTTCAGTTTGTACCATTTCTGAAA
Organism: Serripes groenlandicus; assembly: GCA_031761405.1. Classification (NCBI taxonomy): domain Eukaryota; kingdom Metazoa; phylum Mollusca; class Bivalvia; order Cardiida; family Cardiidae; genus Serripes; species Serripes groenlandicus. Next base: position 48,635,815 of record JASEVX010000014.1, on the reverse strand, counting down.
ACAACTATTTTAGTTTTACTTAAATTAATCTTCATATTTACAGATTTGCAATATTCCTCAATATAGTTAATCCGGTGTTGTAGATTTATGACAGTTACAGAAAAACTAGAAACGTCATCAGCAAACATTAGAGCAACTAAATCTTCTATGTCATTAGATACAGAAATACCTCTTTCACATTTTTCATGAAGAACATTAACTAAATCATTTATAAAAAGAGAAAAAATTATCGGACTACCGACACAGGCCTGTCTTGTTCCAGTATTACATGTAAAAAACTTGTGAGTTTGTCATGAACTTTAACACATGATTTAGATTTTGCATACATGGATTTAATAATAATTAAAAAGTTTCCGTTCATGTTATTTCTAGAAAATGCATCCCATAGTTTTTGATGCTGTATACTATCAAAGGCTTTGGCAAAATCTATATAGATACAATAGAACCTACCCTTTTTCTTGGATAAATACTTTTGAATTAATGCCATTAAACTGAAAATATTATCTGTTGTTGAATAGCCTTTTCTAAATCCTGCCCGAGACTCATCAATAACATTATAATTATCACACCATTTAGTAAGACGAATAGGTAATTATTAGGGTCTGATTTAGAACCCTTTTTATGTATTGGGGTAATAATACTTTGACTCCATTGTTCAGGAAAATCTCCATTTTCAAATATTTCATTAAATAGCTCATTTAAAAAAGGTAGAATTATATGAAAACTATGTTTATACATTTCTAAGCATACACCGTCAGGTCCAGGTGACCGGTTTGCATGCAACTTATTCATACTTTGCATAATTTCTAAGTCCGACATCGGTATATTTAGTTCTTCACAATTAAAATTATCATGATTTACATTTACCAAGAAATTGGCATCTTCGAAAACGTTATTATCAACCACAATAGGGTTTAAGAGTGATTTAAAATAGTCATGCCATTCATTACATGTTATTAATGAACCTACATTTTCTGTAATTTTTCCTTATTTCAGGATGTTCCAGAATTGTTTAGCATTTTTCCTAGAATTAACTAACAGCTTTCGATTAACTTTGCAATGTAAATACTTTTTGTTGTTGCACAATGACTTGAATTTATTTGTCGACATTTTATATTTCAATAAATCATGTCTATCATTTGAAACACGGAACTGTCGAAGAAAACGAGTTTTCTCCCTTTTAAGGGTTCTACATTGATTATCCCACCATGGTGGTTGAGTCGATAAGTTTTTGGTACGTTTACATTTCATATTGACTGCGGATAATTTAAAAATATTAATAAAATCTGGTAGAAACGAAGACAGTTCGGTTTTCTAGACTATTACGTGTTTCATTAAAATGTTGAAATTCAGATATAAGTTTATCAACAAAAATATCTTTAAGTTCTGGCTTATATTTATACTTAAGCCATGGTGACATATTTTCTTCACTATCAACAATATGATTATTTAGATTTGGTTTTGTAGGGAAAGAAAAATGACAGATAATAGGAAAATGAACAGACACATCATTATCATCGATTTTAAAGTCTGTAACGTATTTAAATAAACTTGTAGAGGCTGCCATATAGTCGACAACACTAGCTCCATTATTTGCTAAACAAGTGTAGTTACCAAGAATATCATCAAAAAGGCGACCATTAAAAACATGTACACTATAAGTGCAACATAATTCAATAAATGATAAACCAAAACGATTAAATTCTGTTTCTTTAGACAATCTAGGCATATTAAAAACCTCTTCAGGATAGGGCACATTATCACCAAATATAAACAATAAATTATCATCTAATACAAAATCGTTTAAGTTTTTAATACGTGAGTTAATATCTCCCGCCAAAAAAAGTTCAGCATTTGGATAGTTACCTTTAATTTGACTTATATTTGTATTCAGAATTTCAATACCATTATTATCTTCATTTGAGTAAATAGAAGAGTATTCTGGGGATACATATGTAAATATAAGTATAATATCATTAACATGAAAGTTAGGTTTTGCATCTATTAATAAAACAACACTTTCAGATATATGGTCATATATACGTTTTAAAATGCCACGTTTAATCAGCCAGTCTTTAACAAAAACTGTTACACCCCCCGGAACCACGTATAGCTGTACTCTTCTTTGGTCTACAGAAGTTAAAATTAACATATCCAGGTAGAAAGTTTTCAAATTCATTATTTGAAACACCCCAAGTTTCACAAAGACCGATTATATCAAAGTTTAAACAGTAGGATTGAAAATACTTATTGTTATCATATTTTTTAAGCCCTTCAATATTCCATGAACAGATTTTAACATCAGTATCTGGTAAGCTATCATTTTCAACATAGCGTGAATTTATGAAGTTTATGCCATTAAAAAGAACGTTAGAGTTTAGATCAGATGGCAGACGAAAAACATCATTGGTATTTGGGACTTGGCCGACATCCTATTTTGTAACCGGAACTGGACGTTCTTTCACACTGTCGTACACATATACAAGGTGGTTAACAATAAGTTTGTCATATTGTAGGTACGCGTCTTTCCCCTTGGTAATAGCCACTTTCAAAAATGGTATCAAAAGAGCCCGTACTGTCCTCACTCTTTTCGGGAAGTCCTCGCTGACTTTAACGTTTGAACCGGAAGTGGTATCAACGTCATGCTGCCGGTCCGACCCTGTATCGCTATGGTTGTCGTCATGGTTACGCTGCATGCGAGCTGCTTTGTTAAGCTCACGATACTTCTTAAGTATACTCTCTTTGCTTATAAAACGAGAATTTGACAATAAGTGGACGTGGCTTGTTTTTGTTATATAGACGATGCGCTCGTTCAATTTTGATACCACTATCATCAAGATGGAGTTCATCACGAATGTAGTCCCGGACTAACTGTTCTGACTGTTCCCGTGTCTCTTTGGGTAACTCTTTAATGTCATAACATATTAGGTTTTGACGTCTGGATTGACTCTCTAATTGTTCATGTTTTGCATTTAGTGAACTTGTGGAATGTTGAAGTTCAGTCACAGAGGTGGTTAATTCATCTACCTTGCCCGATAATTTCTCATTTTGTTCACGTAACTGTTTATTTTCTACTTTCAGGTCGTTGATCGACTCTTCTAGCGTATCAAATTTGTTATCCAAACCCCGAACATGTGTTTGTATGTCTAGCAAAATGGACAAAGGCATATTATCAGTAGCCGATGTGTTATGCGCGGCGCCGTTTAATTTACTGCCTACAGATGCCGTATCAGAATAATCATTAGGATGCTGTGTTACACAAGGAAACCAGGCGTTGATAGTGGATTGAGTGTTATTGGAACTAGATGGCTGAGAATTTGCGAAAACATCATTGTCGTCCTGTTGCCGAGATAATGTATCAGCGCCACGTCCACGTCCCCCAGCTCGAGTTGTAGCACCGCGGGTATTATTAGTACTTCCCCTTTTCCCGGGACCTGGATTTGGTTCAACACCACCAATCATAACAAGAAGTAGAAACAGGGCGATCCGCACACTCAGACATACACAGCTTCTATTTAATGTTAATTTTTTAGTTCTGCCCCTGGTCTTACGAGGCTGAATGAAGCTTCCTATACGTCCCCTCATCCGCTGTGGTCGAGTGGTTAGCGTCGGGGATTTCGAAACCGGGTGTCCCGGGTTCGATCCCCAGTCGCGGCACTACGGTCATGGTGGATTGCCCTTGGGCAAGGCACATTTTCTAGCCTAGTACTGGTTTGTTTACCCAGGGATCATGAATAATTAAATTTAATTGCGCGCTAAATGACCTTAGCTGTCGATGCGCCATAAAACAATATACATTCATTCATTCCTATACGTCCTCGCCATATCTCGATTGAAACACCCATAACAGGCCTCACTGAAAAATCAGCCGTGGAATGGCGTAGAATACCGAAGATTCTCCGGTAATAATGACACGATAGCGTCACAGGTGGGTGAGCACTATATGATGTATATGTAAAGTTTATCAATGTCAAAACAGTTAATTTCAGTTCAGTTTTTTGAAATATGAATGCATGTTAACAGAGCACTCGTAATACTGTAGCTTCCTGTCAATTTTAGAGAATACCTGTCTATGAGAAATACCTTATTTCAATATTTTTTCTTCAATTTTCTTCCGTGCAAAAAATAAACATCTCACTCCAAGGGATGTCACTCTATCCTACAGTGTAAATCGTGAACGCATCGATATATTTGGAATAATTAAAGAGAAATAAAACGTGAAAATGCCCAGAGAGTGTGTGGTAGGGGGGGGGGGGGGGTTAAACATGCCCAGGGGGCGGGTTAAACATGCCCAAGGACGGTGTTAGCTTTTAGAGCTTCCCAAAGGACGAAACAGTAAGGAAAATGTGGATAAAGGCGGTCAACTCAACGCGAACACTTTGGAAAGGTCCGACAAAACATACCGTGTTTTTTTCCGACAAGTTAATATTTCGTGTGAAAAGGTCCTCTGAAGTTTATCATCATACAACTTGATTATTTACAAAGGGATCTCAGACTTTAAATCATAGTGTCACTATATAAAGTGTGTTAGTAAAAAGCGTCCAAACAGGTGTAGTGTTTAAACATTCAGTAACCAGCCCTGTGTTCCATAGTCACCAAACCCAAAACCTGTTTTGCGAAACCTATATAGGTTGCGTCGATAATCCGTGCATTAGTCGGTAAACCAAACCTGTTTGACGGGAGTACATGCATAATACAGGTAGGTTTCGTTCCGCTCCATAGACAAAACGTGTTTACGTTGTGTTTACTATGGAACACAGGGCAGGTTAAATGAAATGCGTCGGGAACTGAAAAGATTGAAAATTACCTTATTCCTATGAAATATATCCTTTTCCATTTGTAATTGTTTAATGTAAATATTTCACAAGGGTTTTATAACATTACATCACTATGCACCATATAAAGATTGAGACACGACACATAAACATAGACAATCAGTTTTGTTTCCAAATTTTAAGGCAGTTTGTATCAATTTACATAATTGCAATGCCGGCTTTTGGTCATTACTATTCTCCAAAGACTTCGATAATTGTTGTGTGAAGATTTACGAACAGTGATGACCCTCATCAGTCGTAACAGAAGAGCATATTGATCTGAATATTCCCAACTATCGGAGGGCGGATTTTCATTTGGCACGGTATTTATTATTATGTGTTCGCAGTAAATTAACCACGTGCTACAAGCTTTAAGTTACCCTGATCAAATGGAAAATTACTAACCAATGCAGTAACAAGAAACCGCTCAAGACGGTAAGGCCGGATTGTCGGCAATTTGACCTTGAAAATCGACAAACTAAGGTCAAGGTCAAAGTAACAATAGAAATCAATAGAACTTGTTACTGGTTACCTTCAGGCAAAGTTTCAAGTTTGCAACCCTTTCTTGTGCTGAGATTTTGCTTAACCAGAAACTTTAACCATTTTGCCTAACCTAAAACTTTAACCAAAATGTTGACGGACAGACAGACAGACAGACAGACAGACGGACAGACGGACATCGCCAATCTATAGACCGGAATTGCTTAAGCAATCCGGCCAAAAATGACCTTGACAACAGTGCTTCGTCGTTCATCTATCCCTTTCTTCATATTAAAAAATCAGGAGCAGACGACATTTGAAAACGAGAGAAATTGCTCACACCGTAATGATCACAAACACAGTGAAGCACCCCTGTATGAATCTTTTCTTCTGCTGTAGAAATTGTCTTCACGTGAGAAAGGGTTAAAAGGTTTTTATTTTTTGTCAAGATGTTTTTAATTTCGTCGACAAATTTGTTGAAAGAGGAAAGGGTTAACGCACACGTGCAATGTCGGTTCTTTTGTTTGACCGATCAGTAGTCGTGATATATATATCCGGTTTATACCGGTTTGACAATCAAGTGCTTTCACAGATGTAGATTCATTTTGACGCAACTAAAGCTGACGAATTTGGTAAACATTGCAGCAAAATGAGAAAGCCTAAATGCATTAAATGTAATAGATAACTTTTGCCACAATGATTTGAATTAATTCAATAATTATACTTTCATTTTTTATACATTTTCTTTATTTTTGTCTCGACATTTTCACAATCGTTTTCTGTGATTTGTTGTAATGGGGAAAGGGATGAACAGCTGACATAAGTGGTTAGTGTTTTCATCTACACAATACCGGCGGGTCTTTGATTGATTGATCTAGTTACACTGCGGAAAGAAATCAGAAGGGCAATAAAATGGGTCATTCACGGGAGCAAATTAGAATTTATTGCGTGTTATGACACTTACACAATACTGAAGCTGGTTTTTAGCTCGCCAGTACGAAGTACAGGAGAGCTTATGTGTTACCCCCGGCGTCGGCACCGTCGGCACCGTCGGCACCGTCGGCACCGTCGGCGGCGTCGGCGGTGGCGTAGACACCTAGGCTTAAGGTTTGTGTTTAAGGTTTTAATTTGGGTTTTAAGGGTTTATACCTTTAGAAACCATTTGTCATCCATCTACGCACACCACTACACCCGTCCTGACCCTGGGTGAAGGTCAAGATCATTTTTACTTGTTTCTACTTGGTTCAGTTACAAGGTTTAAGGTTTGCGTTTAACGTTTAACATATCACTCTGCATTCACTATTATGACATTGATTGCTTTCATATTTAGTTTATACATTTAGGAACTATTGGTCATCCAACTACGCACACCACTACACCCGTTCTGACCCTGGGTCAAGGTCAAGGTCATTTCTACTTGGTTCAGTTACAAGGTTTAAGGTTTGCGTTTAACGTTTAACATATCACTCTGCAGTCACTATTATGACATTGATTGCTTTCATATTTAGTTTATACATTTAGGAACTATTGGTCATCCATCTGCGCACACCACTACACCCGTCCTGCACCTGGGTCAAGGTCAAGGTCATTTCTACTTGGTTCAGTTACAAGGTTTAAGGTTTGCGTTTAACGTTTAACATATCACTCTGCATTCACTATTATGACATTGATTGCTTTCATATTTAATTTATACATTTAGGAACTATTGGTCCATCTACGCACCCCACTACACCCGTCCTGACCCTGGGTCAAGGTCAAGTTATATCAGAGTTATTGCCCCTTTTCTGTCAAAAAATCTAACTTTTTCGTCACGTTTTCAAATAACTTTTTTTCTACTCAAAGGATTAGATTGAAACTTCTGACAAATGTTTAATGTGTGTGATTGGTTCACAAAAGGGGGATAATCCAAATAATTTTATATCAGAGTTATTGCCCCTTTTCTGTCAAAAAATTAAATTTTCAAATAACTTTTTTTCTACCCGAAGGATTGGATTGAAACTTCTGACAAATGTTACTTTTTTTTTTATTCGACGTCTGTCTGTCTATTTTTTTTTTTATCCGGCGTCTGTCTGTCTGTCTGTCCGTCACACTTTTTTCGTCACGTTTTCAAATAACTTTTGTTCTACTCAAAGGATTAGATTGAAACTTCTGACAAATGTTTTTATCAATGTGTGTGATTGGTTCACAAAAGGGCGATAATCCAAATAATTTTATATCAGAGTTATTGCCCCTTTTCTGTCAAAAATTTAAATTTTCAAATAACTTTTGTTCTACTCAAAGGATTAGATTGAAACTTCTGACAAATGTTTTTATCAATGTGTGTGATTGGTTCACAAAAGGGCGATAATCCAAATAATTTTATATCAGAGTTATTGCCCCTTTTCTGTCAAAAATTAAAATTTTCAAATAACTTTTTTTCTACTCAAAGGATTGGATTGAAACTTCTGACAAATGTTTATATCAATGTGTATGATGGGTTCACAAGAAGGGGGATAATCCAAATATTTTTATATCAGAGTTATTGGCCCTTTTCTGTCAAAAATTTAATCTACTCAAAGGATTGGATTGAAACTTCTGACAAATGTTTATATCAATGTGTATGATGGGTTCACAAAAGGGGGATAATCCAAATATTTTTATATCAGAGTTATTGCCCCTTTTCTGTCAAATATTCAAATTACTTTTTTTCTGCTCAAAGGATTGAATTGAAACTTCTGACAAATGTTTATATCAATTTTTGTGATGGGTTCACAAAAGGGGGATAATCCAAATATTTTTTATATCAGAGTTATTGCCCCTTTTCTATCAAAAATTAAAATTTCCTGACAAGGCGCCGGCAGGTGACACACGTGCTCCGGGGAGCACTCTATTCTAGTTGAACTTAGAATTTTTGTCAAAAGTATTGAAAAGGTGTATTATCTTGCAATAGGTGATACTGTGCGACTTTACCTAATACTTTAACTGTTCTGAAGTAGGCCCTGATAGGCGAGCTATATTGTCCTCCGACAACTCTTGTTTTTCTGGCTTCACCCCGTCTGACATTCAATCAGATATTTCTTATCTGGAAGTCATTTCCGGATTGTTCTTGTCTTGGAATAATGAGTTTCAACAACCAAGGGTACGTGAACAAAGAACAAAATCGTCCTTGAGAATCGGGAAAATACGCAAACATGTGTTTAAATTTGACCTTTTTTTAGGTTGACAATTTTCTATTGCCGATCTATTTTCTTCAAAAGGAAATGGTTAGAAATGAAAGTGTAAGGACATTAGGCATTCAAATAACTTTGTAATCTTATTTATATGAAGGTTTTTACATTTATTCTCGTGGAATCGACTTTGAATCATGACAGGAAAAATAGGTCATTTCTTCATTAAAAATCGGGAAAATTCGCGAACATGTGTTTAAATTTGACTTATGGAGTAGAAACAAACATCCCTGTCAAAACGAACAAAAATCAAACTAAAAGTAGTTCTAGATATAAATAATTAAAGTTTAAATGCTTCTTAAAATAACCTTTTACAAAAATTAATTTATTCTCGCATGTTATCAATACTTTCATTCATCACGAACAATTTCACGTCCTGCTTCGTCTTCAGACTCGCTGCTCGTTACAGATCGTTTTACTGACTCAAACTGGTATGGTCTGATCCCTAAAGGTGCTGGACCGTTGCCTAGGTCATCTGTCTCACTGTAAATAGCTGACTCATCACTATTTTCTTCGAAAGAAGACGATGAACAGTACAATTCTTCATCTAAAGCTCTGTAATTCAACTCATCCGCCATTATTGAAATGGAAACAACTCCTCATCATACGTCATTACGGTAAACCGGAAGTCAGTTTATTTTCACTTTTCGCACTCTGCAATTTCCGTGAAAGCGTAATTTTATTGCACAAAATTGATCTTACCATACTTAAAAACATTTCTTATTTTATTTTTTTTGTTCTTATGTTATTATTTAAGCATTAATTTCTTGATAGTCAAATTATTATTTATTTTTTACTCTTGGTACCCTTTAAACATAAATAAGAAAGTAGTTACTGAATCTCATGTTGTTTCATAATACATTTATATGTATAACAGTTTAACCCTTTCCCAAATACAGACTTTTTCTGACGCCTCTGCAGCCGGCAACTTTTGAATACATTGTTGCAAAAAGGGAAATGGCTCATGATGAGCCAATTTTCCTTTTGCAACAAGTATTCAACTCTATGCTATGATTACATTTCATCTATAGAGGTTAATCCGATCAGTCATCTGCTGCAGATAAAATCATTTGTTGTATGTGGGTAAGGGTTCAAAATGTTTCTTATTCAAAAGAATGGTTTCAAAATGGAAGAGGTAATCCCTTTCCAACATGCAATACATTTACAGCAGATCATTATGGAAAATTGCTATAAATCAAAAGTGTAATATAATCTGAACAGTTTTGAAAATAAAGCGGCAATAGGGGAATATGCACATCATGAGCAATTTCTATTTTTCCACAATGTTTACAGAAGTTGAATGCTTCAGATGCAGAACCATTCATCAGCATTTAAGAAAGGTTGAAAACAGTGTTAAGTATTTTGTTAAACTAGATAAATGGTCAAATTTTAGGAAAATCTTGTGAACACACTCTTTTAGTTATTGTTTTACCAAGGTGGTTCAAACGTTCTTTTAAAATCTTTATTTTGGCAGGGGATCTTAATTCAACGAAATTGGCAAAAATATTGAAAACATTGTGGCAAAAGTATTTTCCTGCAGATGTGTCAAAATGCTTCAGCAGGTAGGCAAGGTTTAAAACTAAATCACTGTATTCCGCTGATTAATAGGAATACGCTGTTGCAGTGTTATTAACGTTCAAATAAATAGTCCCATTATGGTCATTGTGATCTTTTATCACACTCTTCTCATATGTCGTCTGTCGTACACATGTTTGAATCGGATAATGCGTGCAGATGTAATTGGGATTCGCTAGGTATCCCTTATTGTCAGGCTTTTCAGGGTGTGCGCGTTTGAGATTCGTTGCTTAGGCCCATCCCGTTGCTATGCAGCATGCAAAAAACGCTTTTATAAACCCAAACCATGTTTCTATCTTCTCCTACAGTTTTGAATGTGGAGAGGTATTTAGTTACGATTTTTTATTTAGGCCTTTGTTACCAAATGGTGGCCTTTCTAGGATATCTTCCTACATTCGTATTTTACTTCAATCGCCCCTAGCGCTGCAGTGGTAGTAATCGATAGCGATTGTATTGCACCATCTGATAGAGCTATTCAAGAGCTACGAAAAGCTTCTTTACGTGATTCACCCCCGACCTCAGTTTCCGAGCTAGAGCCGGAAGTTTGCAAAATATGCAAAGGCGAAAATCACCAAGGCGAATCCCACGTCGCCTACCGGTTTGTCTTTCTATTTATTAACCACCTATCGTGTTACTATTCAAAGACCTGCGTGACACTTTTTTGTGTTACCTGACTTGGCAGGGAGACACGTGGGGATCACTTCTCAGTCCGCCTTTCGTTCACCTACTGACATTAGCGGAGGAAATAGTCTATGCGTTATAAATTTAAAACCTTATTGACTTGAATTATATTAGAAACAAGCCGAAGCCGTGGTGAACTGGTCAGAGCATCGACCTTACGTACCTTATTTACGTTGTCCTCGAGACCTTTTTATTTAGGCATGTGCCTCTCTTTGGTCCATTTCTTCAATTTGGCTTAATGAGCCCACTTCCAGTCCGTAATACTTAGGTACAAATTTAAAAGGTACATTGTAACACGACTTATTTAAGACATTTTTAAAACTATTAACACTTTTTGCTGCAACAACATATTCTGGCGGTTTGTTCATACATGTATTATTCTTTCAGAGAAATAATACTTCCTAATGTTAAAGCGACAGTGATTTTTATATATTTTGAATCTGTGACCTCTTGTATTGTTATGTTTAATTGGAAATAATCTAAGGTGGTCTACCTTATCGATACGGTTTATGATTGTGTATGTTTCTACCATGTCGGCTTTACATCGTCTGTACTGTAATGTCGGTAATTCTAATTATATGCGTCTTTCTTCGTATGTGAGATTTTTGATTGAAGAGAGCATTTTTTTGTTGCCCGTCTTTGTACATTCTCCAACATAAGAGCTTCTTTTTTGTTGATTACATACCATGTAGCGCAACTGTACTCAAGATGAGGTCTAACGAGACTTTCGTACAGTACACGTTTATATCTGTATCCATGTATGTAATTGATCTTCTCTGATGATACTTAATTTCTGATTTGTTTTCTTGGCTGGGAATTGATGTGTTCTTGAAAGTTTTATTTATTGTCGATGATAATTCCAATGTCCTTTTCCTGGGTATTTTGAACAATTTCTGATCCATCCATGTATTATTTGTGTTCATTCGTGGTCCCGAAATGTACGCGTTTACACTTGGCTTCATTGCATTTTAATAGCCATTCTTTGGACAAGAGGTGCAGTTGGTTTATGTCGTCTTGTAGAAGTTTGTTATCAGATGGTGTATGGTGTATTGACAGTGGAGTAGATTTTGGTATCCTCGGCGAATAATTTAGCTACGTTGTTGACTACTTCTGGCAAGTCGTTTATATAGATAGTATATAGTATTATTCCTAGAACACTGCCTTGGGGGTTACCACTAGTCACAGTCACAGCATATAAATATCATATGTCAGCAATTGTGACATTAAAATTGTCAACCCGAGAGCAGAATGTGACCCGAGGCGTAAGCCAAGGGTGACATTCTGTTTCGAGGGTTGACAATATCAATGTCACACATGTTGCCATATGATATTTATTTTATTATACCGAACAAAATTAAGTGACGTCAATGCTGTATGCTGTATGACGTCACTGCTGTATGTGTATAAGGGAGGCAATCACGTCATGATTTAGCTAAAATATTGAAGCAGTTATTTGCCCTTATATGACATTCAAAATATCACTGCGGTCACATGACCTGACAGCCAATTTTCGCTTGGTCACGTGTCAAAAAGGTTGAAAATGTTTCTGATAGTCAAAATATCTCTTTTTCTGGTAATGGGATTTTACCATTGTAGACAAAAGTGAGGTATAATAATCACAATTATTAAGTACAACCCTTTGTTTCCGGTCATTTAGAAATTTTCCAGCCATGTTAAAAGTTTCTATGTTATGCCGTATCCTTTTATTTTTTTTATTAGTCTTTTATGAGGGACTGTGTCAAATGCTTTCTTAAAGTCTAGGTAAATGACATCCATGTTGTTGTAAGTGTCTAAAGTATACGTCCAGTCCTCTAGTACTTCCAATAGTTGTGTTTGACATGATCTTCCTTTCCTGAAGCCGTGTTGGTGTTCGGTGAAGGGGTTATTTGTTTCCATGTGAAGCATTATTGAATCTGTTACTTCAGTTTCCATTAACTATGATTTATGTCAAACTGATTGGTCTGTAATTGGATAATTAGTGTTTCGGTCTTTTTTATGGATCGGCATAATGTTTGCAAGTTTCCAGTCACTGGGTACGGTACCTTTCTCCATATATTTGTTTAGAGGTTTTGAAAAGGTTTACTAGTGGTTTATAAATTGTATTTGCCGTTTCCTTTATGACTTTCGGATGAATGGAGCCATAGCCTAGATACTTTGGGTTTTTTTTTTGCTTCTTTGGCCATGGCGCTGCTTTCATATTTTAATTTATCGTAAATTTCCCTTTGCTTGTGGGTTTCTGCTAAACTTCCATTTTTTCCAGAGTGGTTTTTTTCTTCTTAAATGCCAGTAATGTGCTATGGTCCAGTCATGGTGTGTTGAATTACCTATGAGTAGAAGTGCGCACTGGTATGTTTTTTCTTAAAGTAATTGATCATTGATCGGCAAATCTACTCCATAGTTCATCGACATCACAACTTTCGAACAGGTTATACCAATTAATGTTTTGATAAATCTTCGTTTATGGCTTCATAGTCTCCTTTGAAATAAAAAAGTTTGTTTTCAATAATTGTTTAGTTGTAGTTGATACTATTGTGTATACTATACTCTATAACATTATGATCACTGTTCCCAACTAATTTGTCGTATTAGTTCTGTTTTATTTGTCAGTACTAAGTCCAGTATATCACGGGTGTCGCTTCCTCTAAATTTAGTTGGTTGTTTGATGTGTTGGTGCAGAAATGAGTATTTTATTGATTCTAGGAAAGTTGTTGCTAAGTGTTCTGGTCCTACTGTTGTTGTTTGATTATCCCAGTTGATTTCTTTGATGTTGAAGTCACCAACGTGAAGCACATTAGTCAAATGTTATATTGTTGAAACTGCGTAGTGATAGTGTTTTATAGATTTCCTATGTGCTATCGTTGTCACTATTACTGGGACTTCTATAAGTGCATGAAAAGAGCAAATGCCTACTTTTTTCGCATTGGAATCCATATACAATGGAGGTTACTTGATAGGCATTAAGTATCCTCTGCTTGTTAGTCCTTTATTTGTATTTTGTATTGTGAAACATTCTGTATCCTGGAATGCACCACTCGGGAGAGTCAATTTCTAAAGTGTCTTTTACCTTTGGTAAAACCTCCGTAATTACAATAATGTCGTATTGATCTTCCTTAACCAATATGAGGAGTTCATTCATTTTGTTAAAAATACTATCTGCGTTTGTTTTCATGTCACACAAATTTGATTTATTTTATATTTTTCAAAATAAAACTTGCATCCTATTTGTTGGGGTTTTCTGTATTTGGGTAATTTACAGTTATATTGTGTTGTAAAAATAGGACACCGGTAACTGCTTGTTCTAGACCGAAGTCTTCTTGTACGTTGATACTGTAAGTTTAAGTTTGTTTGTGTTTTTACAAAAATCTCACTTTTATTTTGCGGTATTTGTCCACTGGCCCCTCATATTGTTGAAGTCTGACTAGTATCAGTAATCGTTTCTTCATCGTATGAAGTAGTATTGAATTCTTCTTTTTCTTTTTTCTTCTCTTTTTGATATAGAAATATTCTAGCTTTGTGTATTTCTCTCTGACGTACTGTAAGGTCTTTGGTTATAATACAATTTGTGTATGCACTACTAGTTGGTACGTTTTTGATGTTGTACGATTTTTCTATAATTTCCTTTCTTTGTTTTTTGCTGTTTAATTTTATTTTCAAAGGACTAGTCTAGTCGTATGTGCTTCTTGTTTTCCAATTCTAAAGAGCACGTCAAAGTCCACTTCGGAAACCCCTATTATCGTACATAGCACTTTAAACAAATTCGATTCATCTGATTACCTGGTTAGTCTAGAGATGCACTTACTTTCTGTAAGATTGAATATTATTAGGTTAAGAGCTCTTTTTCTTTGGTCTTCAATTTCCAGTAGTTCACTTCTTACGTCTTTTTGTAGAGTTTGTTTAAGATCATTTTTTATTTCTTCTATTATAGTTGGGTTTTATACTTTCAACATTTTGTTTTATTTTGATTTCCATATTCTTATCTATTTCTGATACTCTTTGTTCTACTGAGGATAGTCTATTATTTGTTGCCTCCTTTATTGATTTAAGTTGCTGAGATATATTTGTCATCCAAGGGAAGTATTGGGTACGTCATTTACATGTCCATTTGAAGTTATGACTTATATCATCTTTAAGCGCAAGGGCCAATGCCGGTGAAATGTGTGTACATCCAATGTAGATGTTTAATTCGCACACAATGCATGCGATATAATCTTGATGTTCACTAATTGACACATCTAACTTTGGACTCAAGTAGCAACCAATGCGGGCTCGTTTATGTTTTTTTTTGTTTCTGTCCATCGGTGTTGAACATAATGGTATAGTTATTGTCAAAACTTAAAATTATTTTTTTATAAAACAGGCACCCCTATTTCTATTAATTGTGTATGCTGTTTTCAAATTAAGATTGGTATTGTTGACTTTGATGGAATCCTGTATTAATTAGTTTATTTCTATTTTGAAACAGGGCACCCCTATTTCTTAGATGAAATTGCTATTCTCTTTAAATAATGTGGGTTATTTTTGCCTGTAGTAGTATCCTTAAATCCAGTTGTTTCCATTGGAATTGTTGTACTTCTTTATCTTCTAGTGATGAGATTGGTCGATGACAGGGCTTCCCTATGAGGACTATTTTTACTTTTCACTCTATTTTTCTTCGCATAAACAAGGCTTCTCTATTTATTTGCAGATTGTGTTTCCTATTTGTTATTTTGTGGTAAGTAGTCCCTTTATTTAGCACAGGTTTGTTTTCAATGTAAAAACAGGGTATCCCTATTATGCTAGTTGCCTCTATTTAATAAACATTTCATATGATGTGTACAGTTTAATATGCTGTCTGATAATAACAGGTTATCCCTATTATGTTTACTAGTTTTACACTTTACTGGTCACTATTTTCACTACATTATACCTGATTTTTAATTCTCAAAATGTTGTAACGTGCCGGGCTAAAGACGCAGAAGATCCCTTCAGCGAAAAGTATACTCAACCCTGAAGGGGTCCACTTGTCTTATATATAACCCTAAACCCCATCACCCCGAAACGGTGATGTTAATTCGCATATTCGTTACAATACTTCCCACTCCGAGAAGACTCGTCCCGAGTCTTGGCCTGGGAAACCCATGGGTAAGGCAACTCCGATATGGCAGTTGTCTTTATCCCACCGCTGTCACCAATGTAACGTGCCGGGCTAAAGACGCAGAAGATCCCTTCAGCGAAAAGTATACTCAACCCTGAAGGGGTCCACTTGTCTTATATATAACCCTAAACCCCATCACCCCGAAACGGTGATGTTAATTTGCATATTCGTTACAATGTTATAAAATCAGAGTTTCGAAAGATGAGTCCCAGGTTGAATACCGTCTATATATAAATTCAATTCAACCCTGGACGCTAAAGAGGGGGGTGGGGGTAAAGCAAGTTATCTGTGTAGTTGACCTTTGAAGCCGTTCTCTATTTTGATGACCTAATAATATCCTGGGTAAGGTTTGGAATACTAATGAAATTTAGTGAGGCGATGTTTTGGTTGTATAATTCGATTAATTTTGAAAGTTCAATTTTCTGTGTTTTTTTATACCGATAGATCACTATGTATACATCCCCTTTTCCTGTTCCATTCCAGTAAATAATAGTATGGACATGTCAAACATGTTATTTCTGCATGCCTATTGCATCTCTGAATATCTGATTTAAGATATCTGTACTTAACGATAATGCTGTCATTTTTTTCATAAGTGTCGGCCCTAAGCTCAATCAATTTCCCTGAGTTCGTAGTGAGTTCGTATGTACCCAGCCATATGAGTGCTATGGGGTTTATCGCTATTTTAATGTTAGGTAGGAATTGCCTATGAAACGATGTATTGTCTACCGTAGCCCCACTCTTGCTAATTATCTTAAGTTCGCCATAATTTTGAGGTGTTATTTCTCTATCTATGAAACGACCTTCGCTGTCTGACACTAAAAATGTGTCTCTTGTTCTACTAGAGCTTTGCCTTTGACTCTCCTCCAAGACTAACTTGTTTATCTCTTTGTTTAATTTGGACATAGACATTTATGTGTTGGGAAAATTCACAATGTCGGCCATAGCACGACACGATGGAGAATTTTAAAAGTCAAAACTGAGATAAATAAAAAGATTCTACTTTCCTTAAACTGCTTGAAACTTGAAGTTTATATATTCATCATCAAAGTTGTATAGAAACACAGCGGATTCATTTGATTGTTCTAAGGAACATCTCGCTGAAAGGTTTTCACGTCTGATCAGACCGGATCGAGAGATCGGGGCTCGATACCTAGGTCAGATCGTACCAAACATTTAAAAATGGTAGAAATTGCTTTACCCCCACCCCCCTCTTTAGCGTCCAGGGTTGCAGGGATGGTATGACGTTCATTGCACCGATATCAGGATAATACCGACTGGTAGTATTGGTCAATTACAGAGGAAAGACCGTGATATAAGTGAACTATAGTTGAAACCAAAAACAAATATAGAAAATAATATATGTGCATTCATAAGTTTGTCGTGAAAGAAGACAACCATTTTAATCGCGAGATATTAACAATACAGGTACCCGATTTTCAAATGATGTCTTCTGTAAAACGTGTATTTGTGACATTAGGTTCAAGGTTCACTCTACACAAGTAACCCTGAAACCAATGACTGTATGCCTTAGGGGTATCACTAAACAGAGTCTGGTAGAGTCCGGTAGAGTCTGGATGTCATAAATCCCATTATATCAATGCGTTGTTGTGTTTTTGTAATGAAATTAATACAATAAAGTATTATTGTATCATATAAATACAAAATAATAATGTATTTGCCTATGTTGGTTCATTTTCTTATGAATATAAAAATAGGATACGCGTGACAGTGGAGAGTGATAGAGTCTGGTCATTACTGAGAAATAAATACAACGTTTTATTCGATGTTTAAGTTATAAAAAGTTAATATAATATGTAGTGGTATATGTGACCAAAACGTATTATTATTTCGGCAAATAATTAATAAAACAGAAGAAAATAGAATTTGGTTTGAAGATTTGCTTAAAAAGATGGCGGCCACTGTCACGCATATCATACGAAAATGAACTAAAAATGAACTAAACTAGGAAATACATTATTATTTTTTATATATAAGATACAATATATAACACTTTATTATATTCATTTCAATACAAAAACACAACAAAGCATTGCTATAATGTGATATTTGACCACCAGACTCTACCGGACTCTACTAGACTCTGTTTAGTGACACCGTGCCTTAGAAATGATATATCATACATATTTAAAACAGTTACGACACTCGAAAACCGACTTCCGAGGGGTTACCGACCAACGACACTTCAGATCAGCCTGTATCCCAGCGGTCTTTGATCAGGTTGTGTGGAAATCAATAGGGAACGATTATAAGCAATAATTATCTTAAACTGTATTTATTCTGAAATCATTTACCATTACAAAAAAACACTTTCGAATGTCCTTTTTGTGTGACGTGTTTAAACTCCCAAATATTGCTCTAACAAGACACGGTTCGACTGGTACCGTCAAGTTTCAAAATACCGGAACCGGAAGTGTCCATATTACACGTAACGGAAGCGACCTTACTCTTTAACATGTACCACATATTGAACTGCTCTTTTGGCGCCCCTCGTAGTCTCGCCATAATGGAATTACTGGTCCAAGTAAGGCTTAAAACTCGCTGTGGAGACATCGGCACCCATTTATCAAGCTCCCCGAAAAGTGTTGTCGTCCCAGACCCGAAAGGGTTATGTTTCATTTAGTGTATGTGTAACAAAATGTCTTCCTACGTTCTGCCACGGACGGCACCTGTATATCTGAGCATTTACGTCACACTGTAACCAAGGTAAATCTGTCTGTATTATAAAAGTAAGGAAGCTAGAAATATATGGGAGAGAGAGTTTGCGTCTTGATTGGGCTGGTTGTGTCCGAGTGGGACGCCTGACGGAGGTGGGTGACATTGGGGATGCAGCGTAAAAGAAATAATGCAGGGAGTGGAGATGGAATTGACTAGAGATTATACGCTCATTGTTTGTAGTTTGATATACCTACAAAAATAATAGAGGAAAATTATAACTCGGAGTTTGTTTGTTTAATTACGCCTTAACCACACCGAAGTACCACATATCGAGGGGTTGGCGTGAAACGATTGTTACTAAAATTGGTAGTTTTTTTACCAAGATTATTCACCTCTCCATAAAGTCTGTATAAGCGTTAAATCATTTTCCTAGGAAAACATTGAAAATTTAGTTGCCATTGCTCGTTTTGAGCAATGGCACCTACATTTGCATTGTTTACAAAGGGGTCAAAATTGCCTCTAAACCAGGGTTTTCAAAATAGGTTTTGAGTTACAACCGTTTTACGCCAAGCCCTCAATATGGTGATTTTGTTTTAACGTTGTCCCTTATACAGGCGTCCGTTTTTGCCTCTGCAGCAGACGTCTTTTGAAATCATTTAGGAGATAGGGAACTCGACTAATATGAGAAGCGATATCACGGTGATACAATGTGTTTCTTAGCTTTCTTGAAACACACCATTCTTTAAAGGAAACCTGCTACCGTACGATACAAACACAATCCCAGTCAAAATGTCGCTGGTATATTGTCGTAAAGTAAAAAACACCTGTTGACATGGAATGTAGTTGAACATTCGACCCATATTTTGAAACTAAAGCATTGATTGCCATATTGTCTGATCGGCTGTTCCCTAGTGTCGGATCGACTGTTTGCTTAGAACGTATGCTTTTGCCACATTATACAAAACGAAAGGGAAACCAGGCCTTAACAATTAGCTGCCGGCTGATCAAATAGAGTTCCTCATGAATTTAACTTGTTATCATAATTTAGACATTTGAATGTCGTTTACCCTGTCCCACATAACATTTGACGTCTCTGCAGCAGACGATATTTGTAAACATTGTTGCAAAATAGGACATTACTAATAACTCAATAAAAAAAATACTTTTATCTATAGAAATGATTTATAGTTTTGCCAAGATGTTTTCATAGTCGTCTGCGGCTGATTTGTTCGGGGAGGAGCTAAGTAACAGATGTGCGGCGATCTGCGAAAACAAGCTGATAGGCTTTTAGTTTAAACATATGTTATTCTTTTATATTATACATAGTAGGAAACATCAATACAGGAGGGTAGGTGCGCGTATGGGGTAAGATAAGATATATGTCAAATATCCATACCAAATAAAATATAACATAAACAAATTCATTAAGAGTTGAAAGTTAACAAAAATAATTAAGGAAAAGGGGTTAATTATCGTGATCTAGGCTTGTGTGATCACTGAGATCTAAATCTGCTAGTGCATCCACACATTCTGAATCTGCACGATTCGCTAACTAGAAATTTCTGTTTCATCCTCAGAGGACTATATCAAAGGGAGTGAACAGGTCTTTTACTCACAATATTTTCTCTTATTACTCAACAAAATCCTTTGTTGCGGGTACTCAAAAGAATCGTCTCAGTGCGACGATTCCTTTGAGTACCAACAACATAGGGTTTACATGTCAAATAAGGATTTTAGAACATGAAAAATACCCCTTATCTAAGGCTCTGCATCTTTAACATGGATAGGGAGATAAATAATTTTACACGTGTGTAATATATACGTTAAGGTTGGTTTTCACTGAGCACCGCTCATATCACTAATATGTACATCAGGTAGTAACTACATCAAGTGCACAATGGATACTGGTCACAGTTTTAATTAAGAATTTGTATGACGTACTATTCATGTGACATATTTTTAAAGAATGCAGTTGGTTATTCTATTATAACATATATCAGTCGTTAGCGACGCGGGCTGTCAATTCAGGGGTCGTGAGTTCGATTCCAACATGGTCAGCTTTATTTCCGACGTTTGACATTCGTCTTCTACCAATGGGCTGACAGTATATGTGGAAAAGCAGCTAATTTTCGGAAAGAATGTTTTGTTGAGTTGTGGTGTGAAAAAGCCAGAAAACACATGAATAGGTGAATCGACCGCCGTGATATGACTATTGGTGAAAACGACATCAAATCAATCCATCAAAATCATTTACTATAATAAAAAAAAAAAGGCCCGTAACGTAAAATTTCAAGCTAAAACGTTACAAGAGCATTATGCGCAGTGAGATAACTCTTATCATGTCGAAAACAGGTTAAAACACAATGCGCCGTGAGATAACTCGTAAAATGTTGAAAACAGTTTAAAACACAATAAATCGTGTAATAACTCTTAAATTGTTGAAACATAGGTTAAAACACAATCCGCCGTGAAATAACTCTTATCATGTTGTAAACAGGTTAAAACATATTGCGCAGTGAGATAACTCTTATCATGTCGAAAAGAGGTTAAAACACATTGCGCCGTGTAATAACTCATATAATGTTGTAAAAAGGTTAAAACACAATGCGCCGTGAGATAACTCGTAAAATGTTGAAAACAGGTTAAAACACAATGCGCCGTGAAATAACTCCTATCATGTTGTAAACAGGTTAAAACACATTGCGCCGTGAAAAAACTCTTATCATGTTGTAAACAGGTTAAAACCCAATGCGCCGTGAAATAACTCGTATCTTGTTGTAAACAGGTTAAAACACAATGCGCCGTGAAATAACTCTTATCATGTTGTAAACAGGTTAAAACACAATGCGCCGTGAAATAACTCTTATCATGTCGAAAACAGGTTAAAACACATTGCGCCGTGAAATAACTCGTATCACGTTGTAAACAGGTTAAAACAAAATGCGCCGTGAAATAACTCTTATCGTGTTGTAAACAGATTAAAACACATTACGCCGTGAGATAACTCTTATCATGTTGTAAAAAGGTTAAAATACAATGCGCCGTGAAATAACCCTTAAAATGTTTAGGAACAGGTTAAAACACAATGCGCCGTGAGATAAATCGTAAAATGTTGAAAACAGGTTAAAACACATTGCTCCGTGAAAAAACTCTTATCATGTTGTAAACAGGTTAAAACACATTGCGCAGTAAAATAACTCTGATTATGTTGTAAACAGGTTAAAACGTATTGCGCCGTGAGATAACTATTATCATGTTGTAAACAGTTTAAAACACAATGCGCCGTGAAATAACTCTTATCATGTTGTAAACAGGTTAAAACTAATTGCGCAGTGAGATAACTCTTATCATGTCGAAAACAGGTTAAAACACAATGCGCCGTGATATAACTCGTAAAATATTGAAAACAGTTTAAAACACAATAAATCGTTAAATAACTCTTAAAATGTTGAAAGATAGGTTAAAACACAATGCGCCGTGAAATAACTCTTATCATGTTGTAAACAGGTTAAAACATATTGCGCAGTGAGATAACTCTTATCATGTCGAAAAGAGGTTAAAACACATTGCGCCGTGAAATAACTTATATAATGTTGTAAACAGGTTAAAACACAATGCGCCGTGAGATAACTCGTAAAATGTTGAAAACAGGTTAAAACACAATGCGCCGTGAAATAACTCCTATCATGTTGTAAACAGGTTAAAACACATAGCGCCGTGAAATAACTTTTATCTTGTTGTAAACAGGTTAAAACACAATACGCCGTGAAATAACTTTTATCTTGTTGTAAACAGGTTAAAACACAATGCGCCGTGAAATAACTCTTATCATGTTGTAAACAGGTTAAAACACAATGCGCCGTGAAATAACTCTTATCATGTCGAAAACAGGTTAAAACACATTGCGCCGTAAAATAACTCGTAACACATACAAAATATAAACACTGTATTTTCAGATTCGTAATTAATTTATTCTTAAATGTTTTCTATGAAATGCAAGCCATTAAAACATTCACATCAGGAAAACAGCACAGCAGCAGTTAGAACGGCTGCTATGCTTAATTCAAAAGACAGATCCGTTCCAGGAATTGGTTAGAGTTAAACGATATATTCGAATGATCACATACATGTTCGAGTTAAACGATAAATTTGAATGATCACATACATGTTCGAGTTAAACAATATACATGTATTCGAATTATTACGTACATGTTCGTGTTACACCAAGACCACTGTATGTGATTGCAGTAGCTTTTTCGTAATTATTCCCTTTTTATTTACCCTACTATATTATAATTAAACAGGTTAACGCTTTACCACTTTTAGACCAATTTTGACGCATCTGCAGCAGACGACATGTCAAAACATTGTACCAAATCGAGACAATTTGTTATCATGCCAAAATGTTTCAATACGTTTCATCAATGAAATTTTCATTGTTTTTGGAGATTTTCTCTATTTTTGACTGCAGGTTTTCAATGTTGTTTGCTTCAGATGTGTTGTATGCGGGAAAGTGGTTACCCTTCCTTAAGAGCTCCACTAAACGAAACGTCATTTGATTGAAATACGTGATTCCATCCAGTAGAACTTCCAAGATTGACGACATCTCCGACAGTCAAATCTATAGATGTACTTGTCGTAGCTGTGGCCAAATTAATGTAACCTGAATTCTGTGCATATATAAAGGGAACTCCGTTCTTATATATCCAACTGCTTATTGTATACTTTCCTTGTGGTCGGATATTAAAAGTAAACTCATAAAGTCCAGATACAGGACACGTAAACTTGGCCGTGCTCGGATCGTATCCACCGCCCACATTGGTTATGATGCGTGTGAAGATTGGTCGTCCGCCTATGAGACTACTATTTGGATAAGCCACGGTAAAGGCAACAGTGTGACTACCTGAAAATATATAATGAAATTAAAATATCGTTTAAAATTGTTCAAAGACTTCAAATTCTAGTTTTAAAGTCGGTTAACTGTGGCATCAGAGCGTGGGTAAAATGACCTAATCTTTTAATTAGTTTCCTCTGATATTGTTTTCTTTGTCTGCTGTCATGACATTTGGCAGAAATGTTCGTTTGTAGAAACTCTATTTATTATTGAATGACTTTAAACATGGCAACCAGTCGACATTAGAAAAGGGGTTAAATGACAAAACTTTGAACTGGATTCTCCTCTGAAAACATTGGTCTGAATAAAGAGAATGTGGCAGACACTGTTCATAGGTGACACTCTAAATTGATTTAAGCCTTATTGACTGGTTAAACGACATAAACGAAATGTAGTATTTGAAATGGAGTAAGGATTTCTTCTTCCTTAAATCTCTGATTTCAAGATAATTTAGCAGAATATTCTAATGGACTCTTTACAAAACTGTCTAAATCCTATTGATTTGACGCACACATGGCTGCTTGAGTCTATTTGCTTTCGAGATTAGTTGGCAGAACTGTTACCAGGCCAAAGTACTCAAGTTAGGGGACCGATAGAGGGCCACATGACGCTTTTGTTGTTTAATCATTCATTTATTCATTATTGGTCCATTTTTACCGCCTCGGTGGTGTTGTGGTAGAGTGTCAGCCTCTGGTGCGCGAGGTCGCGGGTTCGACCCCCGATCGTGTTATACCAAATACTTTAGTATAATTGTTATCCTTGTTTCCTTTGCGCTCAGTATTGTGAAATAAGCATTAAGACTGACTCACTGGTGTCACATAATATATTTTCCTTGTAATCGCCAACACATTCCCGTCCAAACAATGAGGGTTGTGGATTATTGCAGGCTCGGGTTCTCGGGTAAGCATTACGACTGACACACTGATGTCAGAATAAATGGACCAGTAGTACTGGTAACTTACTCAGCAGACGCCGTGGTATAACTGGAAAAGTGACATAAGTGCATGTTGCAAAAAAACATGAACATTTGCGATAAGACTTTAACATTGTAGAATAAGCAGATCATGTTCAACAAAATTGATAAATCAGGCATTATGTGTTCAAATCCTAAATGAAACATCTTTTGTGCAAGGAAATATAATATTATTTACTGCCAAATACCTCAACGAAAAAACAAAACCCGATTAATTCGATCATACCTAACTCAACTGAAGTGTAAATAAAGTATAATTCCATGAAAGATAAGAATATCTCGGTGAAAGAAAATTCATAATCGTCGATTTATTGTTATTACACCGGTGTAATAACAATATTTACTATTTGTTATTTCACACCACAATTGCGCATGCGTGTCCCTCCCTTTCTTTCCACGGCCACGCCTCATCCGAAAATAATGCGCAAAAAGTAGGTAAAAAACCGAAAAATAGTCCATAGTTAACATAAACTATGGTGTAAGACCGGATTTGAAAAACTAAATGTATTACTAAAAACAACAATGAAATGTAATAAACAGATTATTCAACTTATTTTTTCAAAGATAGAACATATTTCACTGGCCGTCTTGTGAATGGGAGGAGCCACTCGTGACTACGTCACTCGTGACGTCACTCCCATTCACGCGACGGCTCGTGAAATATATTCTCATCTTTGAAAAAATACGTTGAATAATCTCTATATATTGTGAAGCAGATTGCAACACTGTAACGCCACAAGTAAACGTTTACCCTGAGAGCCGACTGATGAACATAACTTGTGGTTGCAATGGTCCTCTGCACAGCACTTGCTACATTGTTGTTGTCCCAGGGACCGGCCCACGAGAGATGCCGAAGCAGCCTCTAGACATTCCTGTAATAAATATAAAATGAAAATTAGAATAAATCTAACCGAACCATACTAAAATCGAATTTCATAGTTCTTCTGCAAAAGACCGATCCGTTAAGACCCGGCCGTGTAGCTCAATTGGTAGCGTATCTGACTCGTGATCTGGAGGTCACGGGTTCGATACCCGGTTCCGGCGACATTCTTTCGGGCGATGTTTTCCATTGCCTCTCACCTCTGATCTATGTGTAGAAAGTGGCTTCGAAAGAATGTTGTGTAAGTACTGGTGTGGGAAAGCCAGGAAAACATGGGTAGGTGCACTGACCGCCGTGATATGACCAAAGCTGTTGAAAGCGGCGTTAAACTCCAAACAAACAAACAAACCGATCCGTTAAAGATTTGGTTGGAGGTAAACGATATATTGGAATTATATCATATTCGAGTTATGAACTTTATTTGAACAGGCTGCGAAAATTGATAGTTGTCGAGTCATTGTACCGACTATTATAATTTGGCATTTTATGAAATGCGAGTACACTAATATCTAATTTCAACATTTTCCATATAGTGAAATACATTTATCAACATTTCAATGTAATAACTTTTATTATATACTTGTACATTTTCTGGCGTAAATACATGCATATTGTCATGCGCAGTTCAGACACGACAGATTAAAATTCCGTACTTTACAAGTGTAAAATAAGGTTCGCGGACTACTTTCAGCGAGATTCCCGTTTTGAATCTGCGCTACATAGTAAAATATGCAGACAACCAGTACTATTTTGGAAACTCGTTTCTTTTTTAAGTATCGAAAATCTTTCGTCAAATTTAATAAAAACTGGTAAACTAGTCATTTTCTCCCACAATGAAAATTTAATGTGATGATGTTATTGGGCCTATGTATTAGAATACATTACATGGGGTGTGGCCTAAATAGTGTACTAAATATTCATCTGCCTTTCAAAGTTTTATTTTCACGTTTAAAAAACTGTTATCTCAATGAAAAATAAATTGAATCTAAATATCGGTTACTTGTCTCAGTCTTATATAATGAAAGGACAATTACGTTACAGGAGCGATAAATGGATCGTATTGCACGAGTCGTAGTATGAACAAATTCATATCGATTTTTCCACGCTATCTTTCGTTCAATACGAACCAATTCCCGCTTTGCAGCGTAAAGTTTCGTATTTATAATACACCTGTACATAATCTGGCGCAAATACATGCAGCTTGACATGCGCAGTTCAGGCATGACAGATTGAAATTCCGTATTGTATACATGTAAAATACGGTCATGTGACGTCAGACAATGCGCGGACTACTTTCAGCGAAGTTCCCGTTTTGAATCTGCGGTACATAGTATAACATATAGACAACCAGTATTATTTGGGAACTACGTTTCTATTTTGAGTAACAAAACCCTCGAGTCAAATTAAATAAAAACCCGTAAATAAAGATTGTATTAGTCATTTCCAAAGCAATGAAACTGACTTCAACGCAATATATTTTTACTTTATTTGAAAATATTTATTTCAATTACGCATTGAAATTCGAGATCCATCGACATTTAAGCTGTTGTTAATATTTCAGGCTGAATGCAAACCTCGTACGAATATTGAAAATGTGGGATAGGTTTGATAGTGAAACGGATTTGGACTTTCTGAAATTAAGTCGAATGGTCTATTTTGATGTTGTAGAAGCACCTAATTATGATTTTGACACTAAATTTTAAGAAACAGAGGTTCCATGTACCTTTTTGTAACGTCGATTATGAAGAGATTATGTTATTGGGCGGGGCCTACGTATCAAAATACATTATATGGGGCGTGGCCTAAGTGGTATAGTAAATATTCATCCACCATTCATACAGTTTACTTCAAGTTTTAAAAAATGAATCCGTATATGTGTTATTTTTTTTACTCCTAATATATTATAGGTATATATTAAATGGAAAAGTACGTTACAGGAGCGATAAATGGACTCACATTGCACGACTCGTACCGTGGGAAAGTCGATATATTACTAGACCTTCGGCCTCGTAAGATAACAATTTTCCACGCAATTTGTCGTTCAATACGAACCCATTTAGTATCGTGGTCAAGTTAGATATGGATTTTCGCACGCTGCGAGTTGTGCAATGCTAACCTATTTATCGCTCCTGCAACATGATATTTCGTATTATAAAGATGTCACGGATTAATGAAGAAGAAGCCATTGTCTTATATCTGTTTTATCCAGTATCCTTTTTGAAATACATGGACTATCACAAGACAAATAAAATTTTAAAAGACATGTAACTTACGGATTCGGTCTTACATCCAAGGTCAAAGGTCATATCCATACCTGCGCCATGTGAAGAAGTGTAGCAATGCTAAAATATATGACAATAAAGTGTCTTGTTGCAATTACGAACAGTGAGGTCTAAGACAAGTCTTACGAGTGCATAGTGTGTTATCAAAGTCGTCACATAAAACAGTCACATGTGTAACATATCACATAAACGTTTAGTCTTCCCTGGATTTACCTTTAACAATAGGACGAGCATGTGTATTACGAGTGCATAGTGTGCTATCAAAGTCGTCTCATAAAACAGTCACATGTGTAACATATCACATACATGTTTAGTCTTCCCTGGATTTACCTTTAACAATAAGACAAGCATGTGTATTACGAGCGCATAGTGTGTTCTCAAAGTCGTCACATAAAATAGTCACATGTGTAACATATCACAGAAAAATTTAGTCTTCCCCTGGATTTACCTTTATATAGAAGACAAGCATGTGTATTATCAAAGTCATCACATGAAACAGCCACATAATTATGTAACTTATCACAGAAAAGTTAAGTCTTCCCCTAGAATTACCTTTATATATAAGAAAAGCATGTGTAGTACGAGAGCATAGTGTTGCCAAAGTCGTCACATAAGACAACCACATAACTATGTAACATATCACAGAATATTGAAATCTTCCTCATGCTTTACATTTAAATATAAGGCAATATAAAGGTGTCGTGCTGGAAGTACAATCGCAATATATCGAATGTTTTAGATTTGGAATATTTAAACCTTCGATAACACAAGGTCGATACAGTAAGACTAACTTAGAAGATAGATTATATTTAATATGTCAATTGCCTATCAAATTATCCAGCTTATTTTGATCTTAGATGTAAATGCATACAAGCGAAATACCACGAGAATCCAACAATTGTGAAATGTCATGTGCTCTGAATGACGAAGAGCCAGGAAGAGTTCAAGGTATTCTTTAAGGAAAGTCGATAACAAGTTAAGACCGTTACTTTGCATGTGGAAAGTTGCATGCGAGACGGAAAAGGGGTTATCAAAAATTTTACAATATAAACACCGTTTTAAACATTAATATCAGTTGTATCACGGCAACAACAGTTCCCTTACGTATAATCCCTGGGTGAACATACCGGTACTAAGCGAGGCGCTCCACCATGACCGTCGCGGCCAGGGATCGAGTCAAAGCAGTCCAGTGTGTACCTTATGGCACAAAACTGTAGTTCTTATGTTATGCTCTCAGTCAGACGGTGGACGCCTTACCACGTCGCAACAAACGTTAGCTCCAACGCGAGGTTGTTTATGCGTCCCCTTATACATTTACCTTTCCTACATGTACATACAACCTTTCAATTTGAAACTCGTCCTCGACTTTCTTGTATATTAGGAATGCGTATTGAACTTCACGTTTATATGACACTGCACTGGTAATAAAACATATAATTTATCTTTTAGGCGAAAAAACGAATAACGCAAATATAATCATTATGTTAAAATGATAATTGTAGTATTTAATGAAAAAATGTAGAGGGAAAGGAAAAGAAAGAGAAAAAGAAAGTTTCAAAGACAGAGAGAGACAGAAACAGACAGTGAAAAGAATGAGAAATAAACAGACACAGACAGAGAGAAGAATGAGAAACAAACAGACAAAGACAGACAGAGACAGACATATAGAAAGAGAGATAAATGAGAAATAAACAGACAAAGACAAAGAGAAGAATGAGAAACAAACAGACAAAGACAGACAGACAGACACAGACAGACATATAGAAAGAGAGAGGGACATACGAAAGACATAGCGACAGGGAAAGTCATAGACAGACAGGCTGTTGCAGACAGACAGATAGATAGACAAACATACAGAGAAAATGACAATGAAAGAAATTGGTGCAGGGGCAGAGTACCGATCTTAAATAAAAGGTATAAACTAAACAAAACAGATAAAATAAACTTACATCTCCGTTATTACATGTTACTAAATGTTGACAGTTTTGAGAATTTGTTACGTTTCCACATCTTGCACATTCAAGGGCACCTAGATGGTGGAATGGGAAAATGTACATAACGTCTATAAACCGTGAGGTAGCGTTGGTTTTATTTTGCTTTGTTTCAAATTATACCAAATACATCCATTTACCATATGTATAGGATGCACTGGAATTGTGGGCCAGCCTGATCGAGTGAAGTAGTCCCTCTATAAAACCTGGGTTTGCCTAGAAATTGTTGTATACCATCACTAGACTTGGAACAGATTTGATAATCTTTCGTGCTTTAACCATGTCTAAAGATAGATAATTTTGAAACCCAGTATATTCCCACCCCGATTATCTTAGTGACTTATATTTGCGTCTGTCAAAGTTAAGACTCTCATCACACCATGTAGAGTCCAGACGTTATGCAGGTCAATATGTTGAGTATAACCAGTGACTGTCTACTATGACATAGAGCGAATATCATTTTGTTTTAATGTGTCCGGCTAAGCTAATATTAGAACTAAATAGTTTTAAAATAGCTTACTATACAACCAATCCATGTGTCTATACATTTGTCGAAAGTGATAACAAGAAAACATTGATGAAATTGGCTAAATATATCCGAGAGGCATCTATTCTACGTTTGACATTTACTCAGAAATTAATCTGACAGTAACCATGAACGAATATTTTGACATTGGATTGTACAAAACAAAATGATGAAGTATATAGTTTGCATATATAAATATCCATGTTTTGTTCTTTCTCGTTTATGTATGTGTTATATCTAATTAATGCTTAGAACTCATTCATGACTTTGTCGAAATATGTATTTACTTTTTTGTATGTAAATAGAAACTATGTAAAGTTTATGTTACAAAATAAAGAATATCTATCCATCTATCTTTCTATAAAAAGATGGACTTAAAAACAGTATTCATGAACGCCTTAAACGTTAAAATGGAAGAAGATCAAAATAATGAACAACTGATCAGTTCTTGGAGAGAAAACGGTGAATTGCTTAATTCATATTAATTGTTGGCCTATAGAAAGATGGACCTATTACAATCGATATTCATAAACGCATAACATGTTTAAATAATGAACAACTGATCAGTTCTAGGACAGATACGGTGATTGGCGTAATTATTAATAATTGATGGTTTATAAAAAGATGGATCTAAAATCGGTATTCATGAAGCCTAAAACGTTAAAATGGAAGACAGGTAAAGATAATGAACAGCTGATCAATACCCGGACAGAAAACAGTGATTGGCGTAATTCATAACAATTAATGGCGTATAAAACGGTATTCATGAATGCATAAAACGTTAAAATGAAAGATCAGCACCTTTAAAGTAAAGTATCCAATCAACCCTTTCCCATATACAAAGCATCTCCGGCAGACGACTTGGAAACATTGTATGCAAAACATGGAAAGTCTGTATTAATGAAGGTATTATTATTTGATTAAGCAGTAATCGTAGTGTTGAGGTCACAATACACTAAATAAATTCCTTCTTTGTTTCCATGTAAATCGACCAACTTCAGTCATCAATTGTAACACTTTCTAAGCATTTCCCATAAAGAACACCATATATCATTGAAAAGAATTACCTCTTAGCTTTAAAACAATCCAAAGACAATGTGGGGTCATGCATTATGCAAGAAAGAACTCACAAGGCGAAAATGATTACCGTCATTTTCGACAAAAAAGGTCCCGGACAAACCGGTGTTTAGCATTCTCTAATTTCACTTTCAGACAAGGTCAAAAAAATAAAAGTTATCAAATCAATCATTTCCAGTGCATCTATACACATTCACAATGCATTTAAACTCATTGTCATATATTCAATACATACTGGTGATTGTATACACTCATTTCTACACAAACAAAGGTTTATTTAGGGACTTCTGTAGTGTAGATCAAAGGGTCCGCGGATGTATTTAGCGTAATTTGACATTAAATGGGGAATTAATTGCTTATTATAAACAATTGCTTCTTGTTTCATAATGTTGTATGAAATCGTCCGCTGTATATCGTCAATCTGTGCATGTGTGTTGTTGAACATTGTTATGCTGTCATTCATTCAAAATTTCAATTACTACGAGAAAATTTAATCTTATTGTATTAATTGAAGAAATAAAGCTTAATCCTTAAAGCCATGGAAACGAAATAATAAAGAATTCCCAGATATATACAGCATTTAACGCCCTGGCAGCAGACACTTGTTCGGACACGTTTTGTCAAAGGGACTCATTCTTAATAACGAGCAATTTCTATGTTCACCACAATGATTATACTTTTGAATTTCAAAAGAACAACTTTTGCCTCAAACACATTTTTTTTTAAATAGCGTATCATTTCAACAGTTGATCAATATATCAATCAATAATTAAATATTTACTTACTGGAAGCTGCAACAAAACAAAATACCAGACAGGTTGTCAGAAGCATAGTTTAACAAATCTTAACCTAACAAAGTTTATAATATAATGGCGAAATTCAAGACGTCACAAGGCATTTAAATAAGCAGACGACATAAAAAAAGAACACCAGATCCGTCTGACTTTGTATAATCTTTGACACCATGTCGACTTGACCGCTTCCCACATATGTCGCAATTTGACGCACATCTTCAGTAGATACTTTGAAAAAAACATTATATCATTGGAGCAATTGCTGATGATGAGAATGCTCTACTTTTTTCCACGATCTTTTCATTTCTATTCAACAACTATAATTTTATTGATGAAGACCTACCATATTTTAGGTAGATGTTTACGAATGTGTTTTTAGTGGGAAAGAGTTAATCGGTGATGGGAATTTTGCAACCTGCCAATTTTAAATCGTACTTACTAAGTACACTTAACAATTCTTTTATGCAGACGACTTTTAAAACAGTTGTGGGGAAAAAGGGAATAACTGTTCATAAGAAAAAGTTAAATTCTTTTCATATGTTGTTAACCATTTCCCACTTGCGGTCGCGTAATGACGAATCTGCAGCAGGTTGCTTTTGAAGACATTTTGATAAAAGAAGAAACTGGTAATTATGAGCAATTATTCAACTTTATTCAATACTTGTAACTCCATCTAATACAGAAAGTATATAGTTTTTCCAAAAATAAATCGGAGTCGTCTGCTGCAGATATATTGTACGTGTGAATGGGTATTAACTGGGTATTAAGATCAAATGTAGAATTCGAAACTATTTTCAGCAAAGTTGCCGAGGTCATTTTACCAGAATATCATCGCTTTGGCAGGTACTTTTGAACCTCGATAGCTCGAACATGTGATCGTTCGAATATTTTGTTTAACTCAAACAAATTCCTCGATCGGGTTTGAATTTTGTAAACAGCGATCAGACAATGCAATCAGAACTGCTGCTGTGCTGTTTTTATTACATGATTGTATCCCTGCAATGCTTTCCGTAATACACAATTAAGTATAATAGAATTATGAAACTGAAAATACATGAATTAATGTAGCTAACACCCAGGGAACCCTCGAATAATTTATGGGTCCATTTATAGGTCTAGTTATCTCAAGTTCATCATTTTAAGCATGAATCAAGGGTTCCCTATTACACGTTGATAACTCGAACTTATTTATGGATCCATTTAGATTGCTAGTTATCTTGAGTTCACCGTTCTATGCATGAATCTAGGGAACCCTGATACATGTCTATAATTCGACCTTATTTATGGATTCATTTAGATTTCTAGTGATCTTGAGTTCACTTCATTAACCATGAATCTAGGGATACACGTCGATAGCTCGAACTTATTTATGGATCTATTTAGATTTCTATTTACCTCGAGTTCACTGTTTTAAGCATGGATCGAGGGTTCCCTCTAACACGTCGATAACTCAATGTTATTGATTGGTCCGTTTAAATTTCTAGTTATCTCAAACTCACCATTTTAAGCATGAGTCTAGGGATCCCCCGAAAACTTCGATAACTGAGTTTATGGATCCCTCTCGACTTCGAGTTATATAGGGTTCACTGTATTAAACATAAACCGAGGAGATCATAATACACGTCGATAACTCGAACACTGTATATATATTTCTCAGAAATAAATTATCTGGTACTGACTATTAATTGATGATGTAGATGTTTAAGACATACAAGTATTTTCAACAAATTTAAACTGCTAGCATATGGCTTCACCATACGTGATATACCGACACGGAATGCATTCTGTGTGTTCGCACTTTCGGATGCCGCTTCAGTAGGTGTTTATCATTGACTCTTGAAATTATATTTTCTCATATTGAGAGTGGATGTGCTTGTACTGATTATGTTAATTATGTTGTCTGATATTTAAAGTACAGAAGTTCGCTTTGGTATCTAAAAGGGGAGGTGCAGTCCAGATCAGACACGTTGGGGAAAATGAGAGTCGAGAGTGGAGAGCTAGATCCGGGGCGATCAATTCAGTAAGGGAAAAGGTTGAAATAAGGATGGTGTCGCATAGATTGATAGGCCCCCATTGAACTGATAAGACATTTGCGTAAATATCGTCGTAAAAGGAGACGATACAAATTTGACATATACACGTTGATATTGTAAGATGTTTGATGTATCAGTGGTGTTTCATGTGTGTGATAGCAAACTAACACATAACACAGACGTGTTTAACTTTATACGTTATACCTAAACGCAACGACAAGAATTAGAATTAACAATAAAAACAATTTCCAGTACTGATCTCAAGTACATCTTTCTAATCTGGTTTGATTACGTAGTGACATGTCTTGTTTATAAGATTTTAGTTATCTTAATCCTTTCCCATATATAGACTCGTTTTGACAACCCTGCAGCAAACGACTTCTGAAAACATTATTACAAAAAGGGAAACATCTCAAGACGAGCAATTTCTCCTTTTGCCACAATTTCTTTTTCAATTTGTTTCAGTATTTATATATTCATTAAGATTTTCTTTGATTTTTGCCTTTATGTTTTCAAATTCGTCTGCTGCAGATGTTTTGTATGTGAGACGGGGTTAAAGGTCAACACGATTTTCTAAATACGGCAACGTTGCCCTACTATTTATTTATCATAATGTAGTAAATAATAAACACCACGCGAAAAGCGACCTTCAGAGGATTTAACCTTTTCCCACATACAACAAATCTTCAGCAGACGACTATGTACATAATTTTTCAAAGATATGGGGAGTCTCTAAAAAAGGGAAATATATTTATTGAATAGAGTTAAAACATTGCGGCAGATGAAAAAATGCTCATAATGAGCCATTTCTTCGTTTGCCATATTGTTTTCAAAGTTCGGCTGCTGCAGAGGCTCCACAAGCGTCTGTTTGTGAGATAGGTATACTCATAAAGAAACCTAAATAGTATTCGACCGAGAAAACTGGTGTAACTTCGCTATGTACCCTGAGTGCTTGTCCAAGTAAGTTAAATATTGCTGCATAATATCCTGTTTTAAAAATCTTTAAGGCACTGGCATATACATTTATCATTCAATAACGTATCAATCAATTATGCTGTGAAGATATTACAACAAACTGTATGAGTGTAAAAGTCATTTTAATGTGAAATCTATGATAATTATCAGTCTACGCAAATAGTATCAGTATCACCAGCATCATCATCAGCAGCAGCAGCAAAAGCATCGTAATTAATGTCATTATATTTATAATGATAATCTATTAAATATATTGTCAGTTCCCATACGTCTTTTAATTCAATGATGCACAATACATTTTTGACTACCTCCCTGAGTGTGTAATTGTAAGGCAGTCGCTGCAGGTTTGGGCTTCAGGCCCCGGTCGGGTCAAACAAAATGTTTTTGAAAAGATATTAATAGATTGCCCGCCATAGCGCTCCACAGTGTGAGGTTATTGTTACGATTAACTCGCTGGTGTCAGGATAAATTGACCAGTAATACTGTAAAGTTTACCCAAGAAAACCATGATATAATATAACACCATAAAAGCAAACAAATAATACATTTGATTTCTACTGTTCATTTCAGATCACAGCGGTTGAGGTAGCTGGCAGACATGGACTTCCTGTTCGAACACGTGTAGAATTGGTACCCAGTCCCGTTATAGATCATGTGACAATCCGGTCCCACAGCTGCGGGAACCACTACTTTGGTGATAACGTTGACTTCCGGTCGTGTTTTATAAAGAGCTTCACCGGTAATTCAAATATTTGCAATACACATAAAGACATGTTTGTTTTCTTATGGAAATAAAGATAGTTCGTTTTTGATGTCATTTTAAACATATATATATGTTAGATTATCTTAGATTGTTAAAATGTATTTGATAACATTTAAACATCTATGAACCTGATCGGTGACTTTGTCTGAACTTAAATTTCAATATGTGTCATTGTAATTCATATTTTGGCACTGATGTCCAAAAAGATGTGTTATGTTACATTTTATACATCGGTCTACTTTACTTTACTCTTCAAGGTCATGATTCTTTGAAGCTTTATTACATATTTGCGAGCAGTTAGGTTACAAAATACTATTTTTCCGAAATCCTTGTTTTGTTTTCTCCTGAAACAAGGATGCTTTTACATATAGAATTTCTGCAAAAATCGTTTTTAGTAATAAAATAAGTCTTCATTGTGTTTTTGTTGAAGAGGTGTAAATTTTCTAAAGAGCTTTTACTGGACATAATGATTTTAATGGAGTGCACTATAGTTGCACCATAGTCATGTTGCCCTTTGAATGTTTGTATGATGCCAAGTGTAGCAGAAGGTGTGGTTTTGAACCCAGAAATTGTACTTGAACAATCTAGCGGAAAAGTGCATGTTGGGGACTTGCAGTTGTTCTTGCAATTTCGCTGACTCTGAGCAGACCAAGAAACGCAGCCAGAAAATGGCTTTGAAAACACTACGGGTTTATAAATCCTCGCAATGCTGTGGCAATGCTTGAATAAGATTTTGCAGAATATCTAAAGTTATTGGTAGCCTTTTGTCAGGGGAAGAGAAGCGTGGAAGACCGTGAAGGATTTTTTTGTATCAGAAAGGCTTCCCCGGGATTAGGGTAATGTTAATTAGGGTAATCCCCTAATGTTATGAATATATGCTATGGCAGACAAATATGTGGTTATTGTAGAAGATTTAAGACCCTTGCGATGACACACAGTTATGAACTGGGCTAGTTTTTCAACCGAGACTGGCAAAATCGACTTAGATGTGTGAAATGTCATGTGAAAGATTTGATAATGTTTAAGAGCATTTTGATAAGCATTGATAGTGGCTGGTGCTAAAGACTCCTGAAGCAATCGGCCTACATCCAAATTCAGATTTGCAGAAGCATGTTTATTGGTACGTCTGTTGGACAGTCGTCCATCTGGAGTGCTAAACGTATAAACTGCCCCATCTGAAAAAAATGTCTGGCAAATTATTTTCTTTACCTGGGATATGTTTAGCTCGGATAAAGATATTCAAAGTCATACATACTATTACCATTCGGCGGACTAGGGCCATAACCATGGGTTCCTTAGTCGTTTGTTTATTAATTATTTGAACCACCGCCATGTTTTCAGAATATATGATTAAAAATCTATTTCGAAAGTGTTGCCCCCATACTTCTTATGCTAGTACTATTGGAAAATGTTCTTTAACATTTATGTTTAAAGGAGTCATAGCAACTGACCACTTACCATTGAACCACTTTCTGCC
The DNA here is from genome assembly GCA_031761405.1 of Serripes groenlandicus. Taxonomy (NCBI): domain Eukaryota; kingdom Metazoa; phylum Mollusca; class Bivalvia; order Cardiida; family Cardiidae; genus Serripes; species Serripes groenlandicus. Next base: position 48,598,581 of record JASEVX010000014.1, on the reverse strand, counting down.
AAAAATTGCAACAAACCCTATTGATCCAGACGCATCTGTGTGCAAATGCAACATGTCACTCGTAATCAAACGTCTGTCTAACAGTAGTTGTCTACCATTGAAATGTTGCATGAACATAAGCCATGCAAAAGTATCATTGCGACTTTCTTTATCCAGAATGATATGGTGATTTGGATTGCTAACTTTACAAGTTAAGTCAGTCAGACGGCGCATGTAACAACGCCCCGGGACAACCACTTGACAGCAGAAATTCAAAAGGCTAAGCAACGACTGTAGCTCTTTTAATCTTGTACAGGCCTAAAAGGGCTTACAACTTTACCAATTTTTCATCTGGTAAGCGAGCCTCCATAGAAATTGAATCAAGTTCTTAACCCATGAGAGTTATAATATTGCATGGATAAACATATTTTTCCATTTTTATGGGCATACCAATATTGGAACAGAATAGTAAAAAGTCTGTTTAATTAAAAATATTGCACATGAGCTTGATGCACCCATGGGAAGACATGCATCAAAATAGTATTAGTATTTATTAAGAAAAGTGAAACCTAGCAGTTCATGATCCAGTGGGTGTATATGGGAATGAGGCGAAAGGCACTTTCTATATCTGTTTTGGCCATGAATGTCCCTTGACCACAAAGAACCAACTGAGATTATGCATCGTCAAAAGAATAATAATGGACGGATGAAAAGATTGGATCAATAAAGCCGTTAACAGACTGGCCTTTTAGGTAGCTAAGATAGTGAATAAGTCTGTACTGCCCTGGTACTTTTTAGGAACTAAACCAATCGGTCCTAATTGCATGTCAGGGAATGGAAAATGATCAAATGGACCCCGAATACGATTAGCATGTAATTCAGTCTGAAGTTTTTTTTCTGAGACGGAGTGTGGCATTTTAACTTCAGGTTGGAACAGGATGAAGGAGATCTAGAGCCCATGTAACCTAGTCTGAAACCAGTCTGAAAACCTTTGATTAAATAATCGGGATACCCAATTCAGAAGGGTGTTAATTTATTGAAATGTGTTAGTGTAACGATGTGCTTACTATGTGCAGGTCTGAAAGTGGTTCTACTGGCAATAGGAGAGGAAGAGTTGGGGGCAACATTGGGAATGGATCTGGTCCTGGGCTTGTTTTGACATGCGATTGCTAAATGTTGGCCCCGGCAGAAACCACATATGTGGGGATGTCTGCACATACTGTTGTGGCAGGTCCCTCTTTTAATGAAGGCCCAGCATGTGCTTTCCAGAAAAACTGGCGCCTATTATTTTGTCTCCCATTTTGTTGTGCACGAAATGGCCGTTGTTGTGTAGAGCCTGCGTAGAGGCTAACAACCAGAACTCCATGTGTAACTTATCCCATGGCTGTGGAATAGTCTGACGCAGCATCCTGAACTGATTGTCATAGAACACGATAGCTGCGCCAGGACGACGAAGAGAAATATCTCGAATTATCTTCCCGTATTTCATTAATGCCGACGTCTCAAAGGGAAAACGTACGGCATATACAGAGACAAATCGTACAAAGGCAGTTGTCAATGCTTCAATTGAAGTTATTTTTTGTTCGTCTTTTTTGACTGACCCAGACTAATGTTCGCCCTTTGCATCGACTTGTAGTTGGAATTTTGAGTTGCCCTGGGGTATCGAATCCGAGGGCAACAGAAAAGAAAAATTCACAAATTTGTTCTCAAAGATTTTGTGTTAAATTGCAGCAGATATTTGGGAATTGGTAGGCGTAGAAACAGGGGTTACATATGAGGGATACCCTATACTTAAAAGGCTGTCTGTATGTGAGGAAAGCACATTAGGAAACGATATATTTACATCCTCATTATCGTCTTCACCTTCGGTTGTAGAAGTTGTTGGCGCTGGTGACTTATAATATATTGAAAATTATAGAACAAAGCCGTCTTCAAAACCTTGCATAAAGAGGGCACTGTTTCACTGATTTAGGTATTTAAATGAACAACCCAAGCAGGCTATGAAAGTCAAATATTCCAGACCGAGCCAACGAACAAAATGTGGCAGGTGTAAGAACATGAAATAATCCTTAATTTGCCTATGATAGTACAAGCACTAGACATAAGGAAACCACATAGGTGTAGCCTAGTACATATTGGGGCTGTACTATGCCCATTGTCTAGAGATTCTTTTGAACTTTTATGAATAATCTCGAGACCATGCTTTCCACAGAAAAATAAAAAACATAGCCTTTTCAATTATTCAAGGACTGGTGTAGGTAGATAACTGCTTAAACGTTTAGGAAACTGATTGTCAGAGACAGTGCAGGGTAACCTAAGACACCAGTTTGAAATCTGTAAATGATAGACAGACCCTGCATAAATGAAAGACAGAACCCTGCTAAAAAGCTATAAAAAGCAGCACCCTGCTGAAAACAGTACAAATGGCAAAATGTTGCCTGCTGCTGCAGACCCTGCATGCAGCATAAAGCAGAACCCTGCTACGAACTGTAACCAATGGCACCGCAAAACGGATGCATCCCTTCGGTATTCAAAGTCCAATTTTGACCTTTAACCTTTAACCTTGAAAATAAATGGGCTTATAGACCTTGTCATATACTAACTGTATACCAAGTTTGGTTAAGATCGTCGAAGGATGTTCAGTGTAGGGTGATCACAAGGTTGTTACGGACGGATGCACAGACGAACAAACGGACAATCCTGTTACTTTATCCCCATCGCAAACTTCGTTAAGGCTTAACCTAGCCTTACAATTGCAGACCCTGCAACATGTTTATAGCAGAATCCTGCACACAATTTAAAGCAGAACCCTGCTTAATGAATGATACATTTGATATATAATGAAGAATTATGTTGTTGAGATCATGCAACTATTTTAAGTGGAACACCGTTTGAAATTTCATTGAAATGAAGGGGAGCAACTAATCAAAACAGAATAAATTTGTGTTCAAACAATTTGTAAGCTTCACTAGCTCAAATCATGGTAAGTCATTATGGTACACAACCTCATACAAGTGTCATGAGATGTTGATTTTTGAAGTATGTAAAGATTTGTTCCATATCAAATTGAAAATAATTAATTTGGATAAAAGTCACATTGAAACATGATTTTCTAATAAAAAATACATATCTTGATTTAGAATGAGTTGTTCAGCACAGCAATCACGTATGCTCTGATATTGTTGAAGAGTTTAAATTGTCCCTCATTCGTCAAATGTGTACCATCCCTGGCAAAGACTGTCTGGCAAAGACTGTCTGCTTTGCGACCGTTGAACAAAAACCTGTAAAGCGCCACAATTAAGACTGCGTCGGGTATCTGGCCTCCAGGAGCCGAGATATCAGTTGATTCGTTTTGTCAACTCTGGAGTTGAACCATTCAAGATCTGACCGACAATAACATATTGTACTCTGTGTTTCGTCACAAGTTTTCCCACCAAACTCACAATGTCAATGGCCACATCCGAAGGAGTGTTAACATCTGAATATATGTCATTCGTCCCAATCATAAACACTACAAATCAGGAGCAAACTCTTCGATCACATCTAAATGTTCGTGTAACGTGTTTATTTTGCACCAGGAAATCCGGAATACTGCACAAGTACTGATTGTCGTAGACCTAGATCATAGCGTAGGTTAGTAGACTCCGAAATAAATCGCTTGAGGCGATGCACAAAGGAGTGTTCATAAATTTGAATCTTCACAGGTGATATTTCTTATTTCTTGAATTTAAACCAGCCTGCCTGGGATGTTTGGAAAACACAGATTACGATGAAGGAATTAATATGCCAAACTAAATACGTACTGTCACGTTGACGTTCCCTTATGTTGCATCAATTGATGTTAAAATCCAATCACGAAAGTGACAATAAATGGCATGAATTAATTGAAATAGTTTAAAAAACAGAATTCCTTCTTCACAACGTAATTAGTTTTAAACAAAGGAAGTCTGCCCTCTGACGAAGGAGGCAGATGATTGGCTGCTCTGGGCACCCCGACGCAGCCTCTATTCCAAGACAAGAACAGAGGTCAGCGATTGGCTGACTCTCGTCATATAACGCAATCCTAACAAGCGAAGGGAGCGTGTTCCATCACATGACTTGCAGGTGGCCAGAACAACAATAACTTCCCCCACTCAGTGGGGAGTAACCGCTCCAGATAAAAAGGGGTCCCTAATACCATAAATACTTTTATGTCGGCATAATATCTATAACTATTGGACTATATTGTAACATTTGTCACAGTATAATAGGATGCCAAGCTAATATCATTTTGAGAAAAAGAGAAAACTCATGTCTTTAGCAATTCAACCCTTTTCTCATTGTTTCAAAAGTAGATTGCCTGAAAAGGTGTCCAATGTTGACTTTAATAGGGGAAATGTAAAATGACGTGCTATTGCATGCAAATCCTAAATTGTCTGTTTTGGGGTTTTATTGATAAATAATAAAATTCAAATATTCTGACAAACATCTTAAAAAGTGTATGTGGAATTCATAAATGTTATAAATAAGACAAAACGGAGCTTACCTTGGATTTGGTCAGATGTCAGTTGACACAAGTACATATTTACAACTGACTATCGGTGATGTCGTCAATCTTGGGGATTGTAATAACTGGGATCATGTATACACATATAACGATGTTTCATTAAGTGGAGCTTTTATAGAAAGTTAACTCCTTAGCTGGACATACAAATACGATTTACTGTTACAAACGGCAATCCTTACAATTACCTTCCATTTAGTAGAGCTCTTGTAGAAAGTCAACTGTTTTAAGTTACAACTTAAGTCGGCTAAATAATGAAGAAGATTTCAATAGATAAAAGCTTGTGGAATAATTTGTTACAGATACATCATTCTCTGGTGTAAAGTCAAATGTTGGTTGTGACAACAATGATCATGTTGCTCCGTGTCTTCAATCAGTATAACTCTCATAGAAAGCCAACTATTTTAAGTTCAATATAAAGTCGGATACATGAAGACAATTGAACTAGAAAAAAGCTACCAGAATAACAAGTTTACATATAACTTTTTGGGATGTAGTCATCCTCGGGATTGTAATTACCGGGATCATTTAATGTCATGTCATCATTTAGTAGAGCTCTTACAGTCAGTCATCTCTTTTGAAGTCGAGCACATAAAGACAATTTAAATACGAAAAAGGCTACTAGAATAACAGGTTAACAGATAAATCTCTGGGATGTAGTCAACCTTGGCATCGTGGTTACTTCGGTCATGTAACTCCATGACATCATTTAGTGGAGATATTGTACAACATTAAATGCTTAAATCGAAAATGGAAAGACCACTTAGTAACGACATAGGCACTACATGTACAATCACATATTAACAGCTGACTGTCGGGGTGTCTTCAGTCCTGGATATCATGGTGACTGGATCTAAGCATTGACTCACATTGTGTGTTTGAGTTATCACCTGCCAAACACATTTCTATTTAGTAAGTTGTGTATATCGACAGTTAGAGTAATAAGATATTTCACAGACGGACATACATGGGTGTTTATGTTGCTATGACTGTCAGGAAATACATCGAATGTTCAGATAAGCATCACGTTGCGCATTTAAGAAATCCTGCAACTGTTGAAGAAACAACGATATGAATATGAACTAAATCTGCAGACAGAAAAAGGACATAAACATGCAGAGATGTCGGCCCAATTTACTTTCGTCTGGGTTTGCTTCGGGCCTGAGAGTATCTACCAGTATTTTTGCGAAGCGATCAGTCAACACATGGAGAATTTAATTGAAGGAAAAACTGAGCGAACCTAATTTATTTCAATTCTGTTATTTTGAATCAAAATTATTTTAATTTGTCTAAGTAACAAATTGATTTACAACAACAACAACTTTATGTTATGCTTCTCCTGTTGGAACGTAGCAACAATAATTACAACTACAATTACAACTGGTTTTACTACTACAACAATAACAACTACTAATACTTATACTACAACAGCCACAACTACTACTACAACAAAAACAACCACAACGAATGCTACTAAAACTAATACTGCTAAAGAACTACTAGTTTTACTACTAAAACTACTTAATCTACTACAACTACAACTGGTACTACTACAACTACATACTACTAAAAAACCCAAAACAACTACTATTTTTACTACTAAAACTATTTCCTTTACTACACCTACAATTGATACTACTACAACTACAACTACTTCTGCTAAGGCTACTACTATTAATCCTACAACATATACTACTACTACTTCTACTACTACTACTACTACTAAACAACAACAAACAACAACTACTTTCGAAAGATGAGTCCCAGGATGAATACCGGCTATATATAGACTAAAGTTATCTGTGTATTTGACCTTTGAAACCGTTTTCTTTTTTAATGACCTTATAATATCCTGGGAAAGTTTGGAATTCTATTGGAATTTAGTGAGGCGATTGTTTGGTTGTATAATTCGGTTAATATTGAAAGTCCAATTTCCTGGGTTTTTTTATACCCATAGATCACTACATCCCTTTTTCCTGTTCCATTCCAGGATATAATAGAATGGACATGTCAAACATCTTATTGCTGCATGCCTATTGCATAGATCTCTGAATATCTGATTTAAGATATCTGTACTTAACGATAATTCTGTCAATGTTTTCATAAGTGTCGGCACTAAGCGCAATAAATTTCCTTGAGTTCACATGTACCCAGACATACGTTTGCTATGGGGTTGATCACTATTCTAATGTTAGGTAGGAATTGCCTATGGAATGATATATCGTCTACCGTAGCCCCACTCTTGCTAATTATCCTAAGTTCTCCATAATGTTGAGGTGTTATTTCTCTACCTATGAAACGACCTTCGCTGTCTGACACTAAAAATGTGTCTCTTGTTCTACTAGAGCTTTGCATTTGACTCTCCTCCCCGACTAACTTGCTTAGATAAAAAATGTCTACTTCCCTTGAACTGCTTGAAACTTGAAGTTTATATATTGATCGTTATAGTTGTACACCAAACCATATAGAAACACGGCGGATTCATTTGATTTTTCTAAGATACATCTCGCTGAAAAGTGTTCACGTCTGATCAGACCGGAGCGGGTGATACCAGGTCAGATATACCAAACACTTTAAAAATGGTAGAAATTACGACATGAGGTTCCAGGTTCACTCTGCACAAGTAACCCTGAAACCAATAACTGTATGCCTTAGAATGATATACAGAAAACCTACCTCCGGGTGGTTACCGACTAACAATACTTCAGATCTGCCGGTATCCCAGCGCACTTTAATCAAGTTGTGTGGAAATCAAAAGGGAACGATTATAAACAACAATTATCTTAAAATGTATTTATTCTTAAATCATTTACCGTTACAAAAAAACACTTTCGAATGTCGTTTTTGTGTGACGTGTTTAAACTTCCAAATATTGCTCTAGCAAGACACGGTTCCACTGGTACCGTCAAGTTTCAAAATACCGGAACCGGAAGCGTCCATATTACACGTAACGGAAGCGACCTTACTCTTTAACATGTACCACATATTGAACTGTTCTTTCGGCGCCCCTCGTAGTCTCGCCATAATGGTATCACTGGTCCAAGTAAGGCTTAAAACTCGCTGTGGAGACATCGGCACCCATTTATCAAGCTCCCCGAAAAGCGTTGTCCCAGACCTGAAAAGGGTTGTGTTTCATTTAGTGTATGTGTTACGAAATGTCTTCCTACGTTCTGCCATGGACGGCATCTGTATACCCGAGCATTTACGTCACAATGTAACCAAGGTAACCCTGTCTGTATTATAAAAGTAAGGAAGCTAGAAAGATATGAGAGATATTTGGAATCTTGTTCGGGCTGGTTGCGTCCGAGAGGGACCTGACGGAGCAGAGTGACATGGGAGATGTAGCGCAACAGAAATACTAAAGTGAGACTATTCTTTTGATTTTCCTCAACATAGGTTTTGAATGTCAAATAAGGATGTTAGAGCATGAAAAATACCCCTTATCCCGAACTCTGCATTCTTAACATTGATAGGAAGATAAATCATTTTACACATGTGTAATATTTACGTTAAGGTTGGTTTCGCAGACCACCGCTCATATCAATACTAGGTGTAGTACATCAGGTAATCAAGTGTACGAGGGATACTGGTCACAGTTTTAATATAAGAATTATAGCCACTTGTACTGTGTTTCGACTGGGAACAGAGATCTTTCAAGTTCCAGAGTAAAGCGTCGTATGCGTCGACCAGCGAAAGAATTAAGGAGTACTTTTCAAACAAACAGCTTTACTTACCAGTTGGGTATTGCTGGAGATATGTGATATAAAGCTGGTCTGTTTGGTTTGAACTTATCACTGTATGTGATGCCATATAGATCTGAAAACGTCACAGAACTCAGCGGATCATCATACGGAACAGCGTAGAGGGTTTCCTTAGATAGACAACTTTGTGTTATTCATATTTATGTTCCATTGTCTCCATATGATACATTTCCATATCTTTTGACGATAGGCAGTTAACCGGACTAGTATGGGAAAATGATTGAACAGAAAAAGTATATGAAGTTGAAATTGGGCATTTTAGAATTAAAAATATTTATATCGTCTTCATTTAATAAGAGTGGCTTACTGTCACCCAATACGCTGACTGACTAAGAAAGCGGACAACATGTGAACGCCGCCCGACAATCTCCCTGTTCGCCCACAGCAAGCTTCCACTTATTTATACGGTTTGCGCATCCACTTATACATGTCCTTTAAGTGAAGCAGTGATAGAGCGATGTACTTTCGTACACACACACTCTCGAAAGCAAATATCCAGGGTGATCTCAATCAATGTAAAATGTGTAAGTTGAAACTTAACAACTCGAACAAGCGACTCATAAAATCATATTTGGTAACGGTTGTCTTAATGAAGGTTAAATCTTGTAAGACTAACTAAACATGGTTTCACATACACTGTGCAAAGCGATACCTGTTTGGCATAATGACATTACAATCAGTTCTTTGTTCCAAAACGAAACAACTGTTTTGAAAAATCTGAAAACACATGTTCGGCCAACTGAAACATACTTGGTTTTCGCATTTCACGTCACGTTGCAATGTCATAACACCAGACTATGTACGATTATACTTGTAAAACCTCATTTAACTTACATTACTGTCGTACAATCCAAGTACACTAGGATACACCGTATATTTGGTACCATTCTTGAGGTCAACGCCGAGTAGATTGGCGAAACGCAGACCGTTGATATCACTATACGATATCCAGACTTCCCCCTCTGGTCCCCCAATATCACCGAACGCGGCCTATTGTAACAGATATAAAGTGTAGATAACACGTTTCCACAAACATTATAAGACACGTGATAAGATTATATTATCATTTGGGCGTTTATAAGTCTACCAAAGTTTATTGTGATTTAAAGGTTATTCTCATACAACAAATTTGCATCAGACGATTTTGAAAAGCATATAGGCAGAATGATGGAAAATATCCATAAATAGAGTTGTACTCTTTGATCTTGGTCAGAATAGTCTATTGGCGTAGGTTACAAAGTGTAGGAATACTTATGGCGATAGAACAAATAAACATACAGATTTTCAATGTTTACAGTCAGGACCATGTCCTATTCGGTTTTGTTGATTTAATCAATCCGTGTCATACATGTCAATCTCAGTATTTGAGCCGTCCTGCGAGAAAACCAACTTCGTGGTATCTGCGTAAAGTATCGACACGAATCAGTCTACGAATGACGCATAGGCTAATCTGGACAGACACTTTTCACCTCCTGTGGCATTATTACTCTATTCCTCTATCCCCCTGAGACAGAATGTCTCGGCCCGGATCAGTCTGAGCGTACTGCGCAGGCTGATCTGGTTCAATACATTGAGCAGAGTACTTGTTGTTGGTTTTCTCGCGGGACGGCTCATTTATCGATATGTTTAAATAGCTAATAAATCCGAAACTGCTCGATACTGGAAAAATGAGCTATAATGACACGATACCTGCATGATCTGAGCGTCGATGGCACGAATCGGGTACTGTGGCTTAAGAATAAGTCCATTTTGGTTACAACATCTGTAAAATACAATATTTTACGTTACAAATAATATTATGTTTATCAACTTATCAACACGTTATAACGCAGTTGTACATGGACTGGTTAACTTGTCATAATCCAGTTGTACATGGACTGGTTAACTTGTCATAATCCAGTTGTACATGGACTGGTAAGCTTGTCGTATTACAGTTGTACATGGACTGGTTACCTTGTCATAACACAGTTGTACATGGACTGGTTAACTTGTCATAATCCAGTTGTACATGGACTGGTAAGCTTGTCATAACCCCGTTGTACATGGACTGGTTAACTTGTCATAATCCAGCTGTACATGGACTGGTTAACTTGTCATAATCCAGTTGTACATGGACTGGTAAGCTTGTCATAATCCAGTTGTACATGGACTGGTTAACTTGTCATAATCCAGTTGTACATGGACTGGTTAGCTTGCCGTATTACAGTTGTACATGGATTGGTAAGCTTGTCATAACCCAGTTGTACATGGACTGGTAAGCTTGTCGTATTACAGTTGTACATGGATTGGTAAGCTTGTCATAACCCAGCTGTACATGGACTGGTTAGCTTGTCATACCCCCGCTGTACATGGACTGGTAAGCTTGTCATAACCCCGTTGTACATGGACTGGTTAGCTTGTCATAATCCAGTTGTACATGGACTGGTTAGCTTGCCGTATTACAGTTGTACATGTACTGGTAAGCTTGTCATAACCCCGTTGTACATGGACTGGTTAGCTTGTCATACCCCCGTTGTACATGTACTGGTTAGCTTGTCATAACCCCGTTGTACATGGACTGGTTAGCTTGTCATACCCCCGTTGTACATGGACTGGTAAGCTTGTCATAACCCCGTTGTACATGGACTGGTAAGCTTGTCATAACCCCGTTGTACATGGACTGGTAAGCTTGTCATAACCCCGTTGTACATGAACTGATTAGCTGGTAATTAACCCAGTTGTACATGGACTGGTTTGCCGTTAATAAACAAGTTATACATCGACTGGTAACCTGTCATAACGCAGTTGTTCGTGGACTGGTTAGCTGGTAATTAACCCAGTTGTACATGAATTGGTTAGCTTGTCATAACCCAGTTGTACATGGACTGATTACCTTGACATAACCCAGTTGTACATGAATTGGTTAGCCTTTCATAACCCAGTTATACATGGACTGGTGACCTTGACATAACACAGTTGTACATGGACTGGTTAGCTTGTCGTATTACAGTTGTACATGGACTGGTTACCTTGACATAACACAGTTGTACATGGACTGGTTACCTTGACATAACCCAGTTATACATGGACTGGTTACCTTGTCATAACACAGTTGTACATGGACTGGTTAGCTTGTCGTATTACAGTTGTACATGGACTGGTTACCTTGACATAACCCAGTTATACATGGACTGGTTACCTTGACATAACACAGTTGTACATGGACTGGTTACCTTGACATTACCCAGTTGTACATGGACTGGTTACCTTGACATAACCCAGTTATACATGGACTGGTAACCTTGACATAACCCAGTTATACATGGACTGGTTACCTTGACATAACACAGTTGTACATGGACTGGTTAGCTTATCATAACCCAGTTATACATGTACTGGTAACCTTGACATAACCCAGTTGTACATGGACTGGTTACCTTGTTATAACACAGTTGTACATATACTGGTTACCTTGACATAATCAAGTTGTACATGGACTGGTTACCTTCACATAACCCAGTTGTACATGGACCAGTAACCTTGTCATAAGCCAGTTGTGCTAATATTGGTTAGCTTGTCATAACCCAGTTGTTCATGCATTGGTTAGCTTGTCATAACCCAGTTGTACATGGATTGGTTAGCCTGTCATAACCCACATGTACATGAACTGGTTAGCTTGTCATAACCAAGTTGTACATGGACTGGTTACCTTGTCATAACCCAGTTGTACATGGACCGGTTACCTTGTCATAACCCAGTTGTACATGGACCGGTTACCTTGTCATAACCCAGTTGTACATGGACTGGTTACCTTGTCATAACCCAGTTGTACATGGACCGGTTACCTTGGCATAACCCAGTTGTACATGGACCGGTTACCTTGTCATAACCCAGTTGTACATGGACCGGTTACCTTGTCATAACCCAGTTGTTCATGCATTGGTTAGCTTGTCATAACCCAGTTGTACATGGACTGGTTAGCTTGTCATAATCCCGTTGTACATGGATTAGTTAGCTTGTCATAATCCAGTTGTACATGGACTGGTAAGCTTGTCGTATTACAGTTGTACATGGACTGGTTACCTTGTCATAACCCAGTTGTACATGAACTGGTTACCTTGTCATAACCCAGTTGTACATAGACTGGTTAGCTTGTCATAACCCAGTTGTACATGGACCGGTTACCTTGTCATAACCCAGTTGTACATTGATCGGTTACCTTGTCATAACCCAGTTGTACATGGACTTGTTACCTTGTCATAACCCAGTTGTACATGGACCGGTTACCTTGTCATAACCCAGTTGTACATGGACCGGTTACCTTGTCATAACCCAGTTGTACATGGACTGGTTACCTTGACATAACCCAGTTGTTCATGCATTTGTTAGCTTGTCATAACCCAGTTGTACATGGACTGGTTAGCTTGTCATAACCCCGTTGTACATGGATTAGTTAGCTTGTCATATTTCAGTTGTACATGAATTGGTTAGCTTGTCATATTCCAGTTGTACATGGACTGGTTAGCTTGTCATAAACCAGCTGTGCATGGACTGGTAAGCTGGTAATAACCCAGTTGTACATGGGCTGGTTAGCTTGTCATATTCCAGTTGTACATGGACTGGTTAGCTTGTCATATTCCAATTTTACATGGACTGTTTAGCTTGTCATAACCGACTTATACATGGATTGATTAGCTTGTCATAAACCAATTGTACATGGATTTGTTAGCTTGTCATAATCCAGTTGTTCATGCATTGATTAGCTTGTCATAACCCAGTTGTACATGGATTTGTTAGCTTGTCATAATCCAGTTGTTCATGCATTGATTAGCTTGTCATAACCCAGTTGTACATGGATTTGTTAGCTTGTCATAATCCAGTTGTACATATATTGGTTTAAAAGCTACACATAGCATTGCCTCAATTGTGTTCGTGTTGATTACCTACTTCATCAATATATCGACATTTGTAGCCCCGATCATATCGCTTGGTCCCACAGGTCCAGTGCTCAGTGTTGAAACGAGAGATTGGAGTTTCCAGTTTGGCTCGGTAAGTTCTGTAAATTTGAAGCATACGAAATTAGAGACCAATGTATATCAAGATCAAGCTGTACACCCACACAGTCCGATCTGACTCAACATTTTCGCCATTAAATCACTGAAGATTTTTGAGAACATTTTGACAAGCTATGTTGATTAAGTTTAGATATGAGCTGTCCACGAGAAAACCAACATGATGGCCTCTGCGTAATGTGTCGATCCAGATCAGCCTGCGCAGTCCGCGCAGGCTAATCCGGACCGAGACATTCCGTGTTAGAGGGATAATGCTATAGCGTAATGAATCCTGAAACAGAAAATCCGCAGGAGGCGATAAGTGTCTATCCTGGTTAGCCAGCGCGGCATGCCTAAGCTGATCCGGATCGATACTTTACGCAGAGACCACAATGTTGGTTTTATCGTGGGACGGCTCATATCATTAATAAGTAGATATAATTTATTTGTCTTTATCTAACCTTATCAATCAATCCTTAGGTTGGTTTTTTAAAAAGCATCGATGATGTAAACTTTAATGATTGTTTTGTTCTGTTTTAACGAAGAATAGTCAGAAAATGTGACATTTTGTTCAAACCTGTGTCTTACTTGATTTAGGAATGGTTGTCTTTTCTGAAAATTAATGTTTCATTTATCCATTGCCTCATGTGGTGTTTCAAAAATGTACCGTCTTTGAAAACAGATCATGGGTAAAACTTGAAAATCGAAGTTATAATATGGACTATTTTGTTCAATAGTTTTGATCACGTACTGTATGGATTTCCCGGCTGTGTTTCCGTGGACCAGAATGTGTCCTTATAAGGTGCCACGCCCATTGCAGCGGCGAAAATCGAGGATATCCCGATCTTCCATTGATCATTGCCGGGGTGGTAATCATTGGATACTCGCGCCTGGAAAACAGATATAAGAGGTTTTTGAAATCATTTTTGGGACCTATAAACTATTTGGATGAATCTACGGGTTTCGAATAATCGCTGTGGCCTATAAACTATTTGGATGTATCTACGGGTTTCGAATGATCGTTGTGGCCTATATACTATTTGGATGTATCAACGGGTTTCAAATGATTGTTGTGGCCTATAAACTATTTCGATCTATCTACGGGTTTCGAGTGATCGTTGTGGCCTATAAACTATTTGGATGTATATACGGGTTTCGAGTGATCGTTAGGACATATCAACTATTTGGATGTATCTACGGTTTTCGATTAATCGCTGTGGCCTATAAACTATTTGGATGTATCTACGGGTTTCGAGTGATCGTTGCGGCCTATAAACTATTTGGATGTATCTATGGGTTTCGAGTGATCGTTGTGGCCTATAAACTATTTGGATGTATCTACGGGTTTCGAGTGATCGTTGAGACTTACAAACTAGTTGGATGTATCTACGGGTTTCGAGTGATCGTTGTGGTCTATAAAATATTTAGATGTATCTACGGGTTTCTAGTGATCGTTGTGGCCTATATACTATTTGGATGTATCTACGGTTTTCAAATGATTGTTGTGGCCTATAAACTATTTCGATCTATCTACGGGTTTCGAGTGATCGTTGTGGCCTATAAACTATTTGGATGTATATACGGGTTTCGAGTGATCGTTAGGACATATCAACTATTTGGATGTATCTACGGTTTTCGATTGATCGCTGTGGCCTATAAACTATTTGGATGTATCTACGGGTTTCGAGTGATCGTTGCGGCCTATAAACTATTTGGATGTATCTATGGGTTTCGAGTGATTGTTGTGGCCTATAAACAATTTGGATGTATCTACGGCTTTCGAGTGATCGTTGGGCCTATAAACTATTTGGATATGTCTACAGGTTTCGAAAGGGCGTTGTGGTCTATAAATTATTTGGATGTATCTACGTGTTTCGAGTGATCGTTTAGACCTATAAATTATTTGGATGTATCTACGGGTTTCGAGTGATCGTTGTGGCCTATAAACTATTTGTATGTATCTACGAGTTTTGAGTGATTGTTCTGGCCTCTAAACTATTTGGATGAATCTACGGGTTTCGATTGATCGTTGTGGCCTATAAACTATTTGTATATGTCTACGGGTTTCGAAAGGGCATTGTGGTCTATAAATTATTTGGATGTATCTACGGGTTTCGAGTGATCGTTGAGACCTATAAACTATTTTGATGTATCTACTGGTTTCGAGTGATCATCCTGGCCTTTAAACGATTTGGATGTATTATTGTGTTAATTGGTTGATTTTCTACCTTTTGTTACCATACTGTTAATTGGTTGATTGCCTATCTTGTGTTACCATACTGTTAATTGGTTGATTGTCTATCTTGTGTTACCATACTGTTAATTGGTTGATTGCCTAGATTGTGTTACCATAATGTTAATTAGTTGATTGTCTATATTGTGTTACCATACTGTTAATTGGTTGATTGCCTAGATTGTGTTACCATAATGTTAATTAGTTGATTGTCTATATTTTGTTACCATACTGTTAATTGGATGATTGCCTATATTGTGTTATCATACTGTTAATTGGTTGATTGCCTATCCTGTGTTACCATACTGTTAATCGGTTGATTGCCTATCTTGTGTTACCATGCTGTTAATCGGTTGATTGCCTATCGTGTGTTACCATACTGTTAATCGGTTGAATTTCTATATTGTGTTAACATACTATTAATTGGTTGATTATCTATATTGTGTTACCATACTGTTAATTGGTTGATTGCCTATCCTGTGTTACCATACTATTAATCGGTTGATTGTCAATCTTGTGTTACCATACTGTTAATTGGTTGATTGTCTATTTTGTGTTACCATACTGTTAATCGGTTGATTGCCTATCTTGAGTTACCATACTGTTAATTGGTTGATTGCCTATCTTGTTTTACCACACTTTTAATTGGTTGATTTCCTATCTTGTGTTACCATGCTATTAATTGGTTGATTTCCTATCTTGTGTTACTATACTGCTAATTGGTTGATTGCCTATCTGTTGTTACCATACTGTTAATTGGTTTATTGCCTATCTGTTGTTACCATACTGTTAATTGGTTGATTGCCTATCTTGTGTTACCATACTGTTAATTGGTTGATTGCCTATCTTGTGTTACCATACTGTTAATTGGTTGATTGCCTATATTGTGTTACCATAATGTTAATTGGTTGATTGTCTATCTTGTGTTACCATACTGTTAATTGGCTGATTGCCTATCTTGTGTTACCATACTGTTAATTGGTTGATTGCCTATCTTGTGTTACCATACTGTTAATTGGTTGATTGTCTATCTTGTGTTACTATACTGTTAATTGGTTGATTGCCTATCTGTTGTTACCATAGCATTTCATTGAACGCAAGGTCTTTTTCTAAATAAGATCCATTTAGTGTCTACTTTGAAAAGATCTGATAAACATATGAAATATGGAGAAATTGAAATAGAAGATCGTGGAATAAGAATTGAGCACTACTTGGTGAATAGAGATGGACATTTTTATGAGCAATGTCAATTTTCCCACAATGTTTTCAAGAGTCGTCTGCTGTGCTGTGGATACGTCAAAGTGCGTCTATAAGATTGAAAGCGTTCGAAACAATGGCACGTACCTGAGTCACAGCCGGGTACTGAAGTGCTTGCATGGCGTGCCTTGGGTTGGCCATGCAATACTGTATAAATACACCTTTAAGTTTAGCAGCCTCGGCCATGTTGGTGAGCCAATCATTACCAAGAAATAGGTCATGTAGTAAAGCCTGGACTCCACTGAATTCTACGTTCAACCAGTCCTACAAGAAATAAACAAGGATACACATCACAAATGAAACTTCTTAGCCCTTTCCCACATGCAACAACGCTGCAGCAGACGATTTTGAAAACATACCAGAACAATTTGAAAACTCCCTTTAAATGAAATTACAAACATTGAATAGAGTTGAAAACATGGGGATAACAGTAGAAAACATTGAATAGAGCAATGTCTTCGTTTGTCACCATGTTTTTAAAAGGCCGTCTGCTGCAGAGGCGTCAGAAAGCATCTATATGATAAAAAAATGGTTAAAGAAGAGAAAAGAAGTAAGGGCCGAATCTATTGAAGTCGATCAACACTTCGTTTAAATTTAAACTTATTTTGTTATAACAAATTCAATACAAGTTCTTTGATATCATATCATTGAATCTGGGTGACCTCGTCCTGCAACATAACCAATGCTCGCACAAAGTTTGTTGGGAGAAACCAAATGCTGCAAAGGCGTCAGAAAGCATCTATATGAGAAAAAAATGGTTAAAGAAGAGAAAAGAAGTAAGCGCCGAATCTATTGAAGTCGATCAACACTTCGTTTAAATTTAAACTTAATTTTTATAACAAATTTAATACAAGTTCTTTGATCTCATATCATTGAATCTGGGTGACCTCGTCCTGCAACATAACCAATGCTCGCACAAAGTTTGTTGGGAGAAACCAAATGCCGATCTCCGACTTTCAAGGGGAATCGCACACGGGACCTTTGGATAACGAGACGAGTGCCATACACAAACAACAATACTGTGTTACATTCTACACATACCCTCCGTCATTTGATACCTGCAGCCAATGAGATTGGACATCAATCACAGTGACAAAAAAAAAAGCTCATTCTTTCAACAGTACTCCACACAACTTTCTTCCATAGCAACTGGCTACTTTTTTCACATGGACTGTAGTGTTATCCAATTTGTGGAAGACGAATGACGCTTGTGAAGCGTCAGAAATAATGTTGGCCGAGTTGGAGTTCGAACTCACAACCTCCCTGGATTGACAGCTCGGGTCGCTACCGACTGAGCTACAGGGTCTTGGCTATTTCCCGATGTATGTGTGGATTACCAAGCATCTCACAGCATAGAACGTATGAGTCGATCAAGGATCATCAACACGCGTGATGTTGCCGTTATACAGCTGAAATGAGCCAGTGCACGAGAACAGAGGCAAGTTGAATTGTGTGAACAGCCTAGATTCGGGTTTACACTGTTCGTATACTACTAACATTACTAGAAGATTCTGTCAACTTGGGTTTACTCTTATAAGACCGTGCAGGTGGAAATATGATATGAACCTACATTTTTCGTATACTACTTTCATTTTGTTCCTATTATTAACTATGAAGTTCAAGCATGGTATGTGCACAACAGCTTGTATGACATCATCACACTATTTATGCAAATGTCACGCGTATGCACATTCCGACATAAGCTGGCATTATTTGTCATCGACCAAAGCTATTAAAGATTTTAAGTAGGTGGCATGTGTTATCAATATATTCTATGGTATAATAAATCGTAATGGACTCCTTCTACTCAGTGAAGTCAAAGGAAGATTCACCATGCAGTCAGTTTATGATATCGGAAAATCGTTTAACAGGCAGCATAGTTAATCATCGTAGCAAAATGCAATCTCCTCTGACCTTCATGTTCCTTTATTCAAAGATTAAAACCGTTTTTCGGCGATAGCTGATTAACGTGGGTTTTGACCTATATGTTAAACAAATGATCTAGATTGTAGACCAATCAAATGTTGTATTTAATGAATAATGTCAAAGAAATAAAAGAAATGAAATGTTTTGATTGGTTTATAGTTAAGTTGGCGATCCTACGAGAGGCATTAATAAGGGAAGCTTTAAATGAAATAATCCGCAAACTTACCTTTAATTGTTATCCTTAAGAAATAAAACATTTAAAAACCAAATATTACATATTTAACGTTATTGTTTTCTGTCATTATAATAAGTAAGATAAAATATCAAATAATATGCGCATTTTTCTTTTACGTAGTGTTTTCTCATTTTGATCGCCGTTTATCTTTTTTAAAGATATTTCTTGTTTCATTTTCATTTCTTGTTAACAGTGCTGTAATTACCTGTTCATACATGATCAAACCCCATTGTTTTCCTTCAGTAAACAAATCAATCCAGAAGCCCTGAAAACAGATAAATTCCCATGACATCATATACACGTGAGAAAATAATACATGTTAGGGTTAAGTACTACAACCAGTTTCATGTCAGAAGTTACACAAACCGATAGTTAACGTGCTTAGAAACATTAAAGGCAAAGACACATATATGCAATAAGACTACGCTTCGTCTGAAACCGATAATATAAAGTAAAATGTGCAACCTGGTACACTTCATTGATACCAAATAAAAAACAACATTTGTGTTTAAATTCTTTTTCTTCTTTTTCATCGTCTTCTCCTTCTGCTGCTTTTTGATCACTATCTTCTTAATATTATTTTTTCTTTTTTCTTCTTCTACGTCTGCTTCTTCCTATGCATGCTATTCTCTTTATGATGATTATTTTCCTTTTATTATCTGACTTCATCTTCCTCTTTTGAGTTTAACATTTGTGTTTAAATTCGTTTTCTTCTTTTTCATCGTCTTCTCCTTCTGCTGCTTTTTGATCACTATCTTCTTAATATTATTTTTTCTTTTTTCTTCTTCTACGTCTGCTTCTTCCTATGCACGCTATTCTCTTTATGATGATTATTTTCCTTTTATTATCTGACTTCATGTTCCTCTTTTGAGTTTTCTGTTTCTTATTCTTCTTCATATATACAACTTTTACCGGAACTAACAAACATTACCTCTGTGAGCGGAAGTGCCTTCGTCTTCTCGACGATGAAGTCGTACTTTCCACCATTTTGCTTAGCGTATGTTGTATCAGAGGACCTGTAATAGCATAGGTTCATTAATACGGAGCGCATACCGAGGGCTTGGCGTGAAACGGTTGTAACTAAAATTGGTATTTTTTTACCAAGGTTAATCACCTCGCCATAAAGTCTTTATAAGCATTAATTCTTTTTTTCTTGGTAAACAATGGAAATTTAGGTGCCATTGCTCGTTTTGAGCAATGGCACCTAAATTTGCATTGTTTACAAAGGCGTCAAAATTGCCCCCAAATCAGGGTTTCAAAAATAGGTTTTTAGTTACAACCGTTTCACGCCAAGCCCTCGATACGATGTATTGTACAAGAAACGTACATAAGGTTACACTTGTTAAGATGCTTTCTGTTAAAACAAAAAACAAACACGTCGTTTTATAGTATTGATTTAACCCGATACAAAGTACTTGTAACAATTCCATACGTAATGTTGAAATAGTACGACATTTTTGAAAAACATATAATTTTTGTTTATCAGTGCGCTGTCTAAGTTCGGATTTAAACCAAAAAGAGTCTTCTTATTATTCAAGGAAGCTAACTTGATGATAGTACTCAATTTACTTCCAAATTTGACAAATGTTATTTTCTGAAAGGAATCAATGAGGGATCTTACACCATAACAGTACATCAAAATATGCTCAGTCAAACTTGTTTTAATATCGCTATTTCCACACCGTGCGCAATGGGATGTATGTTATATCTTATTCATACTGTCAATCACATTCATAATTTATATACATTCAAAGTTCATCAGATGATCTGTAGCGAATAGTATGTGAGTAATGGGTATTTAAGTAAATACAAAACTGTAGTGTATAGTATGTAAGTAATGGGTATTTAAGTAAATACAAAACTGTAGTGTATAGTATGTGAGTAATGGGTATTTAAATAAATACAAAACTGTAGTGTATAGTATGTAAGTAATGGGTATTTAAATAAATACAAAACTGTAGTGTATAGTATGTAAGTAATGGGTATTTAAATAAATACAAAACTGTAGTGTATAGTATGTGAGTAATGGGTATTTAAGTAAATACAAAACTGTAGCGTATAGTATGTGTGTAATGGGTATTTAAGTAAATACAAAACTGTAATGTAAAGCATGTAAGTAATGGGTATTTATGTAAATACAAAACTGTAATGTAAAGCATGTAAGTAATGGGTATTTATGTAAATACAAAACTGTAGTGTATAGTATGTGAGTAATGAGTATTTATGTAAATACAAAACTGTAGTGTAAAGCATGTAAGTAATGGGTATTTATGTAAATACAAAACTGTAGCGTATAGTATGTGAGTAATGGGTATTTAAATCAATATAAAACTGTAGTGTAAAGCATGTAAGTAATGGGTATTTAAGTAAATACAAAACTGTAGCGTATAGTATGTGAGTAATGGGTATTTAAGTAAATACAAAACTGTAGCGTATAGCATATGAGTAATGGGTATTTAAGTAAATACAAAACTGTAGTGTAAAGCATGTAAGTAATGTGTATTTAAGTAAATACAAAACTGTAGCGTATAGTATGTAAGTAATGGGTATTTAAGTAAATACAAAACTGTAGCGTATGGTATGTGAGTAATGGGTATTTAAGTAAATACAAAACTGTAGCGTATAGTATGTAAGTAATGGGTATTTAAGTAAATACAAAACTGTAGCGTATAGTATGTAAGTAATGGGTATTTAAGTAAATACAAAACTGTAGCGTATAGTATGTGAGTAATGGGTATTTAAGTAAATACAAAACTGTTGTGTATAGTATGTGATTAATGAGTATTTAAGTAAATACAAAACTGTAGTGTATAGTATGTGAGTAATGGGTATTTAAGTAAATACAAAACTGTAGCGTATAGTATGTAAGTAATGGGTATTTAAGTAAATACAAAACTGTAGCGTATAGTATGTGAGTAATGAGTATTTATGTAAATACAAAACTGTAGTGTAAAGCATGTAAGTAATAGGTATTTAAATAAATACAAAACTGTAGTGTAAAGCATGTTAGTAGTGGGTATTTAAGTAAATACAAAACTGTAGCGTATAGTATGTGAGTAATGGGTATTTAAGTAAATACAAAACTGTAGTGTAAAGCATGTAAGTAATGGGTATTTAAGTAAATACAAAACTGTAGCGTATAGTATGTGAGTAATGGGTATTTAAGTAAATACAAAACTGTTGTGTATAGTATGTGAGTAATGAGTATTTAAGTAAATACAAAACTGTAGTGTATAGTATGTGAGTAATGAGTATTTAAGTAAATACAAAACTGTAGTGTATAGTATGTAAGTAATGGGTATTTAAGTAAATACAAAACTGTAATGTAAAGTATGTGGTAATGGGTATTTAAGTAAATACAAAACTGTAGTGTATAGTATGTGGTAATGGGTATTTAAATAAATACAAAACTGTAGCGTATATTATGTGAGTAATGGGTATTTAAGTAAATACAAAACTGTAGTGTATAGTATGTGGTAATGGGTATTTAAGTAAATACAAAACTGTAGTGTATAGTATGTGGTAATGTGTATTTAAGTAAATACAAAACTGTAGTGTAAAGCATGAAAGTAATGGGTATTTAAGTAAATACAAAACTGTAGTGTATAGTATGTGAGTAATGGGTATTTAAGTAAATACAAAACTGTAGTGTATAGTATGTGAGTAATGGGTATTTAAGTAAATACAAAACTGTAGCGTATAGTATGTGAGTAATGGGTATTTAAGTAAATACAAAACTGTAGTGTAAAGCATGAAAGTAATGGGTATTTAAGTAAATACAAAACTGTAGTGTATAGTATGTGAGTAATGGGTATTTAAGTAAATACAAAACTGTAGTGTATAGTATGTGAGTAATGAGTATTTAAGTAAATACAAAACTGTAGTGTATAGTATGTGAGTAATGAGTATTTAAGTAAATACAAAACTGTAGTGTATAGTATGTGAGTAATGGGTATTTAAGTAAATACAAAACTGTAGTGTATAGTATGTGAGTAATGGGTATTTAAGTAAAAACAAAACTGTAGTGTATAGTATGTGAGTAATGGGTATTTAAGTAAATACAAAACTGTAGTGTATAGTATGTGAGTAATGGGTATTTAAGTAAATACAAAACTGTAGTGTATAGTATGTGAGTAATGGGTATTTAAGTAAATACAAAACTGTAGTGTATAGTATGTGGTAATGGGTATTTAAGTAAATACAAAACTGTAGTGTATAGTATGTGGTAATGGGTATTTAAGTAAATACAAAACTGTAGTGTATAGTATGTGAGTAATGGGTATTTAAGTAAATACAAAACTGTAGTGTATAGTATGTGGTAATGGGTATTTAAGTAAATACAAAACTGTAGTGTATAGTATGTGGTAATGGGTATTTAAGTAAATACAAAACTGTAGTGTATAGTATGTGAGTAATGGGTATTTAAGTAAATACAAAACTGTAGTGTATAGTATGTAAGTAATGGGTATTTATGTAAATACAAAACTGTAGTGTAAAGCATGAAAGTAATGGGTATTTAAGTAAATACAAAACTGTTGTGTATAGTATGTAAGTAATGGGTATTTAAGTAAATACAAAACTGTAGTGTATAGTATGTGAGTAATGGGTATTTAAGTAAATACAAAACTGTAGCGTATAGTATGTGAGTAATGGGTATTTAAATCAATACAAAACTGTAGTGTAAAGCATGAAAGTAATGGGTATTTAAATCAATACAAAACTGTAGTGTAAAGCATGTAAGTAATGGGTATTTAAGGAAATACAAAACTGTTGAGCACATATCTATATTAAAGTATTAATTTGTATCTAACATGAGGCCATTGAATGCACGAGATTAGAACGAGACCTTGGTCACTTAACCCTTTCCCACATACAACAAATATGCTATTGCGTCAAAATGCTTTTGCATGTGGGAAAGGGTTAAGCAAATACAAAACTGTTGAGCACATGTCTATATTCAAGTATTTATTTATACCCAACATGTGGTCATTGAATTCACAAAATTTAGAACGAGACCTTGGTCACTTAACCCTTTCCCACACACAACAAATCTGCAGCAGACGACTTTGAACATGTCTACTCAAAAATATGGAAAATCTCTATAATTGTATGCTAAATTAATGAAAGAAAGTTGAAAACATTGTGGCCAAAGGTGAAATTGCTCACGATGAGCAATTTCACCTTTCGCCACAAAGTGTTCAAAAGTCGTCTGCTGGTATTGCGTCAAAATGCATTTGCAGATGGGAAAGGGTTAAGTAAATGCAAAACTGTTGAGCACATGTCTATATTCAAGCATTAATTTGTACCCAACATGCGGCCATTGAATGCACAAGATTTAGAACGAGGCCGTGGTCACTTAACCCCTTCTCACCTATAAGACGCATTATAATGCAATAGCAGCAGACGACTTTCGAAAACATTGCTACCATAGGTTAAATTGCTCATAATGACCAATTTCTCCTTTGGCCACAATGTTTTCCACTTTATTTAACAATTAAGCTATCTTTTATGGAGATTTTTTAAGTTTTTGTCACAATGTTTCTTGCGCACAAGTTACTCACCAATACCGGTTGTGACCGGCCGCTGGAAGTCCTAACTGTTTGGTAACATTCCTGAAAAAAAAAAAAAAAATCATAATGCATTCAACCAGCATATAAGTTTTGTGTTATAACATATTGAGAAATTGACGCATAATTTAACAACAAAAACTAAGTGGTACGACCTTCATCAAGAATATTATCTCTAAGATTTAGACATATCTTCATCAAGAATATTATCTCTAAGATTTAGACATATCTTCATCAAGAATAGTATCTCTTAGATTTAGACATATCTTCATCAAGAATAGTATCTCTTAGATGCACACATATCTTCGGATATACAAGGATCAGATGGTCAGGCTGGTGTCAACCAGAGCCATATTAATACACACACACATACATACACAAACGCATACATGTACACACATACGTACATACACAAACAAATACACAAATACATACACAAATCCATTCGGGAAGATATCTGGCCTGGCCGTCCATGTTTTCACTCCGTCACCAATACCTTTATAGTACCACCAGGAATCGTATTGAAAATACCTGGAATTTATAACATTGACTGTTTAGTTCCCTGAAATGAACACGTTGCTTTGCTAAATGGAAAGTCGGAAGTTTCTTATTCCGAAAAAAAAACCACATTGTAATAAATGAGATTATATCATTATGAGGAATTTTCAATCCTGAAAACTCGTCTACAGCACTAACATCAAGCGTTCGATGTTTCAATGATTTGTTTGGTTTTTATATAAATTTAACCCTTTCCCACCTATAAGACGCATGTTGACGCAATAGCTGCAGGCGACTTTTGAAAACATTGTTGCTAAAGGTCAAAATTGCTCATGATGAGCAATTTCTCCTTTGGCCACAATGTTTTCAACCTTATTTAACAATTAAGCTCTCATTTACGGAGATTTGTTAGGTTTTTGTCACTATTTGTTCAAAGTCGTCTGCTACAGAATTGTTTTATGTGGGAAAGGGTTAAGGAAAATAAAACCGCTCAACCAAGATAAAGACTTAATAGTAAGTCATCATTACTTCGAGAATGATTGTTTTATTATTCAAAATAGATTGAAAAGTGCAACAATAGACGAAAACACACATAAATTATTGATTTCAAGATATACAGGCTGATAAATTGGGCAACTAAATAGAGAATGCACGAGCGGTGACCTGGGAAAACCTCAGGTCATTTGCGATCTGTTTGTTCTAGATCAACCAGTCGATCCGCTCAGTCTAATATGAATCTGCACGGATTCAAGAAGTCTTTGACAAACAGTGTATATCTTTATCACATACTACAAATCACTCTACACTTGTCAAATACTCAATGGTTGGATAAACTCGGCTCCTTTTGAAATTGCATATCACACATAATGAAATATATGAGCCGTTCCACGAGAAAACCAACATTGTAGACTCTGCCTAATATATCGACCCGGATGAGCCTAAGCATGCCGCACAGGCTAATCCGGACAGACACTTTTCGCTTCCTGTAGATTGAGTGTTTCAGGTATCATTACTCCATACATCTAGCCCACTCAGACGGAATATGTCGGTCCTGATTAGCTCTTGTGATGGAATGTGTTGGCCCGGAAGAGCCTGCGCAGGCTGATCCGGGTCGGTACTTTACGCAGAGTCTTTAATGTTGATTTTCTCGTGAAACGGCTCATATACTACATTATGAGTGATATGCAATTTCAAAAGGAGCCGAGTGTATCCAACCTTTGAGTATTCGACAAGTGTAGAGTGATTTACCCATCCGTAGTATGGGATAATGTTGGTTTTCTCGTTGAACGGCTCGTATAGGTGATCGAGGGCTTGGCGTGAAACGGTTGTAACTAAAATTGGTATTTTGTTACCAAGGTTATTTACCTCGCCATGAAGTCTTTATAAGTGTTAAATCATTTTTCTTGGTAAACAATGGAGATTTAGGTGCCATTGCTCGTTCTGAGCAATGGCACCTAAATTTGCATTGTTTACAAAAGGGTCAAGATTGCCCCTAAACCAGGGTTTTCAAAATAGGTTTTTAGTTACAACCGTTTCACACCAAGCCCTCGTGATGTGTTTGTAATTCAAAAGATCTCAGTGAAATATCCATTACCGGTTAACGTGCACTGTTGTTGTTGTTTATAATAAGAATTCAAAACGAATTAGATTACACTTTTTTATTTTACGTCGATTGCGAAACAAGCTTTAAGCTTATATTACTCACGCTCGATGGGTCTTTCCTGGAGATTTAACCAGTACCCGTGCCGTTTGTGTAGAAAAAATGGAAAACGAATTGAATTTCAAATAGTACCAAGCAAACCAGCTATAAATTGACATACATGTAACATGTTTTTAGTGTACATATTGCGAAATATTATCAAAATTATAGAAGTAGAATGAATTTGCAGGTGTATAACAAACATACTTATAAGGTATTTGCTCTTTATTGGCGTATGCCTGAACATCCAACATTGTGACGTCATAGGTCTGGTTCCCCTCAGTGTGGTAGTAGTAATAAGCACCTAAATGAAACAAAAATGACTTACATTGATTAAAGCATATGTAGCGCAGTATGACATTAAACCACAACCTTTTCAAACATTAGTAGCGCAGTATGACATTTAACCATAACCTTTTAAAACATTAGTAAGGTAAGTTTTTGTGTGAAATGGCTTAAATTAAATATGTTCAGGATATATATTTTATCACATGACAATTCTTGTATGCGATGTAATATACCCATTACGTATTTCTTTATATGTGACACGTTTAATATAGCATGAGCGAATCACTATTTGTGTATTCATCCGCGAATGTTTACAAAATTGCTGAGAACGTGTATCGGTCATAAAAATATATTTTTGTGTGATTAGTTTAACAGTATTAAGTATTATATGTTGGGACTAATTTCTGACAGCGAAAAAACGATTTTCTTTTTGTGTTTCATCATGTGATAAAAAGAATCTGACATTCGTTGTCATTTCATAAACGGTTAAAAGGCCCGCTTAATAACAAATTACTTGAACTCGTTTAATAAAACTTTATATATAATGACAACTCATGTCAGATCCTATATATAGCATACCATTATCAGTCCAATATCCGAGGTATTGAACAGTCAGATCGTCTTGCTGTATGTTGGTATTTTTGTTGTAGTAGCTACGCAGAATGGATCCCCAACCCTCAAAGGCCTGTAAAGAACAAGAGCACCACGTACGGCACAGACGCTCGACTGATAGAAAACAGAAAAAAGCTGAGCTGAACAAAGAACCTTAACCGGACGACCACGCCGCCGCCGACGCCGCCGCCGACGACGACTCCAGGGTCATGACAATAGCTCTCGCTTTTTCAAAAGTCGAGCTAAAAATGGTTCTGACTGTATCGCTCCTGTACATTGACCATGCGTTGTCACATAACTGAAACCGTCATTGTACATTTGAATGACTTATTATGGTTATGCGTAACCAACTTGCGTCGATGTATGCAATAGTATATAAGCATATAAGCCCTTCCCACATACAACAAATCTACTCCAGACGACTTTGAAATCATACGTAGTCTCTTTAATTAAATAAATTTAGAATCGAGTTGAAGAAATGATGCAAAAAGAGTATACAATACATCAATAACATATACAATACAAATCAATAAAATATACAATACATCAATAACATATACAATACATCATTTACATATGCAATACATCAATAAACTTATTTAGTTTAAATACAATTACATATACAATACATCAATAACACATATTTAGTTTAAATAAAACAACATATACAATACATCAATAAAACGTATTTAGATTAAATACAATAGTATATACAATACATCAATTACATATACAATACGTCAATAAAACATATTTAGTTTAAATAAAATAACATATACAATACATCAATAAAACATATTTAGTTTATATACAATATCATATACAATACATCAATAAAAACATATTTAGTTTAAATACAATAACATAGACAATACATTGATATCATATACAATACATCAATAAAACATATTTAGTTTAAAAACAATAATATACACAAAAATCAATAAAACATATTTAGTTTAATACATCAATAAAACATATTTAGTTTAAATACAATATCATATACAATACATCAATAAAACATATTTAGTTTATATACAATATCATATACAATACATCAATAAAAACATATTTAGTTTAAATACAATAACATATACAATACATCAATAAAACATATTTAGTTTAAAAACAATAATATACACAAAACATCAATAAAACATATTTAGTTTAATACATCAATAAAACATATTTAGTTTAATACATCAATAAAACATATTTAGTTTAAATACAATAACATATACAATACATCAATAAACAAATGTATATTTGACAATCTTAATTACAATGGATGTTAAAGACTTACCTTGTTTATCCCTCTTGCGTAATACAGGATGAATTTTTGTGTGTGACCAGGTGGAATGGAAGAAACACCTGGAAATAAAAGGATTGCGTCTGGTGAATTCGGTTCTTACTGATCGCAATGTCCATTAGGTTGCGTGTCGTGTGATGTGACCCAACAGTTTACATCTTAACTGTAGGTGGCCTGTGACGGATGTGGTAAGAATGTGTGCACGCACAGGCTTTCGTAAGTTTTGTATTTTGTGCAAGTACAACGAGACGTGACTCAAGTTAAATGTCTCACCTTAATAATAGATATAACATGATCATCGAACAGTGCCATAGTAGATTAGAGAAATCTAATTAACTAATCTAATAACCGGTCGTCCCCTAGTATTGTAATAACCGGTGGTCACCAAGTATTGTAATAACCGGTGGTCACCTAGTATTGTAATAACCGGTGGTCACCTAGTTT
Organism: Serripes groenlandicus; assembly: GCA_031761405.1. Classification (NCBI taxonomy): domain Eukaryota; kingdom Metazoa; phylum Mollusca; class Bivalvia; order Cardiida; family Cardiidae; genus Serripes; species Serripes groenlandicus. Next base: position 48,569,200 of record JASEVX010000014.1, on the reverse strand, counting down.
GTAATAATCGGTGTTCTCCTGGTATTATAATAATCGTTCGTCACCTGGTATTGTAACAATCGGTCGTCACCTAGTATTGTAATAACCGGTCGTCACCTAGTGTTGTAATAACCGGTCGTCACCTAGTATTGTAATAACCGGTCGTCACCTAGTATTGCAAAAACCGGTCGTCACCTAGTTTGTAATAACCGGTCGACACCTGGTATTGTAATAATCGGTCGTCACCTAGTATTGTAATAATCGGTCGTCACCTAGTATCGTAATAATCGGTCGTCACCTAGTATTGTAATAACCGGTGGTCACCTAGTTTGTAATAACCGGTCGTCACCTAGTATTGTAATAATCGGTCGTCACCTAGTATCGTAAAACCGGTCGTCACCTAGTATTGTAATAACCGGTCGTCACCTAGTATTGTAATAACCGATTGTCACCTGGTATTGTAATAACCGGTCGCCACCTAGTATTGTAATAACCAATTGTCACCTAGTATTGTAATAACCGGTCATCACCTAGTATTGTAATAACCGGTCGTCACCTAGTATTGTAATAACTGACGGTCACCTAGTATTGTAATATCCGATTGTCACCTGGTATTGTAATAACCGGTCGCCACCTAGTATTGTAATAACCAATTGTCACCTAGTATTGTAATAACCGATTGTCACCTGGTATTGTAATAATCGGTCATCACCTAGTATTGTAATAATCGGTCGTCACCTAGTATTGTAATAACTGGCGGTCACCTAGTATTATAATAACCGGTGGTCACCTGGTATTGTAATAATCGGTCGTCACCTAGTATCGTAAAACTGGTTGTCACCTAGTAATGTAATAACAGATCGTCACCTAGTATTGTAATAACTGGTCGTCACCTAGTATTGTATTAACCGATCGTCACCTAGTATTGTGATAACCGATTGTCACCTAGTATTGTAAAAACCGATCGTCACCTAGTATTGTAATAACCGGTGGTCACCTAGTTATGTAATAACCGGTCGTCGTCACCGAGTATTGTAATAATCGGTCGTCACCTAGTATTGTAATAACCGGTCGTCACCTAGTATCGTAAAATCGGCTGTTACCCAGTATTGTAATAACAGGTCGTCACCCAGTATTGTAATAACCGGTTGTCACTTAGTATTGTAATAATCGGTTGTCACCTAGTATTGTAATAACCGGTCGTCACCTAGTATCGTAAAATCGGTCGTCACTTAGTATTGTAATAACCGGTCGTCACCCAGTATTGTAATAATCGGTTGTCACCTAGTATCGTAATAACCGGTCGTCACCTAGTATTGTAATAATCGGTTGTCACCTAGTATTGTAATAACCGGTCGTCACCTAGTATCGTAAAATCGGTCGTCACTTAGTATTGTAATAATCGGTCGTCACCCAGTATTGTAATAACCGGTCGTCACCTAGTATCGTAAAACCGGTCGTCATATAGTATTGTAACAAGAGAAAGTTGATGCAAGGCATCAATGTCGCCGGAAAAGACTGCATTGATTTATTTTTTAACACACATGTATTCTTGACTTTCATTAGTCTAAACATACACATAATGTTTTCATAAGGACTAATTCCAGGATTTTTGAAATTCCACATAGATCTACAAATTTCAGGATTTCTTTTGGTCAGGATTTTGGATGTTTTGTATTTGTCAAAAAAAAAAAAAAAATTAATACATTTTGGGATTTAAATCTACATGCAATAAAAAGCTATTAAACCCTTTCTATGTCTGAAGCAACAATGAAAACCTTTAAACGCTTAAAACATTGAGAAAACGGTTAAATTGCTGAAGACATGAACTTCCTCCTTTTTAATACTAATTATTTCACAAGTAGACCACACTTGTAACAATATATAAGCTAAATTGTTTATCTAAATCGTTGATGCATACAATATATGTGGCAAGTATGAAATTAATTGGGTGCGAAAGAGCAGATTTTCTTTATTTCTAAATCTATTGTTTATCAGTTTGTTCTTCTCTTAATTTGTTTCAACATTTAATATCACATATATTTAATCATTTAAGTGTGTAATATTAGCTATCTATCTGTAATAAGGTGTTTGAGCATTCTTTCGAAATGTTTACCCTTGTGTCAGGCTTCATCGAGTCGTAGTGTCACACATCGAAGAAAGTGAATAAAAAATCAGGCAAAGCTTTAGTGCATGTTTTATTCCACTGCATTCGAGAGAAAAAAGCATTTCTATATTATCTTTCTTTCTCCTACATTCGACCCATGCTCTCGTTTCGTGACGTTTAAGAAAAATCAATTTGTCGTGCGACATTTTTTGTCTGCATAACCAAGTCACTTTTCTAAGTTTACATTTTACTTCCGGTTACTTCGCTTTGTTTACATTTTGGCAATATGAAACTAGGTCACGAACTGAAAAAAAGGCGTTTCGACGTTCACGACCGATAAACAGGCTTATATTTGAGACATATTTTCACAAATTATTTCTTATTTTTGTTTCTGTTACCAGTTTATGTTGATACTTATCTATTAAAAGGAGAATTCGACGTGATTTTTCATATCGATATCGCAAGCAGGTGCGCGTATGTAAACAAATTATAAACTGTGCGACGTAAAGGTTTGTAGTTATCGCCTTTTGATTACATAGTTTATGAAAATAAAGTATCGCAGTCTAGCTAATAGGGACTGTTTTGTCTTCGTAAATAAAACACAAACACGTTAATGCCAGTCAAAATAAAGAAACTGCACATACTTAAAACATCGGAATATTTATTTCATTTTAGATGTGTCATAACTTAGTGTTTTTAAACAAACGCAATTGTAATATGTTCAAGACATTTAAAAAAAAAAAATCTAATAATAACCCCTCCTCCCATGTGATTTCCGAAAACCTATTAAAAATAGAAGTCGCGGGCTTCTGCCCGGCGACTAATAATCGGTCGTCACCCAGTATGGTAATAACCGGTCGTCACCTAGTATTGTTATAACCGTTCGCCACCTAGTATTGTAATAACCGGTCGTCACCTGGTATTGTAATAACCGGTCGTCACTAGTGATGTAATAACCGGTCGTCACCTTGTATTGTAATAACCGGTCGTCACTTAGTATTGTTATCACCGGTCGTCACTTAGTATTGTAATAACCGGTCGTCACCTAGTATTGTAATAACCGATCGTCACATGGTATTGTAATAACCGGTCGTCACCTGGTATTGTAATAACCGGTCGTCACCTGGTATTGTAATAACCGGTCGCCACCTAGTATTGTAATAACCAATTGTCACCTAGTATTGTAATAACCGGTCATCACCTTGTATTGTAATAACCGGTCGTCACCTAGTATTGTAATTACTGACGGTCACCTAGTATTGTTATAACCGATTGTCACCTGGTATTGTAATAACCGGTCGCCACCTAGTATTGTAATAACCAATTGTCACCTAGTATTGTAATAACCGATTGTCACCTGGTATTGTAATAATCGGTCATCACCTAGTATTGTAATAATCGGTCGTCACCTAGTATTGTAATAACTGGCGGTCACCTAGTATTGTAATAACCGGTGGTCACCTGGTATTGTAATAATCGGTCATCACCTAGTATCGTAAAACTGGTTGTCACCTAGTAATGTAATAACCGATCGTCACCTAGTATTGTAATAACCGGTCGTCACCTAGTATTGTATTAACCGATCGTCACCTAGTATTGTAATAACCGATTGTCACCTAGTATTGTAATAACCGATCGTCACCTAGTATTGTAATAACAGGTCTTCACCTAGTTATGTAATAACCGGTCGACCTCACCAAGTATTGTAATAATCGGTCGTGACCTAGTATTGTAATAACCGGTCGTCACCTAGTTTCGTAAAATCGGCTGTTACCCAGTATTGTAATAACCGGTCGTCACCCAGTATTGTAATAATCGGTCGTCACCTGGTATTGTAATAACCGGTCGTCACCTGGTATTGTAATAACCGGTCGTCCCCTGGTATTGTAATAACCGGTTGCCACCTTGTATTGTAATAACCGGTCGTCACCTAGTGATGTAACAACCGGTCGTCACCTGGTATTGTTATAACCGGTTGTCTCCTAGTATTCTTATAACCGGTCGTCACATAGTATTGTTATAGCCGGTCGTCACTTAGTATTGTAATAACCGATCGTCACTTAGTATTGTAATAACCGGTCGTCACTTAGTATTGTTATAACCGGTCGTCACCTAGTATTGTAATAACCGGTCGTCACCTAGTATTGTAATAACTGGTTATCACCTGGTATTGTAATAACCGGGCGTCACTTAGCTTTGTAACAATCGGTCGTCACCTAGTATTGTAATAACCGGTCGTCACTATTCATGTTTCAATATTCACTCACCATGCACGCACCATGACGAACGAGTATAACTTATTGTATACGTAATACAAACAGAGATCCGACACGAGCCACGCCCTGACGTGTTGAACAATCGCGAGAGAATATCAGGGGATGAATGTGGAGCACAACTCACCTCCCATAATTCCTCCGTAATAGTTTCCGCCCGTGTAGTTATCGTGTGAGAAGGAGGCGGACATGAAATTGTTGAAGGGTGATATCACTATCGTTGACCCGTTCCTGTCGAATATCGCCAGCGGTCCACCTGTGATTCCATCATTTAAGTTGGCCGTCTGAGAATCCCATCTGTTGACGAAACATTACATATCAGCCGTCCCACGAGAAAAACAACAGTGTGGACTCTGCGTAAAGCATCGATCAAGATTTGCCGAAGCATGCCGCACAGGAAAATTCGGACATACGCTTTTCGTGGATTTTTCACTGTGGATTTTCTGTTTTCAAGAATCATTACTCTATACCCCTTAGACGGAATGTGTCGGCCCGGATTAGCCTTCGCTCTCTGGGTCGATACATTACGCAGAGTCCATAACATTGGTTTTCTCGCGGGACTGTTCATATCCCTTTCCCGCTTACTACCGCGTTTGCATCAGGCGATATTTGAAATCGTTATTGAAGAAAGATGAAACTGTTTATGATGAGCGCCTCCCCTTTCTAACAATGTTTTCTAATTTATTATAGAAATATATGGATCTTAGTTTAAACTTATTTATTTTATATCGATTACGAAACAAGCTTTCAGCTTATATTAATCACGATCGATGTCTGCTGCCTCGAGACTTCACAATAACTCGCGCAGTTTGCTTCTTCGACAGTATTTAACAGCAAACGCCCAGTAACATAGTAAGTGAAAGACTTTGAACCCTCACCTTTCTTATTGTAAACTATATCGTTTACTACATGCATATTTGCAATTCTTGTTTTTAATCAGCTATGTAGTTTGTATTATTGGGGGTTTTACGCCGTTTTCAGCATCATTTCAATAATAACACGTTGACAGGTTAAATTATAAAGAACCCAGTAATAGGCTATGAGAAGTGTCTTGACAAGAGGCATTCTACCCGTCCTCGGTACCCAGGCTATTGATAAACTATATGATACCCTGTCCAAAATGGCTAGCGAAACTTCGTAAAGTATGACCATTCGTAGCACTTCCCGACCAATGAAATTTACCGTATCGCATGAGGTTTGTGTCATGCGACCAATCAATCGGCTGGATTTTACCTCATTAATTATTCATGAGTACGAGATGTACTTTGATATCTGACATAGCCCTTAAACATTATCCAGCGTTATACGAACTTATAAAGACCTTGTGCGTTTACTTTTCGAGTATCAACGGAAACTGACACCAATAAAGTCCATAAACAGCCTTCGCAATAGTGCAGTCTAATCTGAGTCTACATTGTTTAAAATATTTAGAACAAATCTAAAGCATAGATATGAATAGTATTTAAGCATCAAAAGTGGCGGTACCAGTCGCAGGATTTCGACATGCTAAGGGTGAGAACCTACCTTTAATGGTAAAAGAAGGACTAATAGTCTTAAACTGTCCTAGTTTATTGGTCAATTTAGATATAATTGTTTTACTTACGAGCCCATTCGTTTACTTGTATCCCCAAACATCAGACCACCGTATGAAAGGTACCCTAACACATTCGGTTTCCCCTCTATCATGAAACCGGGAAACCCTCCACAAATGCTCTCGTAGTTTTTGGCTTGGGTCCAATCCAGTCCATCGACAAACTCCTGCAAGGATTAAGACGATGATTTTAGTAAACATAGGAAAATTATCTGACCCTGTCATGGCAGAATATAGTAAACATAGGAAAGTTATCTTACCCTGCCGTGGCAGAATGTAGTAATCATAGGAAAGTTATCTGACCCTGTCGTGACATAATGTAGTAAACATAGGAAAGTTATCTGACCCTGCCATGACAGAATGCAGTGAACATAGGAAAGTTATCTGGCCCTGCCATGGCAGAATGTAGTAAACATAGGAAAGTTATCTGACCCTGTCGTGACAGAATGTAGTAAACATATGAAAGTTATCTGACCATGTCATGACTATACGTATTAAACATAAGAAAGTTATCTGACCCTGCCATGGCAGAATGTAGTAAACATAGGAAAGATATCTGACCCTGCCATGGCATAATGTAGTAAACATAAGGAAGTTATCTGACCCTGCCATGGCAGAATGTAGTAAACATAAGGAAGTTATCTGACCCTGCCATGTCAGAATGTAATAACATAGGAAAGTTATCTGACCATGTCATAACTATATGTAATAAACATAGGAAAGTTATCTGACCCTGTCGTGGCAGAATGTAGTAAACATAAGGAAGTTATCTGACCCTGCCATGGCAGAATGTAGTAAACGTAGGAAAGTTATCTGACACTGCCATGACAAAATTCAGATTATTATCTTTTGTTATCATAACAATTTTGACCTGATTCTGACCTTAGTGCAAAGATGTTTTATTTCAACATATGACCCGTCTAAGTCCCGCGAGAAAAGCAGCATTGTAGACTCTGCGTAAAGTATCGACGCGGATCAGCCCAAGCATGCTGCTTAGGCTAACCAGGACAAACACTTTTCGCCTACTGTGGATCTCTATATCTCTATCCCCCTTAGACGGAATGTGTCGGCCCGGATTAGCCTGCGCGGTCTACGCAGGCTGATCTGGGTTGATACCTTACGCAGAGGCCATAATGTTGGTTTGCTCGTGGAACGGCTCCCATGTACAATAAAACATATGTTTTTCACAAAGGTCAGGATCAAGTAAACATCGTCGGGTCATACCTGTTCGAATATAATAACTGGTAGGTCCTGGTACACTTTAATCGTAGCGGTGACTTGTCGGACTCTGTCGTTCTGTATCCGGTACTGGTACGCGGTTGTCTGGTAGCTACCCAAAGCGTCGCTTCCCGAACCCCCATCGGTTTCAACTAACTTCAACGTACCGTCAGAGCTGTTGTATGTTGTATTGTACGCGTTGAAATATGTGGGAGCACTACGTAACCACGTGGTCCCTTTCACGGAAATGCTGTACGTGCCGTCAGTCGAGACTGTGATGCCTAAGTCGTCCCCCGCGCGCAGGTCTGTCCATTTGTTGTCTTAAAGTAAATTGAAAGTTTTATAAGAAACAACCAGTGTTCTTGATTAGGGCAGGGACGTAGATAAGAGGGATAGGCAACTCCACCTGTACACCTGTTATCTGGTTAAAATATCACACATAGAAATAAAATTGTCCAAATGTTCGCATTTTGTAGTAAATAAATCTTTGAAGTCACATTTGGCACATAAACAAAAAATACATATTCTGAAAGTTTAACATTTCAACTAAAGTTAGAGATACAATGAATAACTGGAATTTCTTTGTATTTTGAACAATGACTGTTTTAAAAGACACCGATAATACGGTTGATATTTAAGTTTATAATTTAGTTACTTATCCTCTTATCTACGTCCCTGATTAGGGGCGTATTTCATATTCTTATTATCATAATTGACACTAAAACTCTTTGCAGTGGTTGATCCAAAAGAACATATCGTCTTATAATATGAGACACTAATGGCGAGCGACATACTATCCTCTTTCTGGACCTCTTAACCATTTACCTCATACAACAATCTAGAGCAGACAGCTTTGAAAACATTTATGCAATTCTATTGAAAATCTATATAAATAAAATAATAATTATTGAAAAGAGTTTAAACACTTTCATCATAAGCAAGTTCTCCTTTTGTCACAATATCTTTAAAAGTCTGCTGTAGAGTCGTCAGAAAGCGTCTGTATGTGAGAAAAGGCTTGATGTAAGGTCTATTCTCTCTAAAAACAGTTTTGATTCCTTTTCATGAACTAGTTTCAGGGAGAGTTCCTTTAGCGCTATGATAATACCTTTTCATGAACTAGTTTCAGAGAGAGAGTGCCTTCAGCGCTTTGATTATTCCTTTTCGTGAACTTGTTTCAGAGTGAGTCGTGAGTTGAGTATGTTCAGTGTAACACCTTGAACATGGAGGCATACTTTTGAAACTGAGTATGATACAATTGCGGGGAAAGTAGACACTTGGTTAAATTAAAGCCATTCTCTTTTTTCTTAAATGTTTTCAAGAAATCGTTGTTAGTCTTCTGTGTACCCGGTAACGAGTTAAATACACAGGATGGTCTAAGAATAGAACTGTTTGCAGAGTTCTAGATCAGGAGCGTTTTTGATGCTTTGACATCCTTATTTGACCTCAAAAACCTATGTTGTGGGTACTCAAAAGAATCGTCTCAGTGAGACATAGGTTTTAACGAGTGCTAACAGATATATCATGGAAGATATACCTGTTTACACCTCCTTATCTCCTCTGAATTGACAGCAACACGTGAATAATTAACTAGAGGCTTTAAAGGTGCTGAACTACAGATGGAGATCAAATTTGTTTTAAAATGTTAAACTTCTGCAAATATTGCTAATAGTGACTACAAAGTAATTAATAAGTAGTTCAAAACATTTTTGACAGTAAATGTTGAAAAACCTGTCAATTGAAAGTCATGAAAATGTACACAATTTGGGTTACTGGGTATGTATAGCCAGTAAAATTGAAGCATAAACGATCAATATTTAGATAATTATGGTTCTTGAAAGTGAAATTATTACACTAATTTTAGCCAAGAATTATGATTCTAACATCTATTTTCTGGAGATCAGCACCTTTAATGTGTGTGTTCACAACACGAACAGGAATTATTGATCGTCATCTAAATGTTTACCAACATATATCGGTGTATCTGTTCTACTCTTTTGTTTGTTTGAATCGGGTTAACCCTTTCCCTTTATAGACGCTTTCTGACGCCTCTGCAGCAGACGGCTTTTTGAAAACATAGTGTCAATAGAAGAAATTGCACAGAACGTGCAATTTCTCCTTTTGTCACAATGTTTTCCACTTTTTGTCACAGGTTATCCATTCAATTATGGAGATTTTCTATGTTTTGTAAAAATACGTTCAAAGTCGTCTGCTGCAGAATTGTCGTATGAGGGAAAGGGTTAACGTCATTTACAGTACTATCCGAATCTCATCACGACGCTTCCGGTGTAAATTACCCACACTTCCGGTTCGTTTGTCCTGGTAATGTTGGGTCAGTCGTTATCCTATCCGCGCTATCCTGTGCGCCAAATATGGAAGACGCTTCTGCCATTTTAACGTTTTTGGTACAAACAGACCCGGGATCGAACCCCTTGCTATCCTGCTCACAAGGTAGACGTTCCAACAACTGATCCACTGATATTTGTCCCCGGTAGCTCAGTCGGTAACGTCACGGGCTGTCAATCCAGGGGTTGTGAGTTCGAGCCCAAGCTCGGTCAACATACTTTCCAACGTTTCATAAAAGTCACTTTGACAAGCGTTATTCGTCTTTCACCAAGGGCTAACAGTCTATGTTGAAAAGATGCCTGTTGCGTATGTTGTGCAGGGTACGTACCGGTGTGAGAAAACCAGGAAACATATGAGTAGGTAAACTGGCCGCCGTGATATGACTGAACAATTGTTGAAAACGGCGTTAAACCCAATCAATCAATTGAATGTGATCTTTTTGCACGAAATCTCTTATAAGGGGTATTACTAGAGGAAGGCGACAAATCAAATGACGTCGGACAAGTGGATACAATTTCGGACCTCATGACTTGAAATAGGTAAATAAGAAATTTAGAATAATCCAATCTCTCTATGGCAAATCAAAATACTATAGTATAACTGTTTTCGTTTAATTTCTTTCATCAACCGATACGAAGGTTTAATTAACCCTTTCTCTCAATAGACGCTTTCTGACGCCTCTGCAGCAGACGGCTTTTTGAAAACATAGTGACAAAAGAAGAAATTGCACAAAACGTGCAATTTCTTCTTTTGCCACAATGTTTTCCACTTTTTGTCATAGGTTATCCATTACCTACTATGGAGATTTTCCATGTTTTGACAAAATACGTTCAAAGTCTTCTGCTGCAGAATTGTCGTATGAGGGAAAGGGTTAAGAAGGTACGGCGTCTATTGGTTAAATAAACGCTATTTACCTTTATGTAACGTATTCCCATCAACGGAAATCATGTAACAAATGCAAAAACACAAAAAAGAAGTATGTTTCACAAGTGCCATTTTCTCTTGTTCACATTCAAGTAACGTTTAACTTTTTACAAGTAAATCACGCGAACATCGCATACAACCTCGTTCAAAGGCCTTTGCTAAGTTATCAGTCTTACATTTGGGACATTTATTTATCTGGATAACAAATCACTTAGCCACAACAGGCAAGAATGTGCCGTGATGCTTTTCCGATTACGCACAGTCCCGTCAAAGTATGTACTGTCCGCCTACTCGTAAAGGAGTCACAAATGTAACTTCGGGCGAAAATGTAAAATAGTTTCCACCACTCGTATACTTGTAGTAAATATGACATGTACATGTAGACATGGAAACGTAGATACATGGAGGCGCACGTTGACTTAACGTAACATATTTCAAACCCAGCCACCATAGCTCGGTAACGACAAATGAGCCGTACCGCGAGAAAACCAACATTGTGGACCCTGCATACAGCATCGACCCGGATCAGCCTAAGCATGCCACGCCTGCTAACCCGAACAGACAATTTTCGCTTCTTGTGGATTTTGTGTTTCAGGAATCATTACTCTATACCTATATCCCCCTGGGACGGAATGTGTCGGCCGTGATTACTTTTTACAAATAACGTAGTCATTACTACGGAATACAATTAGGGCCATCACAGACCATCGCCTGTGAATGTGTTGATCTGAAACGCGATACTCGACAGTACGACAGTACGATGATGATAATGCGACAGTACGATGATGATAACGCGACAGTATGATAACGAAAAAGCGATAACACAACAGTACGATGATGCTAATGCGATGAACTATCGTGTTTTCACCATCGTAATATCGTAGTATCTATTGTCGCGTTATCATCATCGTACTGTCGTGTTATCATCATCGTACTGTTGTGTTATCATCATCGTACTGTCGAGTATCGCGTTTCAGACCAACACATTCATAGGCGATGGCCCTAATGGTATTCCGTACATTACCCCGAGGTAACAATATAAGATGCCACATCGGCGATTCAATACGACCCCGCTTCGTTTGCTCTCGCTTCATAACATCTTTACACGCATTATGAATGAGGTTGTAGTTCAGTCAGATGATCGATTTGTTTTGTTTGTTTATTTGGAGTTTAACGCCGCTTTCAACAGCTTTGGTCATATCACGGCGGTCAGTGCACCTACCCATGTTTTCCTGGCTTTCCCATACCAGTACTAACACAACATTCTTTCGAAGCTACTGACTACTTTCTCACATAGATCAGAGGTGAGAGGCAATGAAAAACATCGCCCGAAAGAATGTCGCCGCAACCGAGTATCGAACCCGTGACCTCCAGATCACGAGTCAGATACGCTACCAATTGAGCTACCCGGCCGGGTCAGTCAGATGATCGAAGTCAGGGACTTATGTCCCCCAGATATTACCGATAGTGATCGGAAAAAAATATGACAGCATCAATAGTATACTTACAAGGGGGGGTCCCATGAGGGTCAATATGACAGCATCAATATTATACTTACAAGTGTTTTTTTTTTTTATTATTATTATTTTGGGGCGGGGGGGGTCACACGAGGGTCAATATGACAGCACCAATAGTATACTTACAAGTGTGTGTGTGGGGGGGGGGGGGGTGGTCCTATGAGGGTCAATATGACAGCATCAATAGCATACTTATAATTGGGGGGGGGGGGGGGAATCCCATGAGAGTCAATATGACAGCACCAATAGTATACTTACCAGGAAAGGGGGTCCCACGAGGGTCAATATGACAACACCAATATTATACTTACAGGGTGGGGGCGGGGGTTTTCCACGAGGGTCAATAGTACAGCACCAATCGTATGCTTACAATCGAATGATTAACATTTTGATATGTGAACCGAAATCCGATTCACATTCAGCATCAAAACTCAACAATTAACTGTTTTGTTCAGATTTATCATATTTTTAAAAGTTACCTATCTCATTTTCCCACGGCATAATTCATAGCTAATTCATATGATAGAATAATGATAGACGCTAGATCAGCTAATATGTGCAATGTTATCTAAAACACGATAACGCCGTCTTGATACTTAACCTGTATCAATGTAACCGGACTAAATCATTCAAAAAGCTTACTTAATGTTCATGGTTTCTCTAAATCAATGAATAATTAAAAAATAAAAGTTGATACAGTTGGGAAAGTAGAAATTGTTTAAACACTTTGGTTTTTGTTTTTTAACGATGTTTGTACACTATTAGTAAGACGTCTGATATATAAGCGTAAAAGATCGTCTGTAACAGGAGAAAAAGGGGTTTAAGCCTTTCCCACATACAGACACTTTCTGACACCTCAGCTGCGGATGACTTTTGAAAACATTGTGGCAAAAGGTGAAATTGCTCATGATGAGCAATTGCATCTTTTGCCACAATGTTTTACCATTTTATTTGATAATTACACTTTCTTTAATGGAGATTTGCCATCTGCAGCAGATTTGTTGTATGTGGGTAAAGGTTATTAAATGAAGAGCCTGATTTAACTCGTGCTGTGTCACGTGGTTGGTCCTCGAGATACTCTATAGGTCAAAGGTTGTACACTAATGTGTCACACGCCACAGAGAGATATCACAATGCAGAAGCGGTTATTGAAGATTATATGAGCCGTCCCGCGAGAAAAACGAACATTATGGACTCTGCGTAATGTATCGACCCAGATCGGCCTGCTCAGTCCGCGCATGCTAATCCGAGCCGACACATTTCGTCTCAGGTGGATAAAGGTATAGAGTAATGATTCTTGAAGCAGAAAGTCCACAGGAGGCGAAAAGTCTGTGTAAAATGTGCTATTCATGTAGGTAAATTCACACAGGTCACGTTAATAAACAATTTTCTTATCTTATCTTATCTTATCTTATCTTTAAGTGGTCCTCTGGTTTATTAGGCATTGCAGAACCACACTAGTCTGTGTATCCGGAATGAATCCGGATCTATAAACTGTTTTACAATTAAATCTAAAGAAAGATGATCGCGCATTGCTAGCCGAGTTCAGATGTGGAAGATTACTACTATGCATTATTTATTTAATAATTCCCATATTTGTCTGTGTGATGATCTCAGAGTTGATTATGTAACTTATAGGCTTATTTAGGTGTTTTAAACTATGAATGCATATTATAAATTGAGCCGTTCCATGAGAAAACCAACATTATGGACTCTGCGTAATATATAGACTCATATCAGCCGAAACATTCCGTACCGGGTGAACAGAGTAATGATTCCTGAAACAGGTTAGCCTGTGCGGCGTGCTTATGTTGATCCGGTTCGATAGAGTCCATAGTGTTGGTTTTCTTGTGGGACGGCTCATTATTTGTTGGAGTAACACATGTCATAATAACTAACCATGTACATGTACTTGCTTATTTACTCATAAGCATTTAGTGTTGAATCATATCGCATAAAATATGTTATGGTGTGTGTAATCAAATACGACTACATATCGTTACAATACATACTTACACATCTGTGTGATTGTTGATAAAAGTTTATATTTAATCGATAGACCAGCTGCATGTATTCAAAGTGATACACAATATGTAGCAGTTTATTGACAATTATTTGTTTAAAAGTAAACATAAAACTGGAACAATCGTCAATTATGAAGAATGTGTTAAGTGTGTGTGTCATTGTATGTTTATATACGTGTAATAAGATACATATAAATGGGCGTGACACAGGTGAGTGATTTGATTGTATGTTTATATTCGTGTAATAAGATACATATAAATTGGCGTGACACAGGTGAGTGATTTTATTGTATGATTATATATACGTGTAATAAGATACATATAAATGGGCGTGACACAGGTGAGTGATTTTATTGTATGATTATATATACGTGTAATAAGATACACATACATGGGCATGACACAGGTGAGTGATTTTATTCTATGTTTATATACGTGTAATAAGATACATATAAATGGGCGTGACACAGGTGAGTGATTTGATTGTATGTTTATATTCGTGTAATAAGATAAATGGGCGTGACACAGGTGAGTGATTTTATTATATGATTATATATACGTGTAATAAGATACACATAAATGGGCATGACACAGGTGAGTGATTTTATTGTATGTTTATATACGTGTAATAAGATACATATAAATGGGCGTGACACAGGTGAGTGATTTTATTGTTTGATAATATATATACGTGTAATAAGATACACATAAATAGGCGTGACACAGGTGAGTGATTTGATTTTATGTGTATATACGTGTAATAAGATACATATAATTTAGCGTGACACAGGTGAGTGATTTAATTGTATGATTATATATACGTGTAATAAGATACACATAAATGGGCATGACACAGGTGAGTGATTTTATTGTATGATTATATATACGTGTAATAAAATACACATACATGGGCATGACACAGGTGAGTGATTTGATTGTATGTGTATATACGTGTAATAAGATACATATAAATGGGCATGACACAGGTGAGTGATTTTATTGTATGATTATATATACGTGTAATAAGATACACATAAATGGGCATGACACAGGTGAGTGATTTTATTGTATGATTATATATACGTGTAATAAAATACACATAAATGGGCATGACACAGGTGAGTGATTTGATTGTATGTGTATATACGTGTAATAAGATACATATAAATGGGCGTGACACAGGTGAGTGATTTTATTGTATGATTATATATACGTGTAATAAGATACACATAAATGGGCATGACACAGGTGGGTGATTTTATTGTATGTTTATATACGTGTAATAAGATACATATAAATGGGTGTGACACAGGTGAGTGATTTTATTGTATGATAAGATATATACGTGTAATAAGATACACATAAATAGGCGTGACACAGGTGAGTGATTTGATTGTATGTGTATATACGTGTAATAAGATACATGTAACTTAGCGTGACACAGGTGAGTGATTTTATTGTATGATTATATATACGTGTAATACGATACATATAAATGGGCGTGACACAGGTGAGTTATTATATTGTGTTGTTTATTTCTTTAAATGTTGTAGGTTATAAGTGTTGAGATTGGAATAGATCTATAATGTTCACGACAGTCAACGTAAAACTACATTTTCAATGAGCTCATCTAAAGTGTTCTTAGTCTGGTACTCGTCGTAATATAGTAAACTAGTACTTATGGCATGAACCAACAATGTAGTCTGGTACCCGGTATACTATAGTTAATTAGTACCCCTACCATGAACCAACAATGTAGTCTGGTACCCGGCGTACAATAATTAATTAGTACCCCTACCATGAACCAACAATGTAGTCTGGTACTCGTCGTACTATAGTTAATTAGTACCCCTACCATGAACCAACAATGTAGTCTGGTACTCGTCGTACTATAGTTAATTAGTACCCCTACCATGAACCAATAATGTAGTCTGGTACCCGCCGTACTATAGTTAATTAGTACCCCTACCATGAACCAACAATGTAGTCTGGTACCTGCCGTACTATAGTTAATTAGTACCCCTGGCATGAACCAACAATGTAGCCTGGTACCCGGTATACTATAGTTAATTAGTACCCCTACCATGAACCAACAATGTAGTCTGGTACCCGCCGTACTATAGTTAATTAGTACCCCTGGCATGAACCAACAATGTAATCTGGTACCCGGTATACTATAGTTAATTAGTACCCCTACCATGAACCAACAATGTAGTCTGGTACCCGGCGTACTATAATTAATTAGTACCCCTACCATGAACCAACAATGTAGTCTGGTACTCGTCGTACTATAGTTAATTAGTACCCCTACCATGAACCAACAATGTAGCCTGGTACCCGCCGTACTATAGTTAATTAGTACCCCTACCATGAACCAACAATGTAGTCTGGTACCCGGCGTACTATAGTTAATTAGTACCCCTGGCATGAAACAACAATGTAGTCTGGTACCCGGCGTACTATAGTTAATTAGTACCCCTACGATGAACCAACAATGTAGTCTGGTACTCGTCGTACTATAGTTAATTAGTACCCCTGGCATGAACCAACAATGTAGCCTGGTACCCGGCGTACTATAGTTAATTAGTACCCCTGGCATGAACCAACAATGTAGTCTGGTACCCGGCGTACTATAGTCAATTAGTACTCCTGGCATGAACCAACAATGTAGCCTGGTACCCGGCGTACTATAGTTAATTAGTACCCCTGGCATGAACCAACACTGTAGCATGGTACCCGCCGTACTATAGTTAATTAGTACCCCTGGCATGAACCAACACTGTAGCATGGTACCCGCCGTACTATAGTTAATTAGTACCCCTGGCATGAACCAACAATGTAGTCTGGTACCCGGCGTACTATAGTTAATTAGTACCCCTACGATGAACCAACAATGTAGTCTGGTACTCGTCGTACTATAGTTAATTAGTACCCCTGGCATGAACCAACAATGTAGCCTGGTACCCGGCGTACTATAGTTAATTAGTACCCCTGGCATGAACCAACAATGTAGTCTGGTACCCGGCGTACTATAGTCAATTAGTACTCCTGGCATGAACCAACAATGTAGCCTGGTACCCGGCGTACTATAGTTAATTAGTACCCCTGGCATGAACCAACACTGTAGCATGGTACCCGCCGTACTATAGTTAATTAGTACCGCGACCATGAACCAACAATGTAGCCTGGTACCCGCCGTACTATAGTTAATTAGTACCCCTGGCATGAACCAACACTGTAGCATGGTACCCGCCGTACTATAGTTAATTAGTACCCCTGGCATGAACCAACAATGTTGTCTGGTACCCGCCGTACTATAGTTAATTAGTACTCCTGGCATGAACCAGCAATGTAGTCTGGTACTCGTCGTACTATAGTTAATTAGTACCCCTGGCATGAACCAACAATGTAGCCTGGTACCCGGCGTACTATAGTTAATTAGTACCCCTGACATGGACCAACAATGTAGTCTGGTACCCGCCGTACTATAGTTGATTAGTACCCCTACCATGAACCAACAATGTAGCCTGGTACCCGGCGTACTATAGTTATTTAGTACCCCTACCATGAACCAACAATGTAGTCTGGTACTCGTCGTACTATAGTTAATTAGTACCCCTGGCATGACCCAAAAATGTAGTCTGGTACCCGCCGTACTATAGTTAATTAGTACCCCTGGCATGAACCAACAATGTAGTCTGGTACTCATCGTACTATAGTTAATTAGTACCCCTACCATGAACCAACAATGTAGCCTGGTACCCGCCGTACTATAGTTAATTAGTACCCCTACCATGAACCAACAATGTAGTCTGGTACCCGGCGTACTATAGTTAATTAGTACCCCTGGCATGAAACAACAATGTAGTCTGGTACCCGGCGTACTATAGTTAATTAGTACCCCTACGATGAACCAACAATGTAGTCTGGTACTCGTCGTACTATAGTTAATTAGTACCCCTGGCATGAACCAACAATGTAGCCTGGTACCCGGCGTACTATAGGTAATTAGTACCCCTGGCATGAACCAACTATGTAGTCTGGTACCCGGCGTACTATAGTCAATTAGTACTCCTGGCATGAACCAACAATGTAGCCTGGTACCCGGCGTACTATAGTTAATTAGTACCCCTAGAATGAACCAACAATGTAGTCTGGTACCCTGTATACTATAGTTAATTAGTACCCCTACCATGAACCAACAATGTAGTCTGGTACCCGGTATACTATAGTTAATTAGTACCCCTACCATGAACCAACAATGTAGTCTGGTACTCGTCGTACTATAGTTAATTAGTACCCCTGGCATGAACCAACAATGTAGCCTGGTACCCGGCGTACTATAGTTAATTAGTACCCCTACCATGAACCAACAATGTAGTCTGGTACCCGGTATACTATAGTTAATTAGTACCCCTGGCATGAACCAACAATGTAGCCTGGTACCCGGCGTACTATAGTTAATTAGTACCCCTACCATGAACCAACAATGTAGT
The DNA here is from genome assembly GCA_031761405.1 of Serripes groenlandicus. Lineage (NCBI taxonomy): Eukaryota > Metazoa > Mollusca > Bivalvia > Cardiida > Cardiidae > Serripes > Serripes groenlandicus. The sequence continues at coordinate 48,550,728 of JASEVX010000014.1, read as the reverse complement.
CTGGTACTCGTCGTACTATAGTTAATTAGTACCCCTACCATGAACCAACAATGTAGTCTGGCACCCGCCGTACTATAGTTAATTAGTACCCCTACCATGAACCAACAATGTAGTCTGGTACCCGCCGTACTATAATTAATTAGTACTCCTGGTATGAACCAACAATGTAGCCTGGTACCCGCCGTACTATAGTTAATTATTACCCCTGGCATGAACCAACAATGTAGTCTGGTACTCGTCGTACTATAGTTAATTAGTACCCCTACCATGAACCAACAATGTAGCCTGGTACCCGCCGTACTATAGTTAATTAGTACCCCTGGCATGAACCAACAATGTAGTCTGGTACCCGGTATACTATAGTTAATTAGTACCCCTACCATGAACCAACAAAGTAGTCTGGTACCCGCTGTACTATAGTTAATTAGTACCCTTGGCATGAACCAACAATGTAGCCTGGTACCCGGCGTACTATAGTTAATTAGTACCCCTACCATGAACCAACAATGTAGTCTGGTACTCGTCGTACTATAGTTAATTAGTACCCCTACCATGAACTAACAATGTGTCTGGCACCCGCCGTATTGTAGTTAATTAGTACCCCTACCATGAACCAACAATGTAGTCTGGTACCCGCCGTACTATAGTTAATTAGTACTCCTGGCATGAACCAACAATGTAGCCTGGTACCTGCCGTACTATAGTTAATTAGTACCCCTACCATGAACCAACAATGTAGTCTGGTACCCGCCGTACTATAGTTAATTAGTACCCCTGGCATGAACCAACAATGTAGTCTGGTACTCGTCGTACTATAGTTAATTAGTACCCCTACCATGAACCAACAATGTAGCCTGGTACCCGCCGTACTATAGTTAATTAGTACTCCTGGCATGAACCAACAATGTAGGATGGTACCCGCCGTACTATAGTTAATAAGTACCCATACCATGAACCAACAATGTAGTCTGGTACCTGGCGTACTATAGTCAATTAGTACCCCTGGCATGAACCAACAATGTAGTCTGGTACTCGTCGTACTATAGTTAATTAGTACTCCTGGCATGAACCAACAATGTAGCCTGGTACCCGGCGTACTATAGTTAATTAGTACCCCTACCATGAACCAACAATGTAGTCTGGTACTCGTCGTACTATAGTTAATTAGTACTCCTGGCATGAACCAACAATGTAGACTGGTACCCGGCGTACTATAATTTATTAGTACCCCTGGCATGAACCAACAATGTAGCCTGGTACACGGCGTACTATAGTTAATAAGTACCTCTTGCATGAACCAACAATGTAGCCTGGTACCCGGCGTACTATACTTAATTAGTACCCCTGGCATGAACCAACAATGTAGTCTGGTACTCGTCGTACTATAGTTAATTAGTACTCCTACCATGAACCAACAATGTAGTCTGGTACCCGGCGTACTATAGTTAATTAGTACCCCTACCATGAACCAACAATGTAGTCTGGTACTCGTCGTACTATAGTTAATTAGTACCCCTGGCATGAACCAACAATGTAGTCTGGTACACGCCGTACTATAGTTAATTAGTACCCCTACCATGAACCAACAATGTAGTCTGGTACTCGTCGTACTATAGTTAATTAGTATCTCTACCATGAACCAACAATGTAGTCTGGTACCCGCCATACTATAGTTAATTAGTACCCCTACCATGAACCAACAATGTAGCTTGGTACCCGGCGTACTATAGTTAATTAGTACCCCTGGCATGAACCAACAATGTAGCCTGGTACCTGCCGTACTATAGTTAATTATTACCCCTACCATGACCCAACAATGTAGCCTGGTACCCGGCGTACTATAGTTAATTAGTACCCCTGGCATGAATGAACAATGTAGTCTGGTACCCGCCGTACTATAGTTAATTAGTACCTCTGGCATGAACGAACAATGTAGTCTGGTACCCGGTATACTATAGTTAATTAGTACCCCTGGCATGAACCTACAATGTTGCCTAGTACCCGGCGTACTATAGTTAATTAGTACCCATACCATGAACCAACAATATAGTCTGGTACCCGGCGTACTATAGTTAATTAGTACCCCTGGCATGAACCAACAAATAGTCTGGTACCCGGCGTACTATAGTTAATTAGTACCCCTACCATGAACCAACAATGTAGTATGGTACCCGGCGTACTATAGTTAATAAGTACCGCTACCATGAACCAACAATGTAGTCTGGTACTCGTCGTACTATAGTTAATTAGTACCCCTGGCATGAACCAACAATGTAGTCTGGTACTCGTCGTACTATAGTTAATTAGTACCCCTGGCATGAACCAACAATGTAGTCTGGTACCCGGCGTACTCTAGTTAATTAGTACCCCTACCATGAACCAACAATGTAGTATGGTACCCGGCGTACTATAGTTAATTAGTACCCCTGGCATGAATGAACAATGTAGTCTGGTACCCGCCGTACTATAGTTAATTAGTACCTCTGGCATGAACGAACAATGTAGTCTGGTACCCGGTATACTATAGTTAATTAGTACCCCTGGCATGAACCTACAATGTAGCCTAGTACCCGGCGTACTATAGTTAATTAGTACCCATACCATGAACCAACAATGTAGTCTGGTACCCGGCATACTATAGTTAATTAGTACCCCTGGCATGAACCAACAATGTAGTCTGGTACCCGGCGTACTATAGTTAATTAGTACCCCTACCATGAACCAACAATGTAGTATGGTACCCGGCGTACTATAGTTAATAAGTACCGCTACCATGAACCAACAATGTAGTCTGGTACTCGTCGTACTATAGTTAATTAGTACCCCTGCCATGAACCAACAATGTAGCCTGGTACTCGTCGTACTATAGTTAATAAGTACCCCTACCATGAACCAATAATGTAGTCTGGTACCCGCCGTACTATAGTTAATTAGTACCCCTACCATGAACCAACAATGTAGTCTGGTACTCGTCGTACTATAGTTAATTAGTACCCCTGGCATGAACCAACAATGTAGCCTGGTACCTGCCGTACTATAGTTAATTAGTACCCCTACCATGAACCAACAATGTAGTCTGGTACTCGTCGTACTATAGTTAATTAGTACCCCTGCCATGAACCAACAATGTAGCCTGGTACTCGTCGTACTATAGTTAATAAGTACCCCTACCATGAACCAACAATGTAGTCTGGTACTCGTCGTACTATAGTTAATTAGTACCGCTACCATGAACCAACAATGTAGTCTGGTACTCGTCGTACTATAGTTAATTAGTACCCCTGGCATGAACCAACAATGTAGCCTGGTACCCGGCATACTATAGTTAATAAGTACCGCTACCATGAACCAACAATGTAGTCTGGTACTCGTCGTACTATAGTTAATTAGTACCCATACCATGAACCAACAATGTAGTCTGGTACCCGGCATACTATAGTTAATTAGTACCCCTGGCATGAACCAACAATGTAGTCTGGTACCCGCCGTACTATAGTTAATTAGTACCCCTGGCATGAACCAACAATGTAGTCTGGTACTCGTCGTACTATAGTTAATTAGTACCGCTACCATGAACCAATAATGTAGTCTGGTACTCGTCGTACTATAGTTAATTAGTACCCCTACCATGAACCAACAATGTAGCCTGGTACCCGGCGTACTATAGTTAATAAGTACCCCTGGCATGAACCAACAATGTAGTCTGGTACCCGCCGGACTATAGTTAATTAGTACCCCTACCATGAACCAACAATGTAGCCTGGTACCCGGCGTACTATAGTTAATAAGTACCCCTGGCATGAACCAACAATGTAGTCTGGTACCCGCCGGACTATAGTTAATTAGTACCCCTACCATGAACCAACAATGTAGCCTGGTACCCGGCGTACTATAGATAATAAGTACCGCTACCATGAACCAACAATGTAGCCTGGTACCCGGCATACTATAGTTAATTAGTACCCCTACCATGAACCAACAATGTAGCCTGGTACCCGGCGTACTATAGATAATAAGTACCGCTACCATGAACCAACAATGTAGCCTGGTACCCGGCGTACTATAGATAATAAGTACCGCTACCATGAACCAACAATGTAGCCTGGTATCCGGTATACTATAGTTAATTAGTACCCCTGCCATGAACCAATACTGGCGTCTATTTTTTGTCAAACTTTGTCTATATGGTCTCAGGTGACTTCTGGCGTATATTTCACAATATCTAAATGAGCCTACTTAATACCATATCTAACCCACGAGATAATCAATTCGACGAACTGACGGTTTCAACACCTGCACCTTTATCATTATTACTGAGTTCGATTGTTGAGTGTTTGACTTGAAATGAATCTAATACGATAACATATATCTCTTCAGTATATCTTGAAATTTCAGCATGGTCTAACAAATATTGACCAAGATACGGTCAAATGCATTCCTGCGCAGTTATAAGTTATAAGATTTTGAAAAAGCCCAATAAATAAATAAATCAATCAATCAGATAACCTTTTACCTACCATTAAGACTTTATGACATGTTTAGAAGTAAACTCTGGAATATAAACATTTATTTATTTAGGTAGAACATCTTTAATAACCTTGGCGATTTCTATTGGATATCTATTCGGAAAAGAAAGTAAGATATCATGTATATGAGCCGTTCCACGAGAAAACCAACACTGTGGACTCTACGTAAAGTTAGACCCGGTGAACAGCCTAAGCTTGCCTCCCAGGCTAATCCGGGAAGACACTTTTCGCATTCTGTGGATTTTCTGTTTCAGGAATTAATAGTATTATACTGTATACCTTTATCGCCCTGAGAAAGAATGTATCGGCCCGGATTAGCCTGCGCGGACTGCTTAGGCTGATTTGTGTCGATACATTACGCAGTGTCCATAATTTTGGTTTTCTCGTGGAACGGCTCTTATCTATATAGGTAGAACATCTTTTAAAAATAGCCTGGGCACTTTCTATTAGATACTTCATTGGAAAAGTAAGTATGATATCATGTATATTATTGTTACAGATAACAAGTCAAGAAAGTTAACAACAAATGACGATTTATCCGTTGAAATATCAACAAACGGGGATTACAGCATTTACGTCAAAGACAACTCATGGCTACGAAGCGCACCCACTTTCTTCAATGCAAACAACATAACGTACAGTACCAAAGACGGAAGTTTAAAGCTCAACGGTACTGTTACGTCATCTGGCGTGGACGCTATTGGTAGTTTCCAAATGACGTCATTGCGTTACCAAATCGTGGATGGAGAAACGTCGTATATATCTGCAAGTTTTCAAGTCTATCAAGATTCACCGATAATTATATTTGATCAGGTTGGTTTTTTATCGGCTGAATCCTTAGTTTGTTTGTTTAGTGTGTTACGTCTCTTTCAAAACTATTCCAGTCATATCACGGCCTTTCCAGCTTAAATACCCAGTACTGATGGTAAGCTTATCATTGCACCAGCGCACCAGTCGTAGTGCTATCCCTGCAACTCTGGGGCCCGTTTTATCAAAAAAGTCTGATCTTAGCTACGATAGTTTGATGAAACGGTTATCGGACGTAAATCCGTACTTACTCCAAACTTACGACAATCTTAGTTAAGACCGAGTTACGACAGTTGATAAAACGGGCCCCTGGGCGCCAAGATGAGAGAAATCACTACTACCATTGCTACGGTCTTTAATATTACCCGACCAGGGATCGAACCCTGATCTTTCATGGCGGTCGCTCTGACAACCGCTACATCACTAATGCGCTTCAGCTGAATGCAAAAACGCTTATAACCAGATTAGAATATTTGAACAAACGTCAAACTAAAATTAATGGTTCAAGAGTACCAATGTTTTGTTATCATTTTTTCAGAAGTTTAAAACATTTATAAAAACTCGGTTTGGTTCTGTATTATGGTTTTAAATATATATTTATATACATTCATATTTTAAATATATAGAGGATCTTACATGAGTGCTTATTTGTTATTGTTTTTATAAAACGAGTCGACTGAAATAATATGACGCGAGGCTTTGCCGAGCGCCATATTCGTTTCAGTCGACGAGTTTCATAAAAACAATATCAATTAAGCACGAATGTAAGATTCTATTTATCACATAACACCATAAAAAGATTGTTTTCAATCTTTAAATCGATCTTTCTTCGTCCTCATATAAACAGTGACCGAAGTTCACCCCGAAGTTCTAATGCATAATTCCACTGTAAAAAGTAGTCCCTATCAATAACCTTTTGATTTTATACAAAATTAGCAACAAGGCACTTATAACATTTCATTTATCGAGATTTATTCTCTTTAAACAATATTTTTAATAAATGCCGAAATTCAGAACAATTTGTAAACAATATGCTGTCATTTAAAGTAACGTCATACTGGAGTGACGTCACACGCGTACTGTGAGTCGGCTATTTATGTAACTAGTTACATATGATATTTATGTCACTGCTTTATGTCACTCCTGGAGTGCAAGTTATGTGATAAACATTCATATTTTAAATATTTATTGATATACATTAATATTTTAAATATACATTCATATTTTAAATATTTATTGATATACATTCATATTTTAAATATACATTCATATTTTAAATATTTATTGATATACATTCATATTTTAAATATTTATTGATATACATTCATATTTTAAATATACATTCATATTTTAAATATTTATTGATATACATTCGTATTTCTAAATGGTTTAACAGTCATTAAACCGCGGAACTAAATCTTTATACATAAACGTATTATAATTACATTGTGGCACAAAGATATATTGCTCATATTCAGCAATTTGTTCTGCTACCACACTGTTTTCAAAAGAAGTCTGCTGCAGATGCTTCAAAATTAGTCTACAAATGGGAAATGGTAAAATATAAAAAACGATAGACTACATTTTAAGCAAAACATGTTCTCCTCCCCAAAACCAGTTCTTTAATGATGGTCTAAAAGGAACCCAAGCCAGATCGGTTGACGGAATATGTGGAGGGTTTCCGGGTTTTATGCTAGAAGGACCGCCCAATTTACTCGGTTATCTGTCTTACGGTGGATCCATGTTTGGAAATACAAACCTAAAGATGGGGACGTAAGTAAACCGTTTAACCTTCCACCTTATATGATACTGTAAAGAGTCTGCTTTGAACTCAACTGAGGCAACTTTGATTAAAACATCGAACATATTAGAGGCATAATTTTGATACAGATTTGAAAACATTGTTGGCAAAGAATAAATTGAGCCGTTCCGTGAGAAAACCAACATTATGGCATCTGCGTAATATATCGACCCAGATCAGCCTGCGCAGACCGCGCAGACTGATCCGGGACGACACATTCCGTCTCAGGGGGATATATGTATAGAGTAATGATTTTTAAACAGAATATCCACAGGATGCGAAACATGTATATCCGGGTAAGCCTGCGCGGCATGCTTAGGCTTATCTGGGTCGACACTTTACGCAGAGTCCAAACTGTTAGTTTCCTAACGAGATGGCTCAATTGCTCTTTTTGACGTACATGTTTCGAAACTTTACTTGTTGGTATACAAATAGTGTGTATGCTGTCACTATGATATCATATTAAAATGTCAATGTAACTGATGCATTGCTTGCATAAAAGTGGGTGCAATGGCTATTTTTAAACACAGCTGGTTTTCTTCATTTTGCATGGTTAGATTCTCCTTGACGAGTCGTCTCAATAATGTACTGGTTAAAGTGTCCTCCTTCGAAACGGGAGATTAGGGTTCGATGCCAGGCCGGGTCATAACAAAGACTTTCAAATGGTATGAATGGCTCCATCCTTGGTACGGAGAGTTGTTGGGATATCATTACAACTATATGTGTCAAGTCGGATCATATCAAAGACTTTAACATGATAAGAAAGGTTCCATCCTTGGCACACAGAGTGGTTGGGATATCATAACAACTATCGGTGTCAGGATTAAATAATGCCAGTGTAAATTACCCACGAAGCGCTGCGAGATTACTCACATATTATTGAAAAGCATAGTCCGCGCAGGCTAATCCGGGTGGACACATTCCGCCCCAGAGGGAAAGAGGTATAGAGTAATGATTCCTCAAACAAACAAAAAACACAGGAGGCGAAAAGTGTCTGTCCGGATTAGCCTGGGCGGCATACTTAGGCTCATCCGGGTCGATACTTTAAGCAGAGTCCACAATGTTGGTTTTCTCGTAAATCGGCTTATGTCTTATTTTGTTTTATTTTTGTACAGATGGTACTATCAGAGTACACAAATAAATGACGGTTTAACGGGAGGTCCACTTGCCATATTTGATCGTGACGGCAGGACGGTCGTGCTGTCTCCATTCAATAACTTTATGTCCGCCTCGTTCCTGCATGACCAACCATACGGCGGAAACTTTTACGGCGGCATTATGGGGGGTGCGTTTTCTATATCCGGTTTAGTTAACACTTAACCACTTATATACGCATTTTGACTCATCTGTAGCAGACGACCTTTGAAAACAGTGTGGCAAAAGGATAAATTGCTCATGATGTATTTTCAGTGTTTTGCCTTAATTTGCCCAAGTCGTCTGCTGTATGTGGGAAAGAGTTTTAAAAGAAACAACATAAAGCGACTGTCTAAGTCTAATTTGATCTTTGAGCCTTGACCTCTTCGGATACATCTGTATAAGTCAATAATTTAACATTCAACTGATGTAATAGTCTTATAACATGATGTCTATTGTATTGCTTTCACTTCAGGAGTAATATGACATCCATCATAGCCGAGTCCCGGTTGCTCAGTCGGAAGCGACGCGGCTGTCATTCCAGGGGTTGTGAGTTCGAATCCCAGCTCGGCCAACATTATTTCCGATGTTTGACACTAGTCACTGTGACATGCGTCATTCGTCTTTCACCAACGGTTCAACAGTCTATGTGGAAAAGCAGCCAGTTGCTTGAAAAGTATGTTGTGTTGAGTGCTGGTATGAGTAAGCCATAAAACGCATGAGTAGGTGAACTGGCCGCCGTGATATGACTGAACAATCGTTGAAAACGGCGTTAAACCCTAATCAATCAAACATCCATCATAAGCATAATTTATGTGAAAAGAATATATTTTCTGAAAGGTCCAGAACCATAGTGCAGTTTTGAACTCTTTGATCTGTATGGATTTTAATATTTCTTTTGCAAAGACAGATAAAAAACATTTCAATAATTAAGGATGATGCACTGATTTATGATATTTGTTTGTAAAACCAGGTGTTTCAAACATACCAGCTGGTCACTCACAGAAGTATATCATGTACTATGCGTCAGGAATTAATAAGGTACGTACACACGATGGAGAGAAAAACAACATTGTGAACTCTGCGTAAAGTATCGACCCGGATCAGCCTAAGATGCAACGCAAGCTAACCCGGACAGACATTTTTCGCCTCATGTAGATTTTCTGTTTCAGGAATCATTACTTTATACGTCTATCCACCTGAGACGGAAGGTGTCGGCCCGGATAAGCCTGCGCAAACTGCACATGTTAATCTGGGTCGATACATTACGCAGCGTCTATAATGTTGGTTTTCTCGTGGAACGGCTCATATATAGGCTAAATGATTCTGTACGTTCGTGCATGTAGTCCCAAGACCTTTAAAACTTACCCACATACAAGATATCTACGAGGTTTAATTAACACATCAAAATCGAAGTGTTTGCATTTTCGACCCATTACGGCATAGAAGAACGGAATATCAGTTCAATGTTGGCCGAACTGTGCTAGACATTGTACACTCGTAACAAATAGCTAGGGTTTTTTGGATTATACAACACATTCCGAGGCAATATCAAAAGGTGCGGGAAGAGCGTTGGGTGGAATAATCTCGAAAGTATACAAACTGAACGATTTGCGTTACAAGTCCTATAAAAAACTTTTCTATAATTGTGCAGTTTTCATACTAGATTATGGGTCTCCAACATGGGCATTTAAAGCCTTTAAATGTATAGATAATATCCAGAATCGCTGTATGAGATGTTACCTAAGTGTTTATAGATTCGCATACTTTGTGAAATTGCAAGCATTGATTGTTTGTAAATTACGATTCATATGTTTTGCAGAATCTCTACCGACCACTTATATAATCCCAGACAATATCACTATGTCGTCTTCAAAATATGAGAATGTCTAAAGTACCTTTTTTAGGCTTTTGAAGGTTGGGGCCATGTTTTGCGACAGTTCTATGGCAAAGACACCACTATCCAGAGTAAAGATTTTTCACTTAACAACCTTGGCTATTGGACGTCCAACGGTAAGTGGAGATAAATAATTCATTATTATTATAATTGTTTATAATTACCATACTTATAAAAAGTACTATATTTATTGCTGCTTGTACTACTTCTACTACTACTACTACTACTACTACTACTACTACTACTACTAAACTAAAAATGTTTGTAATTATTAAAGGGGATGGCCGTATCTAAGTTTGGAGAACTTTTGGCCATACCTATAACATGAATATTTGTAAATCTAAAGTCTATTCTGTATGTAAATTGTGTGGGCAATAAAATATGTTTAAAGTTAAAACTACTACTACTAATACTACAACTTCTACTACTACTACTACTTCTACTACTTCTACTACTACTACGATAACTTCTACTCCTAGAAACTTGTTTGTCTATTATGATTCCAACTACGATAACTTCTTCTACTAAAAACTAGTTTGTCTATTATAAATCCTACTTCTTTTACTAGAAACAAGTTTGTCTATTATAATTCCTACTTCTTCTACAAGAAACTTGTTTATCTATTATAATTCCTACTTCTTCTACTAGAAACTAGTTTGTCTATTATAATTCCTACTTCTTCTACAAGAAACTTGTTTATCTATTATAATTCCTACTTCTTCTACTAGAAACTTGTTTGTCTATTATAATTCCTACTTGTTCTACTAGAAACTAGCTTGTTTATTATAATTCCTACTTCTTCTGCTAGAAACTTGTTTATCTATTATATTTCCTACTACTTCCACTAAAAACTTGTTTCTCTATTATAATTCCTACTACTTCCACTAGAAACTTGTTTGTCTATTATATTTCCTACTTCTTCCACTAGAAACTAGCTTGTTTATTCTACTTCCTACTTCTTCTACTAGAAACTTGTTTGTCTATTATATTTCCTACTTCTTCTACTAGAAACTTGTTTGTCTATTATAATTCCTACTTCTTCCACTAGAAACTTGTTTGTTTATTATAATTCCTACTTCTTCCACTAGAAACTTGTTTGTCTATTATAATTCCTACTTCTTCTACTAGAAACTAGCTTGTTTATTATACTTCCTACTTCTTCTACTAGAAACTAGCTTATCTATTATAATTCCTACTTCTTCTACTAGAAACTAGCTTGTTTATTATAATTCCTACTTCTTCTACTAAAAACTAGTTTGTCTATTATAAATCCTACTTCTTTTACTAGAAACTAGTGTGTCTATTATAATTCCTACTTCTTCTACAAGAAACTTGTTCATCTATTATAATTTCTACTTCTTCCACTAGAAACTTGTTTGTTTATTATAATTCCTACTTCTTCCACTAGAAACTTGTTTGTCTATTATAATTCCTACTTCTTCTACTAGAAACTTGTTTGTCTATTATAATTCCTACTTCTTCTACTAGAAACTTGTTTGTCTATTATAATTCCTACTTCTTCTACTAGACTTGTTTGTCGATTATAATTCCTACTATGATAACTACTTCTACTGTTTGTTTACTCCTCTTTTTAGGTGACTATTACTACTATCATACAGAACCAAACAAGAAGTATGACGTCACATTGTTTGACGTAAAGAGCTATGCAGACAAATCGAACATACCTTACAGGTTTGTGGAAATAATTAAAGGTTGAATTTTCGACTGCTTAGTTATGAGACTGAGGTGTGTGCCTGAAGTCGCTCAAATGATACCTTTTTTTAATCCGATAGACGGTCAAATTCTTAAAACAGTTATTGTTGCTAGCACATTTGCATAAATATATGCTTTAAAAGCGTGGAACGCATCGGATGACCTATAGTCATGGCACTTAGATGTGTGGAGTCCTTTTACAGAAAAGCAAATCTGAAACAGACTACTTTAATAAATTAATATATAATAACATCTAGGTAAAAATATGGAAAAATCTCTACAAATGAAAGAATCATTATTTAAAATAATTGAAAACATTGTGAACATTGTTGCAAAGGGATTTTTATTTTTTCGTTTTTACAAATTTCTCATTTTGTCAAATTGTTGTCAAACGTCTTCTGCTGTATAAGCGTCAGAAAGAGTATGTATGTAGGAAATGGGGGTTTTATCCTTTTCCCGCTAGGTGGACAACGTCATACAAACACCAGAATTTGAGAAAAGCAAAAAATCGAAATCATATTGCACCCTACACAATCTGATTATGACCTTCTCTTTTCTCAATCGTATCGCACAAGCATTAAACAAACTTGCGGTGACCGGTTATGATCAATAGCTGTCTATACAATGGCACAGTTTAGTCACAATTGACAGCTATTCAAAATCTCCATTTGACCTAGATCATTTGATACTTTAACTGTCGAATGGTAAGTCAATTTCTAAGATAAGTTGGTGTCGCTTTTATTGGTATAAATATTAATTAAGTCTTTCAGCATTAAAGGCAATGTTGAGGTTTTTGCAAACAATACAGATTCAGGCGAGTCAGCTCGTAACGAGCTGTCTCACCTGGATTCAGCATTGTTTGCCGTTTAGTTATAAAAATATACCAAAAAGTCTTTAATAAGAAATATAAGAGAAAGTAGCAAAGACGTATTATTAAACTATATGTTTACAAAAACATGCAACAAACAATATCTTCGACTGACGACCCTGTAAACATATTTACACATCTATGGAGAAAATCTCTTTTAATGAAAGTGTATTAATAAATATGAGTTACGGCAAAATTCTGAGCAATTTCAACTTTTGCAACAATGATTTCAAAAGTCGACTGCTCTAAATGCGTCGTAATACGTCTGCAGATGAGAAATGGTTACCCGATGTATACTTACCACGAGCTATCTTTCTTGGAAATTTTAGCCCAAGTCCTAAATTAACGTTACGCTAAATATGCTTTTAGTTTTTAGTACAGATAATTATGGCTCTATATATAGGATCTGACATGAGTTTAATAAAACTTTATGAAATGACAACGAATGTCAGATTCTTTTTATCACATGACGAAACACAAATAGAAAATCGGATTTTTGCGGTCAGAAAATAGTCCCAACATGTAATACTAAATAAACTGTTAACACATCACAAACAAAAACAATTATGACCGATAATGGTCCCTTTACCTCGTCCATCTATAGTTTGTGTTTACCGGATACACGTTCTCAGCCAATTTGTAAACATTCGCGGATGAATACAGAAATAGTTAGTCGGTCATGTTATATTACACACGTAACATATAAAGAAATACGTAATGGGTATATTATATCGGATACAAGCATTGTCATGTGATAAAAAGATGTATTATATACTTTGACTGTTAATTAGTTTAGTATCAACACATTCCATTACATTGGACCGTCACTCAACTATTGCTACATGTTTCATCATAAGTCATGTTGCTTCAGTTGTGTACTGTTCTATCCATGGTGATACTTCAATTGTATTGGAGATATATGTAAATGCGATGAAGTTATGATTGCTAAATGTGGGGTTTAGATATAATTGACAAGCTGTTATTTGTATTAAAAAAAACTATGTACGTATATTGGTGTATATATACGAGTGTGCGAGTTAAGATCTGGTTTTAATGAGATTGCCAGTGCAGTAGACGAGTCTTTAAAAACGTAGTGGAGGATTGAAAATTGCTCATTATGATATATTCTCATTTAATTACAAAAAAAAAATTAATTTCGGAATAAGAAAGTTCCGACTTTCCTTCAATGTTTCTTTTCAAAGCAAAGCAATGTGTTCATTTCAGGGAGATGGTTAAATATAAACTTAACAGTCAATGTTATAAATTCCAGGTACTTTCAATACGATTCCTGGTGGTACTATAAAGGTATTGGTGACGGAGTGAAAACATGGACGGCCAGACCGGATATCTTCCCAGAAGGTTTGCAGTAAGTATACATATACAAGTATGCCTCTTTCGCTGTGTATTACATGTAATCAGCAGAGGACTAGATATGAGGGAGTGAACAGGTCTTTCCCCCCAAATATTTCTCTTATTACTCAACAAAATCATATGTTGTGGGTACTCAAAAAAATCGTCTCACTGAGATGATTCTTTTGAGTACCCACAACATAGGATTTGAATGTCAAAAAAAGGATTTTAGAACCTGAAAAATGCCCCTTATCTAGAGCTCTGAAGTAGTATTATCGATTGTGAAACAAGGTAACTAAAGCGCTACTTCCGTCGCGGGGGTCCACTGATCCCAAACGCTGGCCGCTCGCACTTTCAAAGGGTTTTGTTTATAAATCTCTCATCTCGAAATAGAGGAAAAAGCAAAGGTTGATTGCTCTGTTTGGTCATGCAAAAACTTGAAGATAAAAGTTTTGACGACTTTGAAACATTAGCGAGTGAGACAAGCATAGCAAAAGTAGAAGTATTGAAATAGCAGTAGAAGTAGAATAATAGTAGGAATGGTAGTAGTAGTGGTAGAAGTAGTAGTTGGTAGTTGGTAGTAGTAGTAGTTGGTAGTAGTAGTGGTAGAAGTAGTAGTTGGTAGAAGTAGTAGTTGGTAGTTGGTAGTAGTAGTAGTTGGTAGTAGTAGTAGTTGGTAGTAGTAGTAGTTGGTAGTAGTAGTAGTTGGTAGTAGTAGTAGTTGGTAGTAGTAGTGGTAGAAGTAGTAGTTGGTAGAAGTAGTAGTTGGTAGTTGGTAGTAGTAGTAGTTGGTAGTAGTAGTAGTTGGTAGTAGTAGTAGTTGGTAGTAGTAGTAGTTGGTAGTAGTAGTGGTAGAAGTAGTAGTTGGTAGAAGTAGTAGTTGGTAGTTGGTAGTAGTAGTAGTTGGTAGTAGTAGTAGTTGGTAGTAGTAGTAGTTGGTAGTAGTAGTAGTTGGTAGTAGTAGTGGTAGAAGTAGTAGTTGGTAGAAGTAGTAGTTGGTAGTTGGTAGTAGTAGTAGTTGGTAGTAGTAGTGGTAGAAGTAATAGTGGTAGAAGTAGTAGTTGGTAGAAGTAGTAGTTGGTAGTTGGTAGTAGTAGTAGTTGGTAGTAGTAGTAGTTGGTAGTAGTAGTAGTTGGTAGTAGTAGTAGTGGTAGAAGTAGTAGTTGGTAGAAGTTGTAGTTGGTAGTTGGTAGTAGTAGTAGTTGGTAGTAGTAGTAGTTGGTAGTAGTAGTAGTTGGTAGTAGTAGTAGTTGGTAGTAGTAGTGGTAGAAGTAGTAGTTGGTAGAAGTAGTAGTTGGTAGTTGGTAGTAGTAGTAGTTGGTAGTAGTAGTAGTTGGAAGTAGTAGTAGTTGGTAGTAGTAGTAGTTGGTAGTAGTAGTAGTTGGTAGTAGTAGTAGTTGGTAGTAGTAGTGGTAGAAGTAGTAGTTGGTAGTTGGTAGTAGTAGTAGTTGGTAGTAGTAGTAGTTGGTAGTAGTAGTAGTTGGTAGTAGTAGTAGTTGGTAGTAGTAGTAGTTGGTAGTAGTAGTAGTTGGTAGTAGTAGTGGTAGAAGTAGTAGTTGGTAGTTGGTAGTAGTAGTAGTTGGTAGTAGTAGTAGTTGGTAGTAGTAGTAGTTGGTAGTAGTAGTAGTTGGTAGTAGTAGTAGTTGGTAGTAGTAGTAGTTGGTAGTAGTAGTAGTTGGTAGTAGTAGTGGTAGAAGTAGTAGTTGGTAGAAGTAGTAGTTGGTAGTTGGTAGTAGTAGTAGTTGGTAGTAGTAGTAGTTGGTAGTAGTAGTAGTTGGTAGTAGTAGTAGTTGGTAGTAGTAGTAGTTGGTAGTAGTAGTAGTTGGTAGTTGGTAGTAGTAGTAGTTGGTAGTAGTAGTAGTTGGTAGTAGTAGTAGTTGGTAGTAGTAGTAGTTGGTAGTAGTAGTAGTTGGTAGTAGTAGTAGTTGGTAGTAGTAGTAGTTGGTAGTAGTAGTAGTTGGTAGTAGTAGTAGTTGGTAGTAGTAGTAGTTGGTAGTTGGTAGTAGTAGTAGTTGGTAGTAGTAGTAGTTGGTAGTAGTAGTAGTTGGTAGTTGGTAGTAGTAGTAGTTGGTAGTAGTAGTAGTTGGTAGTAGTAGTAGTTGGTAGTAGTAGTAGTTGGTAGTAGTAGTAGTTGGTAGTAGTTGGTAGTTGGTAGTAGTAGTAGTTGGTAGTAGTAGTAGTTGGTAGTAGTAGTAGTTGGTAGTAGTAGTAGTTGGTAGTAGTAGTAGTTGGTAGTAGTTGGTAGTTGGTAGTAGTAGTAGTTGGTAGTAGTTGGTAGTTGGTAGTAGTAGTAGTTGGTAGTAGAAGTAGTAGTAGTAGTTGGTAGTAGTAGTAGTTGGTAGTAGTTGGTAGTTGGTAGTAGTAGTAGTTGGTAGTAGTAGTAGTAGTAGTAGTTGGTAGTAGTAGTAGTTGGTAGTAGTAGTAGTTGGTAGTTGGTAGTAGTAGTAGTTGGTAGTAGTAGTAGTTGGTAGTAGTAGTAGTTGGTAGTAGTAGTAGTTGGTAGTAGTAGTAGTTGGTAGTAGTTGGTAGTTGGTAGTAGTAGTAGTTGGTAGTAGTAGTAGTTGGTAGTAGTTGGTAGTTGGTAGCAGTAGTAGTTGGTAGTAGTAGTAGTTGGTAGTAGTTGGTAGTTGGTAGTAGTAGTAGTTGGTAGTAGTTGGTAGTTGGTAGTAGTAGTAGTTGGTAGTAGTAGTAGTTGGTAGTTGGTAGTTGGTAGTAGTAGTAGTAGTTGGTAGTTGGTAGTAGTAGTAGTTGGTAGTAGTTGGTAGTTGGTAGTAGTAGTAGTTGGTAGTAGTAGTAGTTGGTAGTAGTAGTAGTTGGTAGTAGTAGTGGTAGAAGTAGTAGTTGGTAGTTGGTAGTAGTAGTAGTTGGTAGTAGTAGAAGTAGGTAACAATGACATTGATATACGCCTATAGCGTTTTAATGAAAAATTAAACCATTATGTATCCTGAGTGAACAGCGAAACCTTCACTTGTAAAACGAAAATGCATTCTAGTTGTAGTATTATCATTATTATCATTATGATTATTATTACAATTAGTATTATTATTCCAGAAAAGTAACGGAAAAATTGAAGCTTCCGATTGTCGGACACAACAGATATTGGTAAGTAAACCTTTACACTCTAATTGAAGTCACAAGGGGATATGGTAGTATATGAGCCGTTCCACGTGAAAACCAACCGTGTGAACTATGCGTAAAGTATCGACCCGGATCAACCTAAGCTTGCCGCCCAGACTTACCCGGACAGACACTTTTCGCCTCTTCTGGATTTTCTGTTTCAGGAATCATTACTTTTTACTTCTATCCCTCTGAGACGGAATGTGTCGGCCCGGATTAGCCCGCGCGACATATTACGCAGAGTCCATAATGTTGGTTTCATTGTGGAACGGCTCATGTGTAATCACATAGTATAGCTATAAATGTTACTTAAGACAACAAAAGTGTAATATCACCCGCTTTTTCGCAACACTATTTTAGGGTTAGGGTTAGGGTTAGGTTAGATGTGCCATAACTGAGACGTGGTGATGTGAGTATGTTTTCTCACTCGGAATGAATGAGAAAACTTACTGATATAAGCAGGTTCAGTTCGCTTAACAACAGTATAACTGATACATGGCATAACCCTGATGCCCCTTCTTGATTGATTAATTGATTGATTGATTGAGATTTAACGCCGTTTTCAAGAATTGTTCTGTCATATCACGACGGCCAGTTCACCTACTAGTATGTTTCCTGGCTTTCTTACACCAGTAATCCACACAACAATCTTTCCAAGCATCTGGATGCTTTTTCTCATAAACTGTTAGCCCATTGATGGAAGACGAATGACGCTTGTCACAATGACTTTTGTCAAACGACGGAAAGAATGTTGGCCGAGCTTGGGTTTTAACTCACAACCCCTTAATTGACAGTCCGCGTTGCTAACGACTGAGCAACCGGGGCTCCCTTCTTGTGACAATTTGAAAGATGTTCGTCTTAAATCACTGATGAGTTGCGTGTAGAGATTCATAAATATCCCGAATCAATATCTAGATCAAAGTACTAAAGGTAGATAAGTGATCGGTAAAAAGGAGATGCAGAAGTGCATATATACATATTTATCTAAAACAGATCCTAGACGCGACCAATATGTAGAAAATGAAAATGCCACATATCTATAGATTAACACTATGCCTGAGCAAAATACGACAGTCGTGGTAACAATTTATCGTTTACCTGAAATAATAGACAGTTGTATCGTCTGCTCTAAAAACAAATATTGATTGATTGATTGATTGATTGATTGGGGTTTAACGCCGTTTTTAACAATTTCTCAGTCATATCACAATTTCTGAGTTATATCACGGCGGCCAGTTCACTTACTCATATGTTTCCTGGTTTTCGCACACCAGTACTCCACACAACACTCTTCCCAAGCAACTGGCTGCTTTTCCACATAGACTTAGCCCATTGGTGGAAGACGAATGACGCATGTCGCAATGACTTTTGTCAAACGTCGGAAAGAAAGTTGGCCGAGCCGGGATTCGAACTCACAACTCCTGGATTGACAGCCCGCGTCGTTACCGACTGAGCTACCGGGACTCGACTCTAAAAACAAATACCTGAGTAAAACATGTAATATCTTGGAAAATTGAAATTGAGTTTTGATACAAGATTTCTAAACATTTTGGGAAAGGAGAAATTACTGCGAAAAAGAAATTCTTCCTTTCCCACAAAGTTCTTAAAAGTGTTTTGTTGCTGAAGGTGTCTTATATCTCTGCAAACCGTTGATTTTATTCCAGGTCTGCAGACACAACTTATGCCAAGCAGAATGGTGGAAAATATGATTTTATTGTTGAAAAAACCAAGGCTCTTCCACTGACTATGGTACCCTGTTTTACTCTCTCATTCGTTGTTTTCATTGGAATTATTATTGTTGTACTGAACTTCAGATTATAGATAGTCTAGACAAAGTTTTAAAATTTCTGCAAATATTGCAAATATTGCAAATAGTGACAACAAAGTAAGTAATAAATTGTTTAAAAATAAATGTTGAAAAAGTAGTCAATGAAAAGTCAATGTAAATGTATCAAATTTGGTTTACTGGTTATGTCTATCAAGTAAAACATAATGCATAAACGATCAATATTTACATGTTTATAGAACTGGAAAATTAAATTATTACTCTCATTTTATCCCAGAATGATGATTTTAATATTTCAAGACAACTTTTGAACAGTTTTAAAATCTGACTATACTATCTATAATCTGGAGTTCAGCACCTTTACAACTTTGACTGTACTATCTATAATCTGGAGTTCAGCACCTTTATAACGTTGACTATACTATCGATAATCTGGAGTTCAGCACCTTTAAAACTTTGACTGTACTATCTATAATCTGGAGTTCAGCACCTTTATAACGTTGACTATACTATCGATAATCTGGAGTTCAGCACCTTTAAAACTTTGACTGTACTATCTATAATCTGGAGTTCAGCACCTTTATAACTTTGACTATACTATCTATAATCTGGAGTCCAGCACCTTTAAAACTTTGACTATACTATCTATAATCTGGAGTTCAGCACCTTTATAACTTTGACTATACTATCTATAATCTGGAGTTCAGCACCTTTATAACTTTGACTATACTATTTATAATCTGGAGTTCAGCACCTTTAAAACTTTGACTATACTATCTATAATCTGGAGTTCAGCACCTTTATAACTTTGACTATACTATCTATAATCTGGAGTTCAGCACCTTTATAACTTTGACTATATTATTTATAATCTGGAGTTCAGCACCTTTAAAACTTTGACTATACTATCTATAATCTGGAGTTCAGCACCTTTAAAACTTTGACTATACTATCTATAATCTCGAGTCCAGCACCTTTAACACTTTGACTGTACTATCTATAATCTGGAGTTCAGCACCTTTAACACTTTGACTATACTATCTATAATCTGGAGTTCAGCACCTTTATAACTTTGACTATACTATTTATAATCTGGAGTTCAGCACCTTTAAAACTTTGACTATACTATCTATAATCTGGAGTCCAGCACCTTTAAAACTTTGACTATACTATCTATAATCTGGAGTCCAGCACCTTTATAACTTTGACTATACTATCTATAATCTGGAGTCCAGCACCTTTATAACTTTGACTATACTATCTATAATCTGGAGTCTAGCACCTTTATAACTTTGAATATACTATCTATAATCTGGAGTTCAGCACCTTTATAACTTTGACTATACTATCTATAATCTGGAGTTCATCACCTTTAAAACTTTGACTATACATTCTATAATCTGGAGTTCAGCACCTTTATAACTTTGACTATACATTCTATAATCTGGAGTTCAGCACCTTTAAAACTTTGACTATACATTCTATAATCTGGAGTCCAGCACCTTTAAAACTTTGACTGTACAATCTATAATCTGGAGTTCATCACCTTTAAAACTTTGACTATACTATCTATAATCTCGAGTCCAGCACCTTTATAACTTTGACTATACTATCTATAATCTGGAGTCCAGCACCTTTATAACTTTGACTATACTATCTATAATTTGGAGTTCTCACCTTTAAAACTTTGACTATACATTCTATAATCTAGAGTTCAGCACCTTTAAAACTGTGACTGTACTATTTATAATCTGGAGTTCAGCAGCTTTAAAACGTTGACTATATACTATCTATAATCTGGAGCTCAGCACCTTTAAAACTTTGACTATACTATCTATAATCTGGAGTTCATCACCTTTAAAACTTTGACTATACATTTTATAATCTGGAGTTCAGTACCTTTATAACTTTGACTATACTATCTATAATCTGGACTTCATCACCTTTAAAACTTTGACTATACATTCTATAATCTGGAGTTCAGCACCTTTATAACTTTGACTATACTATCTATAATCTGGAGTTCATCACCTTTAAAACTTTGACTATACATTCTATAATCTGGAGTTCAGCACCTTTATAACTTTGACTATACATTCTATAATCTGGAGTTCAGCACCTTTAAAACTTTGACTGTACTATCTATAATCTGGAGTTCAGCACCTTTATAACGTTGACTATACTATCGATAATCTGGAGTTCAGCACCTTTAAAACTTTGACTGTACTATCTATAATCTGGAGTTCAGCACCTTTATAACGTTGACTATACTATCGATAATCTGGAGTTCAGCACCTTTAAAACTTTGACTGTACTATCTATAATCTGGAGTTCAGCACCTTTATAACTTTGACTATACTATCTATAATCTGGAGTCCAGCACCTTTAAAACTTTGACTATACTATCTATAATCTGGAGTTCAGCACCTTTATAACTTTGACTATACTATCTATAATCTGGAGTTCAGCACCTTTATAACTTTGACTATACTATTTATAATCTGGAGTTCAGCACCTTTAAAACTTTGACTATACTATCTATAATCTGGAGTTCAGCACCTTTATAACTTTGACTATACTATCTATAATCTGGAGTTCAGCACCTTTATAACTTTGACTATATTATTTATAATCTGGAGTTCAGCACCTTTAAAACTTTGACTATACTATCTATAATCTGGAGTTCAGCACCTTTAAAACTTTGACTATACTATCTATAATCTCGAGTCCAGCACCTTTAACACTTTGACTGTACTATCTATAATCTGGAGTTCAGCACCTTTAACACTTTGACTATACTATCTATAATCTGGAGTTCAGCACCTTTATAACTTTGACTATACTATTTATAATCTGGAGTTCAGCACCTTTAAAACTTTGACTATACTATCTATAATCTGGAGTCCAGCACCTTTAAAACTTTGACTATACTATCTATAATCTGGAGTCCAGCACCTTTATAACTTTGACTATACTATCTATAATCTGGAGTCCAGCACCTTTATAACTTTGACTATACTATCTATAATCTGGAGTCTAGCACCTTTATAACTTTGAATATACTATCTATAATCTGGAGTTCAGCACCTTTATAACTTTGACTATACTATCTATAATCTGGAGTTCATCACCTTTAAAACTTTGACTATACATTCTATAATCTGGAGTTCAGCACCTTTATAACTTTGACTATACATTCTATAATCTGGAGTTCAGCACCTTTAAAACTTTGACTATACATTCTATAATCTGGAGTCCAGCACCTTTAAAACTTTGACTGTACAATCTATAATCTGGAGTTCATCACCTTTAAAACTTTGACTATACTATCTATAATCTCGAGTCCAGCACCTTTATAACTTTGACTATACTATCTATAATCTGGAGTCCAGCACCTTTATAACTTTGACTATACTATCTATAATTTGGAGTTCTCACCTTTAAAACTTTGACTATACATTCTATAATCTAGAGTTCAGCACCTTTAAAACTGTGACTGTACTATTTATAATCTGGAGTTCAGCAGCTTTAAAACGTTGACTATATACTATCTATAATCTGGAGCTCAGCACCTTTAAAACTTTGACTATACTATCTATAATCTGGAGTTCATCACCTTTAAAACTTTGACTATACATTTTATAATCTGGAGTTCAGTACCTTTATAACTTTGACTATACTATCTATAATCTGGACTTCATCACCTTTAAAACTTTGACTATACATTCTATAATCTGGAGTTCAGCACCTTTATAACTTTGACTATACTATCTATAATCTGGAGTTCATCACCTTTAAAACTTTGACTATACATTCTATAATCTGGAGTTCAGCACCTTTATAACTTTGACTATACATTCTATAATCTGGAGTTCAGCACCTTTAAAACTTTGACTATACATTCTATAATCTGGAGTTCAGCACCTTTATAACTTTGACTATACTATCTATAATCTGGAGTCCATCACCTTTAAAACTTTGACTATACTATCTATAATCTGGAGTTCATCACCTTTATAACTTTGACTATACATTCTATAATCTGGAGTTCAGCACCTTTAAAACTTTGACTGTACTATCTATAATCTGGAGTTCAGCATCTTTATAACTTTGACTATACTATCTATAATCTGGAGTTCTGCACCTTTAAAACTTTGACTATACAGTATACTATATATAATCTTGAATTCAGCACGTTTATAACTTTGACTATACTATCTATAATCTGGAGTTCAGCACCTTTATAACTTTGACTATATTATACGAAAAAAAACCATGAATGGGTTTTTTCGCTTATAGTTAACGGGCGTGAGATATTTTTTTTTTTTTTTTTTTTTTTTTTCTTTTTTCAATAACCCATGAAGCTTTCTGAAATGAAACTGGAAAAATCCATGGGGGCCGCCATTTTGGATATGTATAAAAAGCAGACGTAAAACACAGATTGAAAATTGTTGTCGGCTTTTTAATCATTTTTTTTAAAATCGGTATTTTGGGTATGTATAAAATGAGCAGAAAAACACGGATTGAAAATTATTGTCGTCTTTTTAATCATTTTTTTTTTAAAATCGATATTTAAGATCCTTAAAGTGCTGGAATTAACATTTGTACGAAAAGTTAAAATTAAATGGAAATCTATAAGAAATATGTTTTCCCGTTCGTCAAACAAACGACAGCATTAGCCTTCTACGCCCGAAACTGAATTGTTACTGTATCGTAGCCAAAGAAGGACGTGACGTCATTTCCGTTACACTTCATCTTGGCGTAACGTCAATGGAGCGATGTCGTTTCCCGCAAAAAAGTGGTATCAACATGAAAGACCCCAAATTCCTATACATGAGCTATTGACTCAATCATTCGAAGTATAATTATTTATCAAACATTGTGGCAAAAGGATAACTTTCTCATAAGGAGCAATTGTTCTTGTTGCGACAATCTTTTCCTAAATCGTTGCATAGGCCTCAGAAACCGTCTCTAATAGGGAAAGGGTTTAGCAGAAATGTGACCCCTTACATAATTTGTTCCAGTCGACTGCTTGAAAAAGGCAGTCGCGAGGTGGCATCAGAAAAGGGCTGATCTATTTGCTTCTTTACCATAATGCAGGTGATCGATTAAGGATCATCTTGGCCCTCATGTTTTAACCTCGTTCATTATAAATGTATTCCTTGATTTTCTGAAAGTGTTTACTTTATTATTTTCTGTTCGTAATAATAGACGACAGCAATACGAATTGCAAATATGTTTTGATAATGCAAGACACATGACATTAACATTATGATTGTCTAGTCAATTACTTATAAATTCTTTTTTATGGCCAAAGTATGCAATTTAATTTTTGTTTATAATTATCTTGCGTTTTTTTCGTAAATAGGTAGCACCTATAGATATATTATCTATAATCTGGAGTTCAGCACCTTTATAACTTTGACTATACTATCTATAATCTGGAGTTCAAAACCTTTATAACTTTGACTGTACTATCTATAATCTGGAATTCAGCACCTTTATAACTTTGACTATACTATCTATAATCTGGAGTTCAGCACCTTTATAACTTTGACTATATTATATCTATAATCTGGAGTTCAGCACCTTTAATATATCTATAGGTGCTACCTATTTACGAAAAAACGCAAGATAATTATAAACAAAAATTAAAGAGCATACTTTGGCCATAAAAAAGGATTTATAAGTAATTGACTAGACAATACTAATTTTCATGTTTCGTGCATTATCAAAAAATATTTGGAATTCGTATTGCTGTCGTCTATTATTACGAACAGAAAATAATAAAGTAAAGACTTTCAAAAAATCAAGGAATACATTCATAATGAACGAGGTTAAAACATGAGAAAGATGATCCTTAATCGATCACCTGCATTATGGTAAAGAAGCAAAAAGATCAGCCCTTTGCTGATGCCACCTGGCGACTGCCTTTTTCAACCAGTCAATATGACTGGAACAAATGATGTAAGGCGTCACATTTCTGCTAAACCCTTTCCCTATTAGATACGGTTTATGGGGCCTTTGCAACAGACGATTTAGGGAAAGATTGTCGCTAAAAGAACAATTACTCCTTATGAGAAAGTTATCCTTTTGCCACAATGTTTGATAAATGGCTCATGTATAGGAATTTGGGGTATTTCATGTTGATACCACTTTTTTGCGGGAAACGACGTCGCTCCATTGACGTTAAGCCAAGATGAAGTGTTACGGAAATGACATCACGTCCTTCTTTGGCTACGATACAGTCAAAATGTAGGTTCGGGCGTAGAAGTCTAATGCTGTCGGGAAAACATATTTCTTACAAAGTTCCATTTATTTTTAACTTTTCGTACAAATGTTAATCCCCACAAAACACAGCACTTTAATGATCTTAAATGTCGATTTTAAAAAAAAGAGATTAAAAAGACGACAATAATTTTAACAATCCGTGTTTTTCGTGTCATTTTTATACATACCCAAAATATCTATTTAAAAAAATATATTAAAAAGACGACAATAATTCTTTTTCAATCCGAGTTCCATTCATTTTTAACTTTTCGTACAAATGTTAATTCCCACAAAACACAGCACTTTAGTGATCTTAAATATCGATTTAAAAAAAAAAAAAAAAAAAAGACGACAATAATTTTAAAATCCGTGTTTTTCGTGTCATTTTATACATACCCAAAATATCGATTTAAAAAAATTTATTAAAAAGACGACAATAATTTTTTTTCAATCCGTGTTTCTCGTCTCATTTTATACATACCCAAAATGGCGGCCCCCATGGATTTGGCCAGTTTCATTTCAGAAAGCTTCATGGGTTATTGAAAAAAAAAAAAAAAAAAAAAAAAAAAAAAATCTCACACCCGTTAACCATAAGCGAAAAAACCCATTCATGGGGTTTTTTCGTATAACTTTGACTATACTATCTATAATCTGGAGTTCAGCACCTTTATAACTTTGCCTATACTATCTATAATCTGGAGTTCAAAACCTTTAAAACTTTGACTGTACTATCTATAATCTGGAATTCAGCATCTTTAAAACTTTGACTATACTATCTATAATCTGGAGTTCAGCACCTTTAAAACGTTGACTGTACTATCTATAATCTGGAATTCAGCACCTTTAAAACTTTGACTATACTATTTATAATCTGGAGTTCAGCACCTTTAAAACATTGACTATACTATCTATAATCTGGAGTAGGGCACCTTTAAAACTTTGACTGTACTATCTATAATCTGGAGTTCTGCACCTTTAAAACTTTGACTATATACTATCTATAATCTGGAGTCCAGCACCTTTATAACTTTGACTGTACTATCTATAATCTGGAGTCCAGCACCTTTAAAACTTTGACTGTACTATCTATAATCTGGAGTCCAGCACCTTTAAAACTTTGACTATACTATCTATAATCTGGAGTTCAGCACCTTTATAACTTTGACTATATACTATCTATAATCTGGAGTTCATCACCTTTAAAACTTTGACTATACTATCTATAATCTGGAGTTCAGCACCTTTAAAACTTTGACTATACTATCTATAATCTGGATTTCAGCACCTTTAAAACTTTGACTATATTCTATCTATAATCTGGAGTTCAGAACCTTTAAAACTTTGACTATACTATCTATAATCTGGAGATCAGCACCTTTAAATATTTGACTATACTATCTATAATCTGGAGATCAGCACTTTTAAGGATCGCCTGCAGCTTCACTGAACAAAGATTCACTGAACGAAGATTCACTGAACGAAGATTCACTGAACGAAGATTCACTGAACGAAGATTCACTGAACGAAGATTCACTGAACGAAGATTCACTGAACGACGAAGATTCACTGAACGAAAATTAACTGAACGAAGATTCATATAGACGCGACTCAATTGTATTCGAATAAGAAGAGTGAACATCTTTAACCCTTTCCCTCATACGACGATTCTACAGCAGACGACTTTAAACATACTTTGTCAAAAAATAGAAAATCTCTATAATTAAGTGGATAACCTATGACTAAAAGTGGAAAACATTGTGGCACTATGTTTTCAAAAAGCCGTCTGCTGCAGAGGCGTCCGAAAGCGTTTATATGAGGGAAAGTGTTAATGGTCAATAATCATTATTTCCCGCTCTTTTACTTTCACGAAAAATACACCGTTACAAAAGATTTCATGTGATTATTCAAAGCGTTTATGAAGTTGTGTTATTTGTATATAAAACTATCCATTTTTTGTGTAAACTTTGCAGGGGTTTTGGTTAGATTTGTTCACAGAAGCCAAGAAATGGGGTTTAATTACGTATGAGCAGGTAATATGTTTACCCTTAAGATAAATCCGAACAACCTTCATCGTCATGTTAAATGTAGAGGTCCAGATAAGGGTGGATAGTCAGCTCTCTTCCCCACAATTTCTCTGGTCTTCGACCGGCCTGAATGCCACGCTATGTATTAAATTACATTTTGTACCAAACGCCAGTAGTTGTGTTGTTAGTATGTCACATATGGTAGCACAAACGCCGGTAGTTGTGTTGTTAGTATGTCACATATGGTAGCACAAACGCTGGGTGCTGTGAACCAAACATCTTCAATTTAATTAATACTAGTGTTATAATTGCTGCTCGTCTAGCTACGCGATCAATTTCTTTGTCATTACTGTAGTCATTTGACAAAACAGTGACGAATTCATGTGCAATTTGTAACGGGATAGCCTGTTCTCTTTTATTATTAAAGCAAACCATATGTTGTGTGAACTCAAAATAATCGTCTCACTGAGACGATTATTTTAAGTACCCATAGGCTGCATAGGGTTAGAGGATCAAAAAGGTTTTTAGAGCATACAAAACGCCTCTTTTCTAGAGCTCTGTAAAAGTAAAATTCAAGACAATAGTTTCCCTTATACATAGTTCCTGTTTAATTTACTCTGTTGTTTAAATCATTGGACATTAACTAAAACCCGGATGATATGTCCACAATAACAAACTATAGCATCTAATATATTGTTTATTCAACTGGTATACAAGAGACACCAACATTACTAACTTTTATTCATTGCTTAATGGCGACAATTCTGATGTTATAAAGAAAATATCATATTTCATCTATATGTTAATGAAAATTTGATAAGGACATCATTCTCAGATTAATAATGGCGTAAAATCTTTCAATAAATATTTGTCATTGTCAAGTGTTGTAGTTTTAAAAAGAAATGGGTATGATCAATTGTGAAAACGGTGATCTTTTCCTTGCGATTCTTTCATTTTTACATATTTATTTTGTATTTTTGAAGAAATAAAAACTTTCGAAAATGAATAAATTCGCCAATTTCACAATAAAGAATTTGAATATTGCGAAGTGTATGATCATTGTGATTTCAGCGCACTCCACGTTTCTTTTAATTATAAAGTCATTGTGACAAGCTTCATTCGTCTTCCACCAATGGGCCATCAGACTATCTTGAAAAGCTTCGAGTTGCTTGGAAAAAATGTTGTATGAAATACTGGTGTGAGAAAGTCAAGAAACATATGATTAGGTGAACTTGGCGCCGTGATATGACTGAACAATTGTTGAAAACGGCGTTAAACCCCAATCAATCGATCTTTAATTAGTCCATAGGATAGTGTAGACCTCTTGTTTAAACTACAGGACTGGTTGAATGTAGAATTCGCTTGTTTGGACGCTCTCTTACATAATCTGACCTTGGGTAACGATTGGCTGACGATCATGGGGAAGGCAGCCGAGGCGAAGGGCTTATTTATACAGTATTGTATGGCCAACCCACGACATGCCATGAAAGCACTGGAAGTAACGGCTGTTACACAGGTACGTGTATCACCATGTTGTACACTTATAAATACGCATTGGTTCCACTCAGCGAAACAGTTGAGAAAACCAACATTGTGAACTCTGCTTAAAGTATCGACCCGGATCAGCATAAGTATGCCGCACAAGCTAACCCGGAGAGACACTTTTCGCTTCCAGTGGATTTTCTGTTTCAGGAGTCATTACTCTATACCTCTATCCCACTGAGACGGAATGTGTCGGCCCGGATTAGCCTGATCTGGGTCGATACAATACACAGTGACCATAATGTTGGTTTTCTCGTGGAATTATTGTAATTTAATTGGTAATCATTGTGTTATGTATCATATGTAACTCTCCAGAAAATTGAGGTAATAAAGATGTATATATATCATCACTGGTGACTGTACTCACTGTCAACTTACCATCTCATTCCAGTGACAGAGTTTTTATGATTTAATAACGTCTCTTTCTAGTGACATAGTTTTTATGATTTAATAACGTCTCATTCCAGTGACAGAGTTGTTATGATTTAATAACGTGTCTTTCCAGTGACATAGTTTTTATGATTTAATAACGTCTCATTCCAGTGACAGAGTTGTTATGATTTAATAACGTGTCTTTCCAGTGACAGAGTTTTGATGATTTAATAACGTCTCATTCCAGTGACAGAGTTTTTATGATTCAATAACGTCTCTTTCTAGTGACATAGTTATTATGATTTAATAACGTCTCGTTCCAGTGACAGAGTTTTTATGATTTAATAACGTGTTTTTCCAGTAACAGAGTTTTTATTATTTAATAACGTCTCATTCCAGTGACAGAGTTTTTTATGACTTAATAACGTCTCATTCCAGTGACAGAGTTTGTTATGATTTAATCACGTCTCTTTCCAGTGACATAGTTTTTTGTGATTTAATAACGTCTCATTCCAGTGATAGAGTGTTTATGATTTAATAACGTCTCTTTCCAGTGACAGAGTTTTTATGATTTAATAACGTCTCTTTCCAGTGAAAGAGTTTTTATTATCTTATAAATCTCTTTCCAGTGAAAGAGTTTTTATTATCTAATAACGTCTCATTCCAGTCACAGAGTTTTATGAATTAAAAACGTCTCATTCCAGTGACAGAGTTTTAATGAATTAATAACGTCTCATTCCATAGACAAAGTTGTTATGATTTGATAACGTCTCATTCCAGTTTTCATGTCAAACTGATATCATCACTGTCAACATTTTAAATAATAATTCCCTGATAAATACCAGTATCATATTGATAACAGGGGCGTAGCTCCCTTTAGGCACTGTAGTACACATTTTTTTCTAAAAATGCCCCAAAATGCAGCTGCGGCGATACACATCTGCGTAATGTATCGACCAGGTCAGCCTGCGCTGTCCGCGCAGACTGATCCGGCCGACACATTCCGTCTAAGGGGGGGATAGATATAGAGTAGTGATTCCTGAAACAGAAAATCCACAGGAGGCGAAAAGTGTATATCCGGGTACGCCTGTGTGGTATGCTTAGGCTGATCCGGGTCGATACTTTACGTAGAGTCCACAATGTTGATTTTCTCACGAGACGGCCTACACATTGATTATTTCCAAGCTACGCCCCTGGATAACAATTTAATAAAGTGATTTAATTGTACTCTCCAGGCGAGAGTCTCGGGTGACTATTCCATCACGACAGATCAGTGGAAGATCGGAATTTCGTCCATGTTTGCCGCCGCAATGGGCGTAGCACCTTATAAGGACACATTTTGGACAACCGAGTTACAGCCTGGCAATCCATACAGTGAGTCAATTAGAGTATCGTTTACAAATTTGGTCACAGCGAATAAATCTTCCGCCTATAGAAGTATGCAATTCGATCTCGGAATGCTAAATCAGAATATGCGTTGCCATTTTTTTTAAATTCATTTAAACTTAAATGTTAATTAAAGCATATCAAGAAAACAGAGAAGAAGCCTCTCCGATTACTCGCATGAGCAATTAGAACTGCTGAATCGCTGTTTCAAAAAAGGCTGATCTGTTCCCGGAAAGGTTCGAGTTAAACGGTAAATTCGAATATTCATGTGTTCGAGTTATCACGTGTTCGAGTTATCACGTGATCGAGTTATCACGTGTTCGAGTAATCACGTGTTCGAGTTATAACGAGTTCGAGTTATCACTTGTTTAAGTTATAACGAGTTCGGGTTATCACGTGTTCGAGTTATCACGTGTTCAAGTGATCACGTGTTCGAGTTATCACGTGTTCGAGTTATCGCTAGTCCACCGTAGACATGTAAATATTTTAGATTCATCTACGCAAATACGCAATTCTATCTTTATTTCCCTAAATTCAACATCTACGAATCTTCGGTCAAGTGTGATGTAATGTGTCCGAATGTTGGGTCATGTGTTATGTAATATCTCCGAATGTTGGGTCATGTGTGATGTAATATGTCTGAATGTTGGGTCACGTGTGATGCAATATGTCCGAATGTTGGGTCACGTGTGATATAATATCTCCGAATGTTGGGTCACGTGTAATATGTCCGAATGTTGGGTCACTGTGATGTAACTATATTAATCAAAGCATCAGAAATGTTTATGTGAAATTTATCTTTTATATTTACAATGTGCTTGCTATCAGGTTCTATAATCAATTGTTTTATAGCTTTCATTGGATTGCGAAAACTCAACCGTGACATAAATATTCTATGTCAACACTCACCGGTTATTAAAAAGACAAACGATCATTCTCTTTATTTCTCGAATCTACTTACTGATGAAATGTTGAGACGGGTTTATAACTGAGTAAAGTGAATGTAAACCTTTCACTGTTTCTGAAACAGTGAGTATGTGAAAACCAACATTATGGCCTCTGCATAATGTATCGGTCAAGACCAGCCTGAGCAGTCCGCGCTGGCTAATCCGGGCCGACACATTCCGTCTCTGGGAGATAGAGGTATAGAATAATGATTCCTGAAACAGAAAATCCACAGGAGGCGGAAAGTGTTTCTTCGGATTAGCCTGTGCGGCATGATTAGGCTGATATGGGTCGATGTATTACGCAGAGACCAAAATGTGGAATTGGTCGTGGACCGGTTCATATGATAATCAATTGATTCTCAAGAACCGCTTGAAAAGCATGTTATAAACGTTGTTTATAAATTCCCAGAATATTTGTGATTTAATAACGTCTCATTCCAGTGACAGAGAAAATAGCAGATGTCTTTAATTGTTGAATTGTTTTAAATGAAAAATGAAATCCATATAGATCTAATTATTTCATAACCAGATCGCACAGAACCGAACTGGAAACTCCAATCTATTGTCTCCACTCTAAGCACGGGACCAGTGGGCGTGGGGGATATGGTCGGTGGAACAAATGTAGATATTTTGATGAAGTAAGTATATACATCTGACACAACTCATATAAATGTTTCCGATAAAATTAATCGCAACGGTAGAAAAAAGGCTTTCGGATATTTACGAGCAGTGTAGATGAATAGATTATATGGCGTTTTACGACGTTTTCAACGGTTTATTAGTTTTTTATCGGCGTTTCCTATGGAATGTACCAATGTTACCGGTATCAGTGTGGAATATACCAGTGATACCGGTATCAGTGTGGAATATACCAGGGCTATCCTTTCAGCGCTGATTTGGTAAATGAACTAGTTCAGATTTGCATTAGGAAGAGTTCATAGTCAGCTTTAGGAATATCAAGATAAACAGTCTGAGTCGGGCTGGGCTGGCTCTATACTGATGATACGGGCTTCATAATATTGATTCCAGCAGTAAAAATGTTAAACCTACTACTGTAGAGTTATATAATTTGGTATGAAGAGCTGACTTTCTACTGTAGAGGTATATAATTTGGTATGAAGAGCTGACTTTCTACTGTAGAGGTATATAATTTGGTATGAAGAGCTGACTTTCTACTGTAGAGGTATATAATTTGGTATGAAGAGCGGACTTTCTACTGTAGAGGTATATAATTTGGTATGAAGAGCGGACTTTCTACTGTAGAGGTATATAATTTGGTATGAAGAGCGGACTTTCTACTGTAGAGGTATATAATTTGGTATGAAGAGCGGACTTTCTACTGTAGAGGTATATAATTTGGTATGAAGAGCGGACTTTCTACTGTAGAGGTATATAATTTGGTATGAAGAGCGGACTTTCTACTGTAGAGGTATATAATTTGGTATGAAGAGCGGACTTTCTACTGTAGAGGTATATAATTTGGTATGAAGAGCGGACTTTCTACTGTAGAGGTATATAATTTGGTATGAAGAGCGGACTTTCTACTGTAGAGGTATATAATTTGGTATGAAGAGCGGACTTTCTACTGTAGAGGTATATAATTTGGTATGAAGAGCGGACTTTCTACTGTAGAGGTATATAATTTGGTATGAAGAGCGGACTTTCTACTGTAGAGGTATATAATTTGGTATGAAGAGCGGACTTTCTACTGTTGAGGTATATAATTTGGTATGAAGAGCGGACTACCTACTGTAGAGGTATATAATTTGGTATGAAGAGCGAACTTTCTACTGTTGAGGTATATAATTTGGTATGAAGAGCGAACTACCTACTGTAGAGGTATATAATTTGGTATGAAGAGCGGACTTCCTACTGTAGAGGTATATACATTGGTATGAAGATTGAACTTCCTATTGTAGAGGTATATAATTTGGTATGAAGAGCGGACTTTTTACTGTAGAGGTATATAATTTGGTATGAAGAGCGGACTTCCTACTGTAGAGGTATATAATTTGGTATGAAGAGCGGACTTCCTACTGTAGAGGTATTTAATTTGGTATGAAGAGCGAACTTCCGTCTGTAGAGGTATATAATTTGGTATGAAGAGCGGACTACCTACTGTAGAGGTATATAATTTGGTATGAAGAGCGGACTTTTTACTATAGAGGTATATACTTTGGTATGAAGAGCGGACTTCCTACTGTAGAGGTATATAATTTGGTATGAAGAGCGGACTTCCTACTGTATAGCTATATACTTTGGTATGAAAAGCGGACTTCCTACTGTAGAGGTATATAATTTGGTATGAAGAGCGGACTTTCTTCTGTAGAGGTATATAATTTGGTATGAAGAGCGGACTTCCTACTGTAGAGGTATTTAATTTGGTATGAAGAGCGAACTTCCTACTGTAGAGGTATATAATTTGGTATGAAGAGCGGACTTTCTTCTGTAGAGGTATAATTTGGTATGAATAACGGAATTCCTACTGTAGAGGTATATAATTTGGTATGAAGAGCGGACTTCTTACTGTAGAGGTATATCATTTGGTATGAAGAGCGGACTTACAACTGTAGAGGTATATAATTTGGTATGAAGAGCGGACTTCTTACTGTAGAGGTATATAATTTGGTATGAAGAGCGGACTTACTACTGTAGAGGAATCAAATTTGGTATGAAGAGCGGACTTCCTACTGTAGAGGTATATAATTTGGTATGAAGAGCAGACTTCTTACTGTAGAAGTATATAATTTGAAATGAAGAGCGGACTTTCTACTGTAGAGGTATATAATTTGGTATGAAGAGCGGACTTTCTATTGTAGAGGTATATCATTTGGTAAGAAGAGCGGACTTACTACTGTAGAGGGATCAACTTTGGAATGAAGAGCGGACTAAGTTTATCAATTAGAAAATAATAATTTTCGAACAAAACTGAATTATGTATATTATCTCCGAACATATATTTACCAAAGACCACACAGAAATTTTGCTGTAATTTAAATAAACGGTAGTAATATAATGAGTTAAAAATCAGATTCAGTGTTTTGGACAGTGATTAAACATATTTACTAATATATTTATTAGTAAGCAAAGGTATATTTTACATAACCTTGCATTAATTATTATGTTTTTTAAATTAAAAAGGAAATTATACTAGGTAAATAAACCCTGGACAGTAATTGCTACATTTTCTGAGAATGACCCATATAATTTGGTATGAAGAGCGGACTTTCTACTGTAGAGTTATATAATTTGGTATGAAGAGCGGACTAACTACTGTTGAGTTATATAATTTGGTATGAAGAGCGGACTAACTACTGTAGAGGTATATAATTTGGTATGAAGATCGAACTACCTACTGTTGAGTTATATAATTTGGTACGAAGAGCGGACTAACTACTGTAGAGGTATATAATTTGGTATGAAGAGCGAAATTACAACTGTAGAGGTATATAATTTGGTATGAAGAGCGGACAACTTATTGTAGAGGTATATAATTTGGTATAAAGAGCAGACTTCCTACGTATAGGTATATACTTTGGTATGAAGAGCGGACTTTCTACTGTTGAGGTATATAATTTGGTATGAAGAGCGGACTTTCTACTGTAGAGGTATGTAATTTGGTATGAAGAGCGGACTTCCTACTGTAGAGGTATATAATTTGGTATGAAGAGCGAACTTTCTACCTTAGAGGTATATCATTTGGTATGAAGAGCGGACAACTTTGTGTAGAGGTATATAATTTGGTATAAAGAGCAGACTTCCTACGTATAGGTATATACTTTGGTATGAAGAGCGGACTTTCTACTGTTGAGGTATATAATTTGGTATGAAGAGCGGACTTTCTACTGTAGAGGTATGTAATTTGGTATGAAGAGCGGACTTCCTACTGTAGAGGTATATAATTTGGTATGAAGAGCGAACTTTCTACCTTAGAGGTATATCATTTGGTATGAAGAGCGGACAACTTATTGTAGAGGTATGTAATTTGGTATGAAGAGCGGACTTCCTACTGTAGAGGTATATAATTCGGTATGAAGAGCGAACATTCTACCTTAGAGGTATATCATTTGGTATGAAGAGCGAACTTTCTACTTTAGAGGTATTTCATTTGGTATGAAGAGCGAACTACCTACTGTAGAGGTATATAAATTGGTATGAAGAGCGAACTACCTACTGTAGAGGTATATCATTTGGTATGAAGAACGGACTTCCTACTGTAGAGGTTTATAATTTGGTATGAAGAGCGGACTTCCCACCACTGAAGAGGTATATAATTAGGTATGAAGAGCGAACTACCTACTGTAGAGGTATATAATTTGGTATGAAAAGCAGACTTCCTACTGTTGAGGTATATAATTTGGTATGAAGAGCGGACTTCCCACTGTAGAGGTATATCATTTGGCATGATTAGAGGACTTCCTACTGTAGAGCTATATACTTTGGTATGAAGATTGAACTTCCTATTGTAGAGGTATATAATTTGGTATGAAGAGCGAACTTTCTACTGTAGAGGTATATAATTTGGTATGAAGAGCGAACTTACAACTGTAGAGGTATATAATTTGGTATGAAGATTGAACTTCATATTGTAGAGGTATATAATTTGGTATGAAGAGCGGACTTTTTACTGTAGAGGTATATAATTTGGTATGAAGAGCGGACTTTCTACTGTAGAGGTATATAATTTGGTATGAAGAGCGGACTTCCTACTGTAGAGGTATTTAATTTGGTATGAAGAGCGAACTTCCTACTGTAGAGGTATATAATTTGGTATGAAGAGCGGACTACCTACTGTAGAGGTATATAATTTGGTATGAAGAGCGGACTTTTTACTGTAGAGGTATATAATTTGGTATGAAGAGCGGACTTCCTACTGTAGAGGTATATAATTTGGTATGAAGAGCGGACTTCCTACTGTATAGCTATATACTTTGGTATGAAAAGCGGACTTCCTACTGTAGAGGTATATAATTTGGTATGAAGAGCGGACTTTCTTCTGTAGAGGTATATAATTTGGTATGAAGAGCGGACTTCCTACTGTAGAGGTATTTAATTTGGTATGAAGAGCGAACTTCCTACTGTAGAGGTATATAATTTGGTATGAAGAGCGGACTTTCTTCTGTAGAGGTATAATTTGGTATGAATAACGGAATTCCTACTGTAGAGGTATATAATTTGGTATGAAGAGCGGACTTCTTACTGTAGAGGTATATCATTTGGTATGAAGAGCGGACTTACAACTGTAGAAGTATATAATTTGGTATGAAGAGCGGACTTCTTACTGTAGAGGTATATAATTTGGTATGAAGAGCGGACTTACTACTGTAGAGGTATCAAATTTGGTATGAAGAGCGGACTTCCTACTGTAGAGGTATATAATTTGGTATGAAGAGCAGACTTCTTACTGTAGAAGTATATAATTTGAAATGAAGAGCGGACTTTCTACTGTAGACGTATATCATTTGGTATGAAGAGCGGACTTTCTATTGTAGAGGTATATCATTTGGTAAGAAGAGCGGACTTACTACTGTAGAGGGATCAACTTTGGAATGAAGAGCGGACTAAGTTTATCAATTAGAAAATAATAATTTTCGAACAAAACTGAATTATGTATATTATCTCCGAACATATATTTACCAAAGACCACACAGAAATTTTGCTGTAATTTAAATAAACGGTAGTAATATAATGAGTTAAAAATCAGATTCAGTGTTTTGGACAGTGATTAAACATATTTACTAATATATTTATTAGTAAGCAAAGGTATATTTTACATAACCTTGCATTAATTATTATGTTTTTTAAATTAAAAAGGAAATTATACTAGGTAAATAAACCCTGGACAGTAATTGCTACATTTTCTGAGAATGACCCATATAATTTGGTATGAAGAGCGGACTTTCTACTGTAGAGGTATCAAATTTGGTATGAAGAGCGGACTTCCTACTGTAGAGGTATATATTTTTGTATGAAGAGCAGACTTCCTATGTATAGGTATATAATTTGGTATGAAGATCGGACTTCCTACTGTAAAGGTATATCATTTGGTATGAATAGCGGACTACCTACTGTAGAGGTATATAATTTGGTATAAAGAGCGGACTTCCTACGTCGTGGTATATAATTTGGTATCAAGAGCGGACTTCCAACTGTAGAGGTATATAATTTGGTATGAAGAGCGGACTTACTACTGTAGAGGTATATAGTTTGATATGAAGAGCGGACTTACTACTGTAGAGGTATATACTTTGGTATGAAGAGCGGACTTACTACTGTAGAGGTATATAATTTGATATGAAGAGCGGACTTACTACTGTAGAGGTATATACTTGGGTATAAAGAGCGGACTTACTACTGTAGAGGTATATAGTTTGGAATGAAGAGCGGACTTCTTACTGTAGAGGTATATAATTTTGTATGCATAGCGGACTTCCTACGTCGTGGTATATAATTTGGTATGAAGAGCTGACTTTCTACTGTAGAGGTATATAATTTGGTATAAAGAGCGGACTTACTACTGTAGAGGTATATAATTTGGTATGAAGAGCGGACTTACTACTGTAGAGGTATATAATTTGGTGAAAAGAGCTGACTTTCTACTGTAGAGGTATATCATTTGGTATAAAGAGCGGACTTACTACTGTAGAGGTATATAATTTGGTATAAAGAGCGGACTTCTTACTGTAGAGGTATATAATTTGGTATGAAGAGCTGACTTTCTACTGTAGAGGTATATAATTTGGTATGAAGAGCTGACTTTCTACTGTAGAGGTATATAATTTGGTATAAAGAGCGGACTAACTACTGTAGAGGTATATAGTTTGGAATGAAGAGCGGACTTCTTACTGTAGAGGTATATGATTTGGTATGCAGAGCGGACTTCCTACGTCGTGGTATATAATTTGGTATGAAGAGCTGACTTTCTACTGTAGAGGTATATAATTTGGTATGAAGAGCTGACTTTCTACTGTAGAGGTATATAATTTGGTATGAAGAGCGGACTTTCTACTGTAGAGGTATATAGTTTGGTATGAAGAGCGGACTTTCTACTGTAGAGGTATATAATTTGGTATGAAGAGCGGACTTTCTACTGTAGAGGTATATAATTTGGTATGAAGAGCGGACTTTCTACTGTAGAGGTATATAATTTAGTATGAAGAGCGGACTTTCTACTGTAGAGGTATATAATTTGGTATGAAGAGCGGACTTTCTACTGTAGAGGTATATAATTTGGTATGAAGAGCGGACTTTCTACTGTAGAGGTATATAATTTGGTATGAAGAGCGGACTTTCTACTGTAGAGGTATATAATTTGGTATGAAGAGCGGACTTTCTACTGTAGAGGTATATAATTTGGTATGAAGAGCGGACTTTCTACTGTAGAGGTATATAATTTGGTATGAAGAGCGGACTTTCTACTGTAGAGGTATATAATTTGGTATGAAGAGCGGACTTTCTACTGTAGAGGTATATAATTTGGTATGAAGAGCGGACTTTCTACTGTTGAGGTATATAATTTGGTATGAAGAGCGGACTACCTACTGTAGAGGTATATAATTTGGTATGAAGAGCGAACTTTCTACTGTTGAGGTATATAATTTGGTATGAAGAGCGAACTACCTACTGTAGAGGTATATAATTTGGTATGAAGAGCGGACTTCCTACTGTAGAGGTATATACTTTGGTATGAAGATTGAACTTCCTATTGTAGAGGTATATAATTTGGTATGAAGAGCGGACTTTTTACTGTAGAGGTATATAATTTGGTATGAAGAGCGGACTTCCTACTGTAGAGGTATATAATTTGGTATGAAGAGCGGAATTCCTACTGTAGAGGTATTTAATTTGGTATGAAGAGCGAACTTCCGTCTGTAGAGGTATATAATTTGGTATGAAGAGCGGACTACCTACTGTAGAGGTATATAATTTGGTATGAAGAGCGGACTTTTTACTATAGAGGTATATACTTTGGTATGAAGAGCGGACTTCCTACTGTAGAGGTATATAATTTGGTATGAAGAGCGGACTTCCTACTGTATAGCTATATACTTTGGTATATAAAGCGGACTTCCTACTGTAGAGGTATATAATTTGGTATGAAGAGCGGACTTTCTTCTGTAGAGGTATATAATTTGGTATGAAGAGCGGACTTCCTACTGTAGAGGTATTTAATTTGGTATGAAGAGCGAACTTCCTACTGTAGAGGTATATAATTTGGTATGAAGAGCGGACTTTCTTCTGTAGAGGTATAATTTGGTATGAATAACGGAATTCCTACTGTAGAGGTATATAATTTGGTATGAAGAGCGGACTTCTTACTGTAGAGGTATATCATTTGGTATGAAGAGCGGACTTACAACTGTAGAGGTATATAATTTGGTATGAAGAGCGGACTTCTTACTGTTGAGGTATATAATTTGGTATGAAGAGCGGACTTACTACTGTAGAGGAATCAAATTTGGTATGAAGAGCGGACTTCCTACTGTAGAGGTATATACTTGGGTATAAAGAGCGGACTTACTACTGTAGAGGTATATAGTTTGGAATGAAGAGCGGACTTCTTACTGTAGAGGTAGATAATTTGGTATGCAGAGCGGACTTCCTACGTCGTGGTATATAATTTGGTATGAAGAGCTGACTTTCTACTGTAGAGGTATATAATTTGGTATGAAGAGCTGACTTTCTACTGTAGAGGTATATAATTTGGTATGCAGAGCGGACTTCCTACGTCGTGGTATATAGTTTGGTATGAAGAGCTGACTTTCTACTGTAGAGGTATATAATTTGGTATGAAGAGCTGACTTTCTACTGTAGAGGTATATCATTTGGTATGAAGAGCTGACTTTCTACTGTAGAGGTATATAATTTGGTATTAAGAGCTAACTTCTTACGTCGAAGATTATTAATATAAAACGTGTTTTGCATTTAACTGATGTGACTGGATTAAACATGCATTTAAATAAAAACTTTGACATTGAAGTTGATTATAAATAAATTATTGTTGGAGCCTATGGCACATTCTTTGCTTTAAACGAGCAACTATTTTCCCTCAGAATTTTGCTGGAGAGGTTTAAGTATGCTGCATGGTCTACATTCATGTATTATATGACCTTATGCACATGTATGTATACATTATTGTAAGCGTGCTGTAATCGAAATTGTTTCTAGATATAAATATAACTACAATCTCCTTAAAGTTGACAATGGACAAATCACAGAATTTGTTTACACTTTTCGCTTGAGACTTTCTTACTATTTTCCTGTTTACTTTTTTAAAATAAAAATCATACAGGTACACTTTCTACATACTGTCTACACATATAAAGAAAACACAGAAGATATCAATTCATTGTTATAGACGTTTTCCTATTTGATGAGTATTTTATGTGATCATGTTTTGTATATAGTTGCTTTGTATTTGTAATGCTAATGTTTCTTACGATTCGTGGGACTTATGTTTTGTTAAAATAAACTTGAAACTTGAAACATTCAGAAACCGTAATTACTACATATTATGCACATCAGTAACCATAAACTCGATTTTATATTAACACATTTAAATTTTCCCAAAAAGATACTCCATCCTAAACGTTAATGCAGTCTAAGTAGTTTCTTTACAAAAAGCAAACATTTAAGTTGTTCCTTGTAGATGTTGCAATTCTATTGGATTAATCCTGAAACCGCAGTATCCGGCCAGGGCCATTGACGCTCAGATATTAAAGGTAAATAAATGAGCTGTTCTACGAGAAAACCAACATTATTGACTCTGCGTAATGTATCGATCCAGATCAGCTTGCGCAGTCCGCGCAAGTTAATCCGGGCGACACAATCCGTTTCAGGGGGGATATGGGTATACAGTAATGATTCCTGAAACGGAAAAATCCACAGGAGGCGAAAAGCGTTCATCCGGGTCGGTACTTTACGCAGAGTCAACACTGTTGGTTTTCTCGTGGGACGGCTCATATGTAGATTTGTATAAAGGGCCAGAGACCTAAATTACTGAATACATGTATTGTATTGTATTGTATTGTATTGTTAATCGATACATTACGCAGAGTCCATACTGTTGGTTTTCTCGTGAAACGGCTCATATACATAATAAGTTATAATGAGTGCAATCACAATGAAGAGGTTCGAATACAGAAAAAAAATTGTATGCGATTATGGTCAGCACAAACAGAAAGACAAAAGAGGAAATTGTTCGTTATTTTTATACCTCCTTTCGAAATGTACATGGCTTTCATCTGTTTTCAATATCTATACGTTCACAGAGCTCTAGATACGTGGCATTTTTAATGTTCTAAAATCCTTATTTGACGTTCAAATCCTATGCTGTGGGTACTCAAAAGAATCGTCTCAGAGAGACGATTCTTTTGAGTACCCACAACATAGGATTTGGTTGAATATTATGAGAAATAGTGTGGGGTAAAGACCAGTTCACTCCCTCTTATCTAGTCCTCTGCGTTCAGTAATTGAACGTCTCTATTATTATTTTTTTAATTCAGTTGTTTTAAAAGTTGTTTGATGCAAATGTGTTTCATATAGGAATGGGGGAGGGTTACCATGTTTTAGCTTATACACAGAAGAAGAAAATATTAACCCAATTAAGGAATGGAGAGCTTTTTCTTTCGTTTTCATGGGGGTATGAACAAAAAAACCTGATCACTCTCTATGAAATCGCGAAGCGGTTTCATAGAATGTGTGATCAGGTTTTTTTGTTCATACCCCCATGAAAACGAAAAAAAAAACTCCATTCCTTATATTTTAGCATTAATATGGCTATTTCAGTGAGTAACAAAAAATACAGCACGTCGCCAATGTTAATTTTTTTTATTCATGAGGTTATGAACAAAATATTTCAGCCAATCACAGACAAGCAAAAGTGATGAACACAAAAAAAACTAAAATATAAGTAAATAATCTTAACTAGACTTCTGGCCAACTATGCACAATTTACAAAACATAAACACATATATATAAGAAAGACGATTAATCTAATAATTATAACAATAATTGACTACATATATGGCTTAGCTTACACTATTTTCGATATAATTTAACTTCCTGATTTTAAATAACTCCACTAAGCATTTCGCAAGAGTTTTTATGTAACGCCGGTCTGGTTGCAGCCATTATTTCATTGAGTAGTTCTATTGTTGGAAATGATTATTTCCGTTTCTTGTGGAAGTATAAAGTCCTGAGCTCATCATTAGCAGGACATACCACCCAGAAACGGAATTCATCCCCCACCACATGTATATTTCGTTTAAGGCACAAATTACAAAAACGCCATTAGCATATACTAGCATTGTTTATGGTATCTTGTATTTGACAATTATGTCAGCTTAAGCCAGCATTTAATACATTGTGATATACAGCAAGGGAATAGCATTCACTTAATGCAAGGAAGCCGGATTATATATATCTATGTCTTTACATATCATCTGGTTTGGTGAACAGGTAGATTGATGTGAAATATTGTACCATCAATTTGAAGACTGGTTTTTAATATTTCCCATAAGAAAACAGACAGGTTGGGAATGTGTTTTATGCTATTATATACCTTTAATATACCCTCGCAAACAAAAGTGAATATAAACTGGAATATCTACATGGATGGCCGGGTTAGTTGATTGGTTTATTAGTTGGTCCATCTGAATGATACATGAAGTTGAAGATATTGTATCAAACTAGCACCAGCATTCAAAACATTGTTTATGATCAACATTATGCTCGTCTTTCTGCTTTTTTTTCCCGTAAAATAATAAAATAGAAAACAGGATAGTCTGAACATGTTCATTTATTTAAACTGACGAAATATGGGAAAATGGGCATCAGTCCAAATATAAACAAATCATTTACATGGTTTACATACACTAAAAGCTTGAGTAACAAAATCTGGAAAATATGGCACTTAAGTACACACGACAATTATGAATTGTAAATGTGCAAGACTTAACTTGGCGTATAACCGTTCAGGCTAGTTCTAGAACTTGTCCTAGAGTTGTCGCACATTGAACTGTACTTTTACTATCAACTTAGTTTGCGAACGTGTTATGACAATTCTAGTGTATATTGTTGTGATATCATGTCACTGGAAGCTGGAAGTAAATATTTATCACGTGCATTTTTACTTTGTCTTTATATCTGTTACAACAGGCCGCGTTCGGTGATGTTGAAGGACCAGACGGAGAAGTCTGGATATCGTATAGTGATATAAACGGTCTGCGTTTCTCCAATCTTCTCGGAGTGGATATCAAAAATGGTACCAAATATACGGTGTATCCTAGTGCACTTGGATTGTACGACAATAATGTAAGTATTGTTACGGTATGTTATCTTTAACCCATTACTTCACATGGCTTTTCAAATGTCGTCTGCTTAACAATGGTCAGACGAAAAAATTCACCAATCTAGAAAACTGAAAGAATTATATTGATAAAGAGTTGAAAATATTGCAATAAAAGGTGAAATTGCTCGTTTTGAGCAATTTCACCTTTTATTGCAATGTTTTCAAAAGTCGTCTGCAACAGCGCGCGTCAAATGTCGTCTGTGTAAATTAATGGGTTAATATGATCGGTGTTACAGCCGTAAATGAATCATTACACGTGTCGATGAGCGGTGCTCCATGAAAACCAACATTAACCCTTTCCAACATATAAGCATTTTCTAACGCCTCTGCAGCAGGCGACTTTTAAAAATATTGTGGCAAAAGGAGAAATTGTTCACAATGACCATTTTAACCCTTTGTTCCAATGTTTACACATTTATTCAATAGTAATTATTTCATTAATATAGTACTTCCATATGTTTGTTTACAAGTTGTTTAAAGTCGTCTGCTTCGTATTTGTTGTATGTGGAAAAATGTTAACGTAGTGATTAATTGATTGATTGGGGTTTAACGCCGTTTTTAACAATTTCTCAGTTATATCACGGCGGCCAGTTCACATATTTCATGTTTCATGCATTTCCTGGTTTTCTGACACAACAATCTTCCCAAGCAACTGGCTGCTTTTCCACATAGACATTGGCCCATTGTTGGAAGAAGAATGACGCATGTCGCATTGACTTTTGTCAATCATCGGAAAGAAAGTTGGCCGAGCCGGGATTCGAACTCACAACCCCTGGATTGACAGCCCGCGTCGTTAACGTAGTGAATACCGATATGGATAAGCGGGACTCCAGTTGCAAACCAATCC
Organism: Serripes groenlandicus; assembly: GCA_031761405.1. Classification (NCBI taxonomy): domain Eukaryota; kingdom Metazoa; phylum Mollusca; class Bivalvia; order Cardiida; family Cardiidae; genus Serripes; species Serripes groenlandicus. The sequence goes on along the minus strand of JASEVX010000014.1, from coordinate 48,505,989 downwards.
TAGCAAAATAATTACATGTGTGAACAAATACCCATCTGCGTACCCATGAAAAGGATCCTAATAGATACCGCTTTACAGAACATTCTTGAAACATTTTATAACTTATTAGCGAAATGTGCAGAGCCCGATCATACTGCACGGATGTGCTGGTTGATTTTGATCTACACTTGTGTCAATGCCTCGTGGTTGTTTTACGCATAACACGCTCATATACTAAAGTTTCTTCTTCATGAGGAATAAACTGGTGTGTGTTCTTCATGAGGAATATACTGGTGTGTGTTCTTCATGGTATTTCTCATTTATAACAAGAGTAATTTTGGAATATAATATGTTTATATGACAGAGCAGTACAGATCGTCACATCTAATACTCTAATCAGTTCAAAATTGTTTGTAGTTGTTAATATGTTAAGAACAAAAGAAACGGTATCTGGAGAGGGTATATTGTTAACTCTTTCAGCGCCTAATTGTTTAAAGTAGACTCTTCTATGTTCAAAATCGGGCATCTCCATTTCTCATGTAATAGAAGTTGGGACCAGTTTGATAACCAAAAGGCAAACAATAGTGATTTCAGGTGAGACAGCTCGTTACGAGCTGACTCACCTGAATCAGTATTGTTTGTAAAATCTCAATTTTGCCTTTGGCGCTGAAAGAGTTAAACCATTAAAACATGCAATTGTAATTGTTAGTCACGCCTAACTCTACAAAAAAATGCAAGTTTAGACACAGGAAAACATATTACTATTCTATAAGCACATCAATGTTTTCCAGTAAATTAATCTGCTAGCTATGTCTTTAGAACTTGATACATCTAAGTGTCAATTATGTTATGCTTTAACCCTTTCCCTCATATAGGCGCTTTCTGACGCCTTTGCAGCAGACGATGTTTGAAAAAAATGTGACAAAAGAAGAAATTGCTCAAAACGAGCAATTTCTCCTTTTACCACAATGTTTACAACTTTTTTCTGTAATTATACCTTCATTCATGGGGATTTTCCATGTTTTTACCTAGATTATTTCAAAGTCGTCTGCTGCAGATTTGTTGTATGTGGGGAAAGGGTTAGTTTATATTTTTACAAACCTTTAAACAAAATAATCGAATCCTTTTTCCGATCGTTTCTACGCCAAGTTTGATGATCTCTGAATCGCTTGATGATTCGAATTGACTGTCGTCTATGTGTCGTATATGTGTTGTATATGTGTCGTATATGTGTCGTATATGTGCTGTTTATGTGTCGTATATGTGTTGTGTATGTGTCGTCTTTGTGATGGTTATGTGAAGTATATGTGTCGTATATGTGTCGTCTATGTGTTGCATATGCGTGGTATATGTGTCGTATATGTGTTGTATATGTGTCGTATATGTGTTATATATGTGTTGTATATGTGTCGTCTATGTGTTTTCTATATGTTGTCTATGTGTCGTAAATGTGTCGTCTATGTGTTGTCTATGCGTTGTCTTTGTGTCGTATATGTGTTGTATATGTGTTGTATATGTGTCGTCTTTGTGTTGTCTATGTGTTGTCTATGTGTTGTATATGTGTCGTCTATGTGTAACTCTTGAAAGCAAAGTCCCAAACCCTATATAGCTGTAACATCATTGTAACTTGTCTGCAGACGACTCCATCATACAAGCGCTTCATGTTCAGGAATCCAAATCTCTCGGATACTATGTCAATCGTTTGGTTTTGGTGCACACGAATTACTCGTGCGAAATATCCGGATTCATTATAATTCGGCAATGAAATGGCTACCGAAACGGTGTCTGAAATAGCGTCTGAAACGGCGTCTAAAATGGCTAACGAAACGGTGTCTGAAATAGCGTCTGGGATTGCATTAAAGTCCAATCAATCAATTATCAACAGGAGACGCTGTATGCCATTCCGTATGACGGGCCGGAAGGATGGGTAACATTTTCTTCCCTGTATGGCGTTACATTCGATGATAGATTCAAGCCTGACAGACCCGCCTTGTATCACATATCACAGAATATCCCGGGATGGTGCGTATTTATAAGGCAATACATTTGTTTGTATGAGATTTTGTGGGGAGTTAAACAGATTTTCAATTATATCACGGGGTATCATTGGTAAATAACAAGTAACCAAACTAAACAATGTGCACGTGCACACATGCACTAGTCAATTATAAGTCGGCAAAAAGCAATTGTAGATGGGCTCTTGCCATTTATAAGAATGCTGTTGTCAGTTACATGAACAGAATATTTAAGCCCCAATCCCACCGACCTCCCGGACTGTCCCGGAACGACCAGGACTGAAATGTGGCCGATCCGGGGGTCAGATCCGTGTTACATCCGCTTTTGGTCCGGGATTATCCTGGATGGTCCGTCATGGTCCGGGACTCCACCCGGGTCAGTTTAAAACTGTTTAAAATTGCCGGGTCCGTCCGGAAGGATTTTTCAATCCGGGGTAGTTCGGGACGGTCCGTGTAGCCACCATGTTGGCTCCGGAAAGATCCGTAGTGGCACCGTGTTGATCCCGGGCGATCCGGCATGTCGTAATGGGTCCGGGGCGGTCCGTATTGAGTCCGGGACAGTCCGTAGCTGATCCGGGATGGTCCGGGTCATTTCGGGCCGGTCAGATCCGTGTTCATCCGTTGGGGTGCCGTGTTGGGTCCGGGCTGACGCTGTTTTGCGACTCAATTTCACACAGGATCATCCCGTATCAAATATACCGGCTTCGGTGTGCCTGTAGCTAAATCACTTAAATGCCCTGACATATATATCATTGGTTCATTTTACTATTTTCTCTTGCTTTCGTCGAGTTGCAACAGGTCTCGCCTTGAGAAATGTTATTGCAAACTACCGTCATTCGTCTGTTAGCAATGGACTGAACAGTCATTATGACTAGCGTCATTCGTCTATCAGCGATGGACTAAATAGTCATTATGACTATCAGCAATGGACTAAATAGTCATTATGACTAGCGTCATTCGTCTATCAGCAATATTATATCCACAAAGTGTACGTTGTTGTTCCGCCCGAATGTTTTCACATGTTTATGTTTTCAGTTAAATTGACAGAACGGTATCTTCCAAAGTAAGCTTCATCTTTTCAAAGACCCAGATCTCCAGATTAGAAGAGTATTTCACATCCCTAAATCCTTATTTGACCCTCAAAACCTATGTTGTGGGTACTCAAAAGAATCGTCTCAGTAAGACGATTCGTTTGAGTACCACAACATAGGTTTTAGTGGAGTCATAAGGGAGATACGGACGGGAAAAGACCAGTTCACTCCTCCTTATTTAGTGTTCAAAGACCCGTTAAATATTTAGTCGCTATTTCCAGGTTCATGACCGCTATATTTGGAGAGATTGATAAATGGGTACCGATGTCTCCGAACAGAGTCACAGGGATCTCTTGGACTAGCACTGACGTCACGGCATCCCTCCAGGGAGCCCCTAATGAGACCTTCGCAATGTGGTATATGTATGAAAGCAAAGCGGACAGTGTCACGTGTCATCTGACCAATCAGGGACAGGGAGCTTTCAGAATAAATGGCGAACAGGGCTACGTCACATGTGCTGCTTAGTCGTTGACTTAAATCAATGGTACTCTGTCTGTAAATATGTCATTATGTCATTATTGTTTCTATGAAACAATCTCATTGAAGTCACACCAACCTACTTCCCTGTAAGTCTATTGGATCTGATGATGCTGCATTAAAGGTCGTCTTGAATTGACCCAATACATTTAAATATGCTATACACTCAGCAATATTGACTTCTCTCTCTCGTGTATGTATATGGGTCATCTCCCCTAGCGATTTTGTAAGCAACAATTTGATTGGCTGATGAAATGTCAATCTGAGACGACCTGTAACAGACAGTCATCATATTGAGAAGAGCGTTTGCTACTGCAGGGACGATTAGTTCTGGTTTTAATGGGATTGAAGGTCCAGTTACACTTAAAACATATAGATATCTGCTTTCCATTTTATATAAAATTGTAAAAAATGGAAGAGTTTTAAGGTAGAGGATAATTAGGGACAGGGTATAGTGAACAATTTCTCGTATTTTTTCCATGTGTTATTTTAAAGTGACACTGGAGCTGGATAAATAAACAAAAATATATATTACATTGGGAGTTTGTTTTTATTATGCCCCCTTCGAAGAAGAGGGGTATATTGCTTTGCACATGTCGGTCAGTCGGTCGTCCGTCGGTAGACCAAAGCTTGTCCGAGTGATAAGTCAACAATGCCTGGATCTATGGTCCTCAAACTTGATTTGAAGGTTGAACCTGACCAGTAGATGACCCCTATTGATTTTGAGGTCATCGGGTCAAAGTTCAAGGTAACAGTGACTTTAAAATCGAAAGGCTTGTCCGAGTGATAACACGACATTGCCTGCACCCATGGCCCTCAAACTTAACATGGAGGCTAGGATTGACCAGTAGATTGTTGGGGCATAATGTTTGACAAACATCTCTTGTCAGTTATATTATGCAGTAGGTGACCTTAATGAATGAATGTTTATTTCTTGAAAACATTGCGGCAAAAGGAAAATATTGCTTATTGTCCCCCGCTTTACGAAGTAAAACGTCGGGGACATTAAATCTCATTCGTCAGTCAGTCCGTCCGTCAGTCCCTCCGTCACGCTGTCACAAAAACTTTAACCTTGGTCAAAACTTCTGAACCGTAATAGGTACTGCTTTCATATTTCACATGTGTATTCCTTGTGACAACCCCTTTCCATCAATACCAATTTTGACCTTGTGACCTTGACCCTGACCAATAAGAGCCCCAAAGCGGAGGACCATAATTCTCTGAATTTGCTTGTTATGGTCAATTTTTCATAATCTTATAAAATGTTGTTTGCTGTAGACATGTTCGAATCTAGTAGGGGAAACAGTCTTTGTGGCATAAGTTATAAATAAGATTGACTTGAATTATATTAGAAACAAACCGTAGCCGTGGTAAAGTAGTCAGAGCATCAGCCTTAGGAGCGGGACATCGGGGTTCAATCCCAGGTCAGACCTTACCAAACACTTTCAAAATGGTAGTAATTTGGCGCTAAGGGTTGCATGGATGGCATGACGTCTATTGCACCGGTATCAGGATAAAACCGACTTGTTACACTGGTAAATACAGAGGAAAGACCGTGATATCAGTGAATTATAGTTAAAGACCCAAACCAAATCTACTAGAAACGAAGTCCAACATGCATTCCTTTGTCTGACGTAATAAAATACAACCAGTTTATTTGTGAAATATTAACAATACAGTAACCCTATTTTTGAAATGATGTATTCTGTGGTTAAACGTGTATTTGGGACATGAGGTAATTGTGATTGGTTCCATGTTCACTCTATACAAATTACCCCAGCGCAGGGGACCAGCTCGTACGACTGTCCAGTACAATCTTCCATGTGGCCGGAAGAACAAGTTCGCAATCGTTCCATTGTTCCGTTTCCACAAGACTTGCTGCAGGGGCCTTCAAACCAGTGGGACCAGCCTAGTGATGATAAAACGATATATCAGAAAGCAGAGCTCTTGATAGTATTTCACATCCCCAAATCCTTATTTTACCCTCTAACATTATGTTGTGGGTACTCAAAATAATCGTCTCAAAGATACGATTCGTTGAGTACCAACATCGTAGGCTTTGGTTGGATGATATTGGGAGATATTGTGGGTAAAATGGCTGTAAACTCCTCCTTATCTGGACCTCTGAGAAAGTACAGAAGTCTGTCGACAATAAATAGGGTTTATTTAACATTGAACTTTTGATACAGGAATTCTATTCAGAGTGAAGTATGCGCATGTGTAACAAACGAGTGTGTCGGCACGAATTTGCTACTGGCGGGTAAAATCACGAGGGATAAGACATATTGCTTTCAACGTTCAATCGTAAATAAATTAAAATGAACATAATTGAGGATGATAACATACAGTCAAGTATCATAATTGAGGATGATAACATACAGTCAAGTAACATAATTGAGGATTATAACATACAGTCAAGTATCATAATTGAGGATTATAACATACAGTCAAGTAACATAATTGAGGATTATAACATACAGTCAAGTAACATAATTGAGGATGATAACATACAGTCAAGTAACATAATTGAGGATTATAACATACAGTCAAGTAACATAATTGAGGATTATAACATACAGTCAAGTAACATAATTGAGGATTATAACATACAGTCAAGTAACATAATTGAGGATGATAACATACAGTCAAGTAACATAATTGAGGATGATAACATACAGTCAAGTAACATAATTGAGGATTATAACATACAGTCAAGTAACATAATTGAGGATTATAACATACAGTCAAGTAACATAATTGAGGATGATAACATACAGTCAAGTAACATAATTGAGGATTATAACATACAGTCAAGTAACATAATTGAGGATTATAACATACAGTCAAGTAACATAATTGAGGATTATAACATACAGTCAAGTAACATAATTGAGAATTATAACATACGGTCAAGGGACATAATCGAAGATGACAGTAGAGGGGCAATTATTGTGGATGAAAACATTTAGTCGAGGGACATAATTGTGGATGATAACATTTAGTTGAGAGACATATTTGTGGATGACAACAAACAGTCAAGGGACATAATTGTGGATGATATAATAAAGTCAAGGGACATAATTGTGGATGATAACATTTAGTCAATTGACATATTTGAGGATGATAACATATAGTCAAGGGATATCATTTCGGATTATAACATACAATCAAGGGATATAATCGATAATGAAAACATTTAGTAGAGGGACATAATTGTGGTTGATTACATACAGTCAATGGACATAATTGTGGTTGATAACAAACAGGCAATGGACATAATTGAGGATGATAACATACAGTCAAGGAACATAATTATGGATGATAACATACAGTCAATGGACATAATTGAGGATGATAACATACAGTCAATGGACATAATTGAGGATGATAACATACAGTCAAGGAACATAATTGTGGATGATAACATACAGTCAATGGACATAATTGAGGATGATAACATACAGTCAATGTACATAATTGAGGATGATAACATACAGTCAAGGAACATAATTGTGGATGATAACATACAGTCAATGGACATAATTGAGGATGATAACATACAGTCAAGGAACATAATTGTGGATGATAACATACAGTCAATGGACATAATTGAGGATTATAACATACAGTCAAGGAACATAATTGTGGATGATAACATACAGTCAATGGACATAATTGTGGTTGATAACATACAGTCAAGAGATATAATTATTGATGGTAACGTACAGTCAAGAGATATAATTATTGATGGTAACATAGTCAAGGGACATAATTGAGGATGATAACATTTAATCAATGGACATAATTGAGGATGATAACATACAGTCAAGGAACATAATTGTGGATGATAACATACAGTCAAGGGATATAATTATGGATGATAACATACAGTCAAGGGATATAATTATGGATGATAACATAGTCAAGGGACATAATTGAGGATGATAACAATTCATAGAAAATGGCCCTTGCTGAATAATTCAAACGGAAGAAACGTGTATGCCTTGTATCGCGAAAGACTTCAAATCTTGCTATTACGGTTCGCAATACGGGTTTAACCCAATCCAACATACAGAAACGTTCTGATGCATCAATGGAAACATTGTGGCAAACAAAGAACTTATGTTTTCAAAGTCGTATGCAGGATATGTGTTGTATATGTGAAAGTGGGCATTTTGACGCATCAACAGTTGACGACCCAATAAAACAATACAACTTACTTGGACACGGTGTAAAACCCCAATAAAACAATACAACTTACTTGGACACAGTGTAAAACCCCAATAAAACAATATAACTTACTTGGACACGATGTAAAACCCCAATAAAACAATATATCTTACTTGGACACGGTGTAAAACCCCAATAAAACAATATAACTTACTTGGACACGGTGTAAAACCCCAATAAAACAATATAACTTACTTGGACACGGTGTAAAACCCCAATAAAACAATATAACTTACTTGGACACGGTGTAAAACCCCAATAAAACAAAAATAACTTACTTGGACACGGTGTAAAACCCCAATAAAACAATATAACTTACTTGGACACGGTGTAAAACCCCAATAAAACAATACAACTTACTTGGGCATGGGCCCATTGAACAGTCCTTCGCTTCTCCATTGGTTCCTTGACAAATCTTCCCACCATCAGTGGGAGTTGGATTGTCACATGACCTTGTACGAGTAATCTGACCAAGCTCACATGATTTTGAACATGACGACCACGTGCCCCAGGTTGACCAATCACCATCCACGGGACCTGCAACACGATTTTTTAAAAAGTTTTCACTTCCCTTGGCAGAGTGACTCACGGAGCACTTCTCCGTCGTCCGTCTGTCCTACTTATAGGCATTCGTAGACTTGTTAAAAAAAAAAAGATACTCCAGTTCTTCCACCTGAAAAAACAGCAACCCGTCTTCGAATGAGATAATACCATATGTTGATTTGTCGGATCCGGGGTCTTTTATTCACCAGTTTAAGGCACTCTTTCCGACATAATGTATCTGTTCCGTATGTGGTCGCATTAAGTTGCCGGTATAACATCCATCCTCCACGAACAGAAAGCATCGCTTCTTGGTCCCTTTAAAAGCTCAAATCCTGTACATTTCATAGTTATGGATTTAAACGCCCTAGCGTATTTTAGAAGTACGTAAAATACATGATAGAAATCAGTCATAGGTAATAGGGGTTTTATCAATATTGTACCCTTAACCGAAAAGTGAAAAAACAGTGGTGCATGGTAGATTGTCGGTCTCTCCTACAGGATGAGCGGGCTTTGCCATACAAACGGTGCAAATACTGGATAAAACTCCACATAAGCAACGTTTCATGGTAACATGTTAACACTTTCTCACCTATAGACGCATGTTGACGCATCTGCATCAGACGACTTTTGAAAACATCATGTCAAAAGGAGAAATTGCTCAGAACGAGCAATTTCTCCTTTTACAACAATGTTTTCAACTCTTTTTTCAGTAATTAGAACTACAAATATAGAGAATTTCCATATTTTAGTAGATATTTTGAAAGTTTGCTGCGGATTTGTTGTATGTGGGGGTTAACACTTTCACTGCTGGAACCGATCTTGTGAAGCATGTGACACTTAGCATTTTTATCTCCATATTTCTAAAGTCGGCTACAGCCTCTTCCACTCCCCCCAGTCCCTCGCCCCCACCCCATCCCATAAAAACTTGACAAGTCCATTTTAAAAAGTCAGCATTGAACGGGTTAAAAATGTCATAAAGCCCCTACCTGAACAATCTGGTAAGCTGCACGATCTTGTTCTAGTTCCCTGTCCCGGACAACTGTTTCCGCCAACACACGTTCGCATACTCGTGCTGACGACACTACTTCCGCAGGTCACTGGGCATGCGCTGTACCCAGACCATCTGGACCAATGAGAGGAGGGTGCTGAGAAATATTATGATCAACATATGATAAGCTCGTAAATTAATTTCATATGAGGTACATATATTCTACCGTCAACTATGTGCAATAGTTGCTATATTTATTCAAATATAGCGGCCACAAAACCTTTTTCTGTTGACATGCGACACCGGTCGTATGATTTATAATGAAAATTAACGGACTGTGGACTAAGACTAAAATATGGATTCCAAAGTATGTGGTCAATAACATTTCACAATACGTCACAACTGTTGCTTTTGTATATAGAATGAATATTTTCGGTGGTATTGCATACATATTTTCAAAGTTATAAATAAATAAATGAGTAAATAAATAAATAATTATAAATTAATTAATTAATGAAAAAATAAATAAAATAACCAAAACATAAAATAATGAAAAATAAATTAAATTACACAAAATTAAATCACACAAAATTAAATCAAATTAAATAAAATAAAAATAAATTAAATTTACCTGTGGTATGAGTCGTATCAGGTGTTGTATTAGGCACGTGACTTTCCGAGCAGAATCCCGTTTGTAACGTGATGTCGTCTATAGCCATATCGCTCTTCCTACCGTGCCCATGACTAGCCTCAAACAACAGACGTATGTTGTGTGAATAAAGTGGTAAGTTTACACATGCCGGGTGCCATCCTGAACCTGTTGTGTGAATAAAGTGGTAAGTTTACACATGCCGGGTGCCATCCTGAACCTGGTGTGTGAATAAAGTGGTAAGTTTACACATGCCGGGTGCCATCCTTGACCTGTTGTGTGAATAAAGTGGTAAGTTTACACATGCCGGATGCCATCCTTGACGAGTCGTGTGAATAAAGTGGTAAGTTTACACATGCCGGGTGCCATCCTTGACCTGTTGTGTGAATAAAGTGGTAAGTTTACACATGCCGGGTGCCATCCTTGACCTGTTGTGTGAATAAAGTGGTAAGTTTACGCATGCCGGGTGCCATCCTTGACCTGTTGTGTGAATAAAGTTGTAAGTTTAGACATGCCGGATGCCATCCTTGACCTGTTGTTTGAATAAAGTGGTAAGTTTACACATGCCGGGTGCCATCCTTGACCTGTTGTGTGAATACAACACAGATTACAAAAAAAGCTGCGTTTGACTCTGACGATACCTTATCAGAAACGCCTTTCGGTAGTGTGACGTCATTTAAATATGTTTTCGCGGTAGTGTGACGTTATTTTCACACAATTCATGAATTTAGAGTTTATTTATCATTGAAATAGTAACCCAAGTGGTATTTACGCGCGTTTGTCAAACAAACGAGTGCTTTGAATGTTGCTGCACGAATTTGTTATTAACGGGTAAAATTACGAGGGATAAAAAACGTTTCATGAATGGTTTTACTCAGTTAAGACTATATCAGCCGTCCCACAAGAAAACCAACATTTAGGAACTCTGTGTAATGTATCGACCCAGATCAGCCTGCGCAATCCGCGCAGGTTTATCCGGGCCAACATATTCCGTCTCAGGGACATAGAGGTATACAGAAATGAGTCCTGAAACAGGAAATTCAAAGAAGCCGAAAAACTGTTTGTCCGGGTAAGCCCGCGTTGCATGCTTAGTTTCATCTGGGTCGATAATTGTCGCAGAGTCCATACTATTGGTTTTCTCGTGGGACGGCTCATATTAAGATGAAATCGCGCGATACAATAAACGTCCGTGCTATACACTCGGAGCACTCGACAATCACCGCTTCTCCGTATAGTTTATTTATATCTGTTATCTTACATGTTTTATACCGAAGGATTTGACAAGCGACAATTTGATTGACTGACAGAAAGGTCGACTGACAGAAAGGTCAATCTGAGACGACCTGTTTAGGGCAGTCATCCGATCTATATACGAGTTAGCGAAGTTTAGTTATGGTTTAAATGAGATACATTAGCTAGTAAATATACAATTGCTTTTCATAAAATCTACAGTCGACCAATACAATGTTTGAATCCAATACATACACAAATAGAGCAAACTTATTTCGAATTATGATTAAAACGTTTGGTTCACAAAATGTTTGTCTCTATAGACTTGTGTTTGCCACACCATGTCCAAAGGGCGCTGCCATTGTTGGTGAATACCTGTGGCCCTATAGGTTGTAATACACCAAATAAATTCCTTCTTTGTTTCCATGTAAATATACCATGTTCAGTCCTCAATTGTCACACTGTCTAAGCGCTTCTCATTTAGAACACCATATATCATTGAAAAGAGTCACCTTTAATCAAGAAAGAAATCACCAGGCGAAAATGGTTACAGTCATTTCGGACCAAATCGGGCCCGGACAAAACCGGTGTTTAGTATTCTCTACTTTCACTTTCAAACATTGTTAAAATACTAAAAGTGATCAATCAATCATTTCCAGTGCATCCTATACACATTTACAATGACTTTAAACTCAATGTCATATATTCAATGCATTCTGGTGATGGTATATATACTCATTTCTACGCATACACAGTTTTTAGGGACTATTTGGGTGTAGATCAGCATGTCAGCGGATGTATTTGGCGTAATTTGATCATTACTGTAATGGTTATTAGGGGCAGGTAACGCAAGACAAACGATCTTACTGGACTGTTCGTGGAAGAAGAGATCGTCACTATCCCGTTCCCCCACCACGTAGAAAACACTGAGTTCTCCCATCGTATAGCCAAACATATGGTACCAGAACTTCACGCTGAGGTGGTGTTCGTTGGTCTCGAACGCGGGTGAAACGATCGCCGCTATGTCACCTTCCCGGCCATTGTCCGACTCGCTGTACAGATAGTACCCTGTAAAACAGTTTCAAGGTCGAGGAATCATCTTCGTTACTTTTATTACAGTCAAACATGTGTTAGCGGTCACCTCTGTTAAGGAGCCAACGTGTATTTAACAGCCAGTTGAAGTTTAACAAAATATACTATCTTACATTTTTTTTTAAATCTAACATGTGTTGAGTACTTACCTGTCTGAAACATCCAAACTTTGATTGTTTCATCATTAGTCTTGTTATTATTATTAATATTCGTACTCTGTTGTTCTTTCAAACATAAACGGTGTTTTACGCCGCTTTCAACAATATTTCAGTTATATCACGGCGTTTCCTTGGTATGTTACCAGTATACTACTGGTCCATTTATCCTGACACCATCGGCAACCGAGACGGACTGCAACGAGCCATTTCTACAATGGTCTGGTATTACTCGGTCAAGGATTGAACCCGTGACCTCAGGTACCCGGGGCGGACGCTTTCCAGTCCACTACCGACGCGGTGATTATTTGTTTACATGAAACGTTGTGTTATAACTACCACACTAGTGAGGTTGACGGATAAGGTTAATCATAGCAATGCTATGACGTGCAACGCAATTTCAGGGGCATAGCTTTGCAATAATCAATGTGTAGGCCGTCTCGTGAGAAAATCAACATTGTGGACTCTGCGTGAAGTATCGACCCGGATCAGCCTAAGCATGCCACACAGGCCTACCCGGATAGACACTTTTTCGCCTCCTGTGGATTTTCTGTTTCAGGAATCACTACTCTATACATATATCCCCCTAAGACGGAATGTGTCGACCTTATCGGTCTGCGCGGACAGCGCAGGCTGATCTGGTCGATACATTTCGCAGATGTCTATCGCTGCAGCTGCATTTTGGGGGCATTTTGAGGGAAAATGTGTAGGCACGTGCCTACGGTGCCTAAAGGAAGCTACGCCCCTGAATTTAACCCTAGCTCACATACAGACGCACTTTGACGCATCGGTAGCAGACGACATTTAAAAACAGTGACTAAACGAGAAACTCCTCGCAATGAGCAACTTTCCTTTTGCCGCATTGTAATCGGCTTCCTATCGTTAGATACAAACATAAAGAGCGATTTTCCAAATGTTATGGTTAGCATGGTATTTGAAACCGGGTGTCCTGGGTTTGATCCCTGCTAGTGGCGGGCATAGTGAGGTGCCCTTTGGCAAGGCATATTCCCTAGCCTAGTATTGTATTGTTTACCAAGCGATCATGAATAAATGTTCCATCGCCGTTATAAAACTAAAATGAGCCGTCCCGTGAGAAAACCAACATTATAGCCTCTGCGTAATGTATGGACCCAGATCAGCCTGCGCAGTCTAATCCGGGCCGACATATTCCGTCTCAGAGGAATAGAGGTAAAGAGTAATTATTCCTGAAACGGAAAATCCACAGGAGGCGAAAGGTGTCTATCCGGGTAAGCCTGCACTGCATTCTAAGGCTGATCAGGGTCGATACTTTACGTCGAGTCCACAATGTTGGTTTTCTCGCGGGACGGCTCAAATAATGTTGTAAGAGGCGTAAAACGCCATTAAAATAAATCAATGTCGTCTGCTGCAAATTGGTTGAATGTGGAAAGGAGGTTCACTTTACCATGCCCCGTTGTGTGGTCTGATAATGGTCCAGTGTGCGAGGTAGGCGTTCCATACCTATGGCGCTTCCAGCTGTACCCCGCCTCCGAGTACAACTTGTATCCACAATTGTCCTGCTCAAAATCACACGAGATGTTCCTTACTGAAAAACATATACACAGCGACATGTCTATAACGTAGGGATGGGAACGAATAGTGAAAACGATATTCGAATATTCGTTTTACTTATTCGAATATATGCGAATATTCCTTTTACTTATTCGAATATATTCGAATATTCGTTTTTTCAAATCAAAAATCGGTATCCGATTTCAGGTTTGTCCGAATACTGGTACTATTCCATTTTTTTTCCAAATAATGGCGATTTTCCAAGTATAATTATAAGCTATTATTTACGTATATATTGCATGTTTTCAACTGAATTTATAACTCTGTCAGAATGTTACTAAACACTTTTGGTCATTTTTTTTATTTCTTAAAAAAGTTGTAAACTGAAAATAATTTGGAAACAAAAAGTGTGGTTGCTATGGACAAGGAATCGCTATTCAAAGGTGGTCTTTAGCAGAGATTCGATATGCATAGTCGGTCTGATTCAGAAGACAGTCGATACCATTGCAGCAGATGAAGTGGGAACTGAAGAAACATTTAGTTTTGATATAAAGGTCTGTTCACCGTTCGCCAGAATACATGGATGGACATTCATAGTTCAACCCTTTCCCGCGTAGAAAATATTATGCAGCAGACGCCTTTAGAATGTAGTTTTAAAATATATATAAGGAAAAGTATAATAAGTGCATAGAGTTGAACACATTGTGGCAAAAGGAAAAAGTGATCATTGTTATACCCCTTCGGGCTGTCTGTTTGTCTGTCTGTCCTCCAAGAGGAGGTGTGCATATCCAAAAGGGGTTACAATTGCATGTTATTTTACAGAGTTATGGCCCTTTTACTTATTAAGTTATGGTGTAGGTTAAGGTGCTGTTTAGGGGGTATTTATCATCTCCAGTGATAGCTCTAGTTAAGTTATGGTGTAGGTCAAGGTGCTGTTTAGGGGGTATTTATCATCTTCAGTGATAGCTCTAGTTAATTTATGGTGTAGGTCAAGGTGCTGTTTAGGGGGTATTTATCATCTTCAGTGATAGCTCTAGTCAAGTTATGGTGTAGGTCAAGGTGCTGTTTAGGGGTATTTATCATGTTCAGTGATAGTTCTAGTTTCAACAGTCGTCTGCGGCAAAATCCAAAGTGATCCTACAGGATACAGCAGTTTCCTTGAATTGTCTATAAATCATTAGCAAACAGTGCAGAGCCAGATCAGACGCCGCGGACAATCAACATTCACCGTTTCTCTGTCTCGTTTATGTATATAGGTTAATACCTAACGATTTTGTAGGCGACAATTTGATTGGCTGATGCAAAGATCAATCTATAATAGGCAGACATCATATATACGGCAGCGAATATAATGCCTTGTTTTAATGAGACTGATAGAAAGTCTTGCCTGAAATGTTGCAGCTTCCGTGACTCAGTAGGATGTCATCGATAGCGATATCACCTCGGTTTCCGTCACCGATTCCCTCAAAGGCGATCTGAAATCTGTCAAAGTCGTGTGGGATGTCTAAACATGCCTGTTGCCATCCAGGATCCTGGTCACCTGAAACATACAACGTACATCTTACACGAAAAAAGATTTGAAACATACACACTATATCTCATCACACCTCAAAAACGAATTGAAGCATACACAATATATCTAATCACACCTCAAAAACGATCTGAAACATACACACCTAATCTCATCACATCTCAAAAATGACCTCACATCTTATCACATATGAAAAATGATCTGAAACATACAAACTATATATCATCACACCTCAAAAACGAATTGAAGCATACAAATACATCACATCACACCTCAAATTACATCTCATTGCATCTCGAAAACGGATTAAGATATACAAATTACATCTCATTGCACCTCGAAAACGGATTGAGACATACAAATACATCACATCACACATCAAAAACGGATTGAGATATACAAATTACATCTCATTGCACATCAAAAACGGATTGAGACATACAAATACATCACATCACACATCAAAAACGGATTGAGACATACAAATACATCACATTGCACCTCGAAAACGAAATTATCACGACGAGGGATGATCTGGAAATAAATCACCTGGTACCTCACATATACATTTAAAGTACCTTAATCTCAGTCCTCCGTGGGGTACCAGCATTGTAAACACGGTAACGGTAGTTCGCACAGTCTAACTGTACTCAACAGATGTGATAGTTGAGGGAAGCCAGTAGGATGAGGATTAAAACAAACAATTGATTGATTGATTGATTGATTGATTGATTGATTATAGGATTGAAGTTCAACGCCGTTTTCAAAAATAATTCAATCATGTCACGGCGGCCAGTTCACCTTCTCATGTGTTTCCTAGCTTTCTCAAACCAGTTATCCACACAACAAACATTTCAAGCAAATGGCTGCTTTTCCACATAGACTGTTAGCCAATTATAGTGGAAGACGTGCGACACTGCGTCGCAGTGACTTTTATCAAACGTCGGAAAGAGTGTTGGCTCGGAGCTGGGCATGGAATTCACATCCCCATGCTTGAGAGCCCGCATCGCTACCAACTGAGCTATCGGGGCTCATCACCACAAACAATCAAATAAACAAACACACAAATGTATAGATACCTGTCAGGGACAACAGTGGTTCTCCAAGCGACGCCCCATGGTCCCTCACGTAGACATTTAAAGTCCCGATATCCCGCCCCTCCATGTCATACCAGAACTGGACCCGGTAATGGTCACGTGTCGGATTGTCGAAGGGCGGCGATAATATGCGGGCTTTCTTATCAGGATTATGTTCCGAAGAGTCGATGTACGCGTAGTGACCTGTAGGAAAACTGTCCAATATACCGGATTGTAATTACCACGTATATGCATTTACCTAATTGTTTTATCCTTTCACAATGGCAGAAGCATTTGGAAAACATTTGAAACCATTGTAGCTAAGGAAGAAATTGCTCATAATGAGAATTTTCATCTTTTGTCGCAATATGTTCAAATCTATTTAATAATTATACTTTTCCTCCATATTTTTTGCTCGATATTTTCAAATTCAGCAGCTAAATATTTGTGGAAAAGTTAGTTTGTATGAAAATATGCGTTAACAGTATGCTGTTACATTGCATGCGCGTCTAAAAGGTGACGTTATTGTTTGAAATGACGTCGTGCATAACCAACATTTTAACGCGCGTTTCATGAAACAGTATACTGTTAACCGGTCAAAAACGTACTGTTATCATGAGACAGTAAGAAATTGCCAATGAGTATATGAGAATTTAACATAACAAAGTCATGTGAGTTATAATAATTTCTGTTACAGTTCATATTCTTGACTTAATTGATGGATACGCCACTGTACAAATTTCTAGAAAGCCAATGAAATTACATCGATTTTTTTTTTTTTTTTTTTTTTGTATTGAAATTCACAAAATTCGTCAATATTTCTACGTCACTATCAGCGTAACGACATAAAGACAGTATCCAATAAAAACAATCTGGACACCATATAAACAAATGGCTTTGATAACTAAAATGTAGTATTAATAAGAAGGACAGTGTAGACCCTGAAATGCGCAACTGAGTACCAGGATTATGTATGATAAGTGTTCATTATTAACTTTACTTACAAACGAAGTAATTTGATAAATAAGTAAAAAAAAAAATACCATCTCTAGAGTGAGAAGAGGTTTTTCGTAAATTTGACCCAGGGCCTTGTTTTTGACTTGTCACGGCCTTTAGAGAATTATTTAAAATTGGCCGACGGGATCCATATTTTGAACTTTGTTTAAATATCACCAAACATTCTAACAATTATATGGTTTATATACAATAATAACAATGACGGAATTGTTTTCGTTTAATTTTTATTTTTAAAAATCCCACACGGGACCGTGTTACTATAAATAGTCTCTCTATATGGTGACTATAAGAGGAATATTAGGCCTCTGGAGTGTAAACTGCAAATTGGTGACAATGGACGTACGGCGAACGACGGATAAAGGGCGATCATAATAGCTCACATTGGGCATTTTGTGCTTATGTGAGCTGAAGTCACAACAACAAACATACCGCTAACATTTGTACTGTGGTCAGAGATAGGTCCAGTGTGACCTGAGTGTGTCCGACCCACGCCAATCGTCCAATCATAATTGTCGTTGTGTTGTTGCACGTAATTGCAAAATCCGGATTCAAAATCGCACGTAACCGGGTCCCCACCATTGTTCACTGAAATGCGGAACGGGGAACGGTGATAGATCACTGACATTGAAAGGTCAAAGAGAACATTATAGGCCGGTCAATCTAGCTCATTTTAGGGCTTGACCCACCACAAATTGCAAAAGAAACGATTCCACCTGTATTCATTCAGGAATGACCCCCTAAACACCATATTAAGAATCTCAAGGAATCTAAATAGGGGAAGGGGGTCAAATATGCTAATTTAAGCTAATTAGTAGCCAAATATAGGGAAACAATGACTTTTGTTAAAAATCATCCGAATAAGTCAATCAAAGTGTCTAATCATATGTTTTCAGTATCCAGGAAACCAATGAAACCATTCTTAACGAGAAAAAATATGTTGCATCATGAATAATATGCAAATTAATCACCAATTTTTGCCGATTTTTGGGTCAATTTGGGATATTTGTAATTTTCGTGAAAAATTATCCTGTTGTGAACATTTATGAGTCTAACCCTATGTTCTTAGGGTCAAGAAAACCAACGAATATGGTTTTAAGACAATAAAAGGCATTGCATCATGGGAAATATGCAAATTACCCACAGCAATTGCCGATTAAAATGAGAACGTCTAGCAATAGAACGTTTCAGACACAGCATATAAATGCGTATCAATATATTATACAGCATTTAAATGTCTTAGTCACTCACAACCTGGTAAAAAGTAATCCAGTCATTGTTTTCAGGGTAAAGCTAGCTTAATTAGCTATTTATTTTGCATTTGTAATGTTATCATGGGAACGTCCACATTTTCACAATTACTGACGGCTTTTAACTGGACCCTTTTCTTGTCATCTAGTCGTCTTCATCTTCATTGTCAATGTCAATGTCGACATCACTCATTACAAGTATTTCAATGTTAGTGCAACTGAGACTCTCACAGTTGCTACAGGCAGAAGAACAGAGAAGGCCATGCCTCAGACATGTGCATCGAAGTGTGCTGCACCCTGTTTTACACTCGCATCTGAACATCTCAAGCAATTTGCTTTGTGCCGCCGGCATGTCTGTTGTGTTTGGCAACAACTGTCCCCATACTTCTTCCCAGCCCCACTCGGATGGCTCAAGGCCCGACACATCTCCTTTCCGCTCCTGCATTTGGAAGAATACTCTCAAGCTATGATATCTAACAGCAGCTAATGTAGGGGGCAAATTCTTTGCCTCTACTGCTTTCGAACCCTTTTTCACCTTATCACAATAGCGTTTGTAACGCAAACTGTTCATATCATATTTTTCTGCTCCGTTAAAGAGGCATACTAACGCTTCCTATCCCGCCTTAGTGATATCCTCATTGGGATTGTTCTTATTGCCACTGAAAACCTGTGCAAGTTAACGGAAGTTTGCATTCTTTATGCTCATTTTTAGTGGTCCGGCTTTGCCAAGTCCTTGTAGTCTTGAAGTTGAGTCACATCCCAGTATAGCATGAATAAATAAGATGTGTGAACACACATTCTTGCCAAGTGTGGCTTTCGTCTTCTTTATGTCCCAGACTCTATGCTTGGTGGAATTTGCCTTGGGCTCTGGTCTAAAGAAGATGTCATTTGAGTTGATATCCGCATGATGACATAGCAGTACCAGTAAATCAGCGTCGTCACCAACAAGGACAGAATTGATTGATTTTGCAGATTCAATAGCTGCATCAACTATCATTGCATCTGCATCACCCTCCGCATGAATTGTTGTGCATCCAGCCATTTCTAACATATTGCTGAGCATTTTGAGGAATTGCTGTTTGTTCGTCTTGTTTTTTAAGAAGTTTTCCTTCTACATACAGAGGATTGTTTGTCCGGTGAAGATGACAGTTGTCCCCGCACTTTCGATCAGCCTCTCTTCTGGAATACTACAATCACCAAAGCATCAGAACCGGTTGCAAGCTGTGTCAAATATTTTGTCCTGAGATTAGGTGGGTTTCATTTGCAAATGAGCTTCCTTGGCAGTATCGCCTATCTGATGGCAGGCTCTGGTCTGCAGGAATTGTTGAAAACTGTGTACGCTGCCAATAGTGTGAAGCACATCCTAACATGCAAGGCAGTTTCACGGGCAATTCGAGGTCACTTATGATGTACGGGGCATTGCAAACAATGCTGTGATTCATCAGTATCTATATAAACTCCATATGTCTGCACTTCACGATCATCTGCACAAGTTGACAAGGTTAGATTGTAACCATTTGCAACTAACATTTTCTGCAATGCCCCGTACAACAATAAATGTCCTCGAATTGTCCATGAAACTGCCTTGCCTTTTAAGATGTGCTTCACACTATTGGTAGCGTACACAGTTTCCAACAATTCCTGCAAACCAGAGCCTGCCATCAGATAGGCAATACTGCCAAGGAAGCTCATTTGCAAATGAAACCCACCTAATCTCAGGACAAGAGATTTGACACAGCTTGCAACCGTTTCTGATGCTTTGATGAGTGTAGCCATCCAGACGAGAGGCTGATCGAAAGTGCGGGGACAACTATCATCTTCACCGGACAAACAATCCTCTGTATGAAGAAGGAAAACTTCTTAAAAAACAAGACGAACAAGCAGCAATTTCTCAAAATGCTCAGCAATATGTTAGAATGGCTGGATGCACAACAATTCATGCGAAGGGTGATGCAGATGCAACGATAGTTGATGCAGCTATTGAATCTGCAAAATCAATCAATACTGTCCTTGTTGGTGACGACACCGATTTACTGGTACTGCTATGTCACCATGCGGATATCGACTCAAATATTTTTTTTTTTAGACCAGAGCCCAAGGCAAATTCCACCAAGCATAGAGTCTGGGACATAAAGAAGACGAAAGCCACACTTGGCGAGAATGTGTGTTCACACATCTTATTTATTTATGCTATACTTGGATGTGACTCAACTTCAAGACTACAAGGACTTGGCAAAGCCGGAGCACTAAAAATGATCATAAAGAATGCAAAGTTTCGTCAACTTGCACAGGTTTTCAGTGGCAATAAGAATAATCCCAATGAGGATATCATTAAGGCGGGGGAGGAAGCGTTAGTATGCCTCTTTAACGGAGCAGAAAAAGATGATCTGAACAGTTTGCGTTACAAACGATATTGTGATAAGGTGAAAAAGGGTTCAAAAGCAGTAGAGGCAAAGAATTTGCCCCCTACATCAGCTGCTGCTAGATATCATAGCTTGAGAGTATTCTTCCAAATTCAGGAGTGGAAAGGAGATGTGTCGGGCCTTGAGCCATCCGAGTGGGGCTAGGAAGAAGTTGGGGGACAGTTGTTGCCAAACACAACAGACATGCCATGCCGGCGGCACAAAGCAAATTGCTTGAGATGTTCAGATGCTAGTGTAAAACAGGGTGCAGCACACTTCGATGCACATGTCTGAGGCATGGCCTTCTCTGTTCTTCTGCCTGTAGCAACTGTGAGTCTCAGTTGCACAAACATTGACAATGAAGATGAAGATGACTAGATGACAAGAAAAGGGTCCAGTTAAAAGCCGTCAGTAATTGTGAAAATGTGAACGTTCCCATGATAACATTGCAAATGCAAAATAAATAGCTAAATAAGCTAGCTTTATTCTGAAAACAATGACTGGATTACTATTTACCAGGATGTGAGTGACTAAGACATTTAAATGCTGTATAATATACGCATTTATATGCTGTGTCTGAAACGTTCTATTGCTAGACGTTCTCATTTTAATCGGCAATTGCTGTGGGTAATTTGCATATTTCCCATGATGCAATGCCTTTTATTGTCTTAAAACCATATTCGTTGGTTTTCTTGAACCTAAGAACATAGAGTTTGACTCATAAATGGTCACAACAGAATAATTTTTCACGAAAATTAAAAATATCCCAAATTGACCCAAAAATCGGCAAAAATTGGTAATTAATTTGAATATTATCCATGATGCAACATATTTTGTATCGTTAAAAATGGTTTCATTGGTTTCCTGGATACTGAAAACATATGATTAGACACTGTGAAGATGTAATCAACCATCTTTATCTATGGTTAGCTTAATCAACCATCTTTCTATGTGACTCGGTTATGCTTCTATAACTTCATTGTTCCTTTTGACAGGAGTAATTGATCAGTCTACAAGGTTTGACATCTGACCAATAGTTAATAGACCAACTTCCCTAAGGCAGTTGGGAGATTGTATATATACTGGACTGTTTTCATATCAAGTCAGTTACTCTCTCGGGTGACTTATGCACATCAGACCAGTCACTCTGGTGACGTGAGCAGGAGCAGACATGTTGTTAGGAGAACAACAACTGGGGTTTTATGAAACATGTACATCTCGTAATAAACAAGTATAAATGTATTATTGAGTTGCTACTTCGTTACATACTCAGAATTGGCGCCGAGACCTAAGGATCTGAAGAACTACTAACCACTATACATCATGAGGCAACGGGTGAGTGAATCATTTATACACTTTGAAATTTGTTTCAGGCTGACATATGGCAGATGGTGAATTAGCATTGTCTTTTCTGAATTTAACAGAACAACTAACAAATTATAGTTTAAATAAATTGTCAAATGATATACTAGTTTTCGATGGAGATACTTCAAAATTTAAGATATGGGTCAAATCAATTGAAAAATGCGCTTTAATAAATAACTTAAATGAAACTAAAACACCACTTTTGGCATTTAAATATAGTACAGGTTACGTTTCTGATTACATTTTGCGACTTTTGACTACAACAGTTACTCCTAAACCTAATTGGCAGCAATTAAAGACAGCACTATATGAACGGTTTTCAGAGATAACAGACAGTCATATTCAGTTTTCAAAGTTAAGCAATATTACGCAATTCGAATCAGAAAACATACACGCATTTGCAGAAAGAATTTTGAGTTTGCGTGACGAATCTTACAAAGGTTTTGAACAATGTACGTCTTTAATTGACCACCAAACTGTTGGTATTTTCATTAACGGTTTATATAATGAAAATTTGAGACAGACTTTGATCAGAGCTAATCCAATTAAATTTCAGCAAGCCGTAGAATTAGCTGCAAATGAGATATCAATTCAAAAACGCTGTGAACTTAGAAATAGGGGTTTTCAGTCTTCGCGTAATTCTAATAATGAACATAGAAATTTGGAAATCTTTTGCACCTTTTGTAAGATTTCAGGACATGAATATAATTATTGTAGGAAAAGGCGTGGACAAATAAATTCAGTAAAGTACAAATTTGATAGGCAACATACTAGTTTAAACTATAAAAGACAAAACACACAAATTCAGTGTTGGTTTTGTGGGCGTAAAGGTCATATACGTGCAATATGTGTCGAATACTTACGTTTAAACCCTTTACAACCCTTTGTTCCAAAATATCGGAAACCTCGTGTTTGCCTCGGAGCTTCTGACACAAGAAAAATAGGAAATAATGCGTTTAATTCTCATTTAGATAATAAAGAAATACCAAATTCATGTGTTTTCAAGATAGGTAATACCCCTCTGAGATTTTTAATCGATACAGGAGCATCCTTCTCTCTAATTCACAAACGCATTTTTAAAACTTTCAAATCAGTTAACTTAGAAAAATCTTCAATTTCACTTCAATCTGCCTCTGGCGATGCAATAAGGGTGTTAGGAACTGCCAATTTAGATGTCAAAATTAATTCACTAATGATCAACCATACATTCATTATAGTTGATAATCTTTCTAGAAATGCAATTATAGGCAAAGATTTCTTATCGGCAAATTCCTGTCGAATATATTTTGATTTAAATTGCATAAAAATTAAAGATACTTATGTCTCTATGCAAGACGATCGTTGTATAGCCTCTATTGTGCGACTAACCAAAACAGTACAATTAAAACCTATGACTACATACAAATTGCCAGGAAAACTAAAACAAAATCCCAGTATTTCTAATGAAGGAACTTATGAAATTTCTAGTATAGAAAATTGTTACCTTGATACAGAACCACATCTAAAGCTTTCAAATACTTTGGTGACACTTTCTAATTACCGTAGGGTACCAATTATAATATCAAACCTGTCAAACAAGACTATATCACTTCATCGCGGATGCGTTGTGGGTAAATTACATCAAATAGATAAGGATCATGACATTTCATTGATAGACCGGCCGCAAGTACCGCCGAGTTCATCGCATAATATCTCTTCAGTCGAGTCGGTTAATGAAAATGTTAATGTTCCAAATATACATAAAGACAGGTTAAATACATTAATTTCAAGTTATAATGATGTATTTTCAAAAAATGAATTTGATCTAGGAAGGTATCCATATGGCTCTGTTGCTATAGAGACCAAAACAGATCAAGTGATTAGGCAAAAACCTTATCGAATTCCATTCAGCGAAAGAGAACATTTTAAACAAAAAATTAATAAAATGCTTAAGGCAAATATCATACGTCATTCACACTCAGAATTTAATAATCCTTGTATTCTGGTAAACAAAAAAGACGGCACCAAGCGTCTTGTAATTGATTTCAGAAAAACAAACCAGATTATTAAGACTACGGCTTATCCACTGCCTCGTATCGAAGACATCTTAGCGTCCTTAAATGGAGCAAAATATTTTACTTGTCTAGATCTTTCGAATTCGTATCACCAAATACCAATTAAAGAATCAGATCAGAAAAAAACTGCATTTTCCACTCCATTTGGATTTTTTGAGTGGACAGTTTTACCACAAGGTTTAAATATTTCAGCTGGAAAGTTCCAATCAATCATGTCCTCTGTTATTAAAGGATGTGAAGAATTTGTTTTTGTTTATTTAGACGATTTCCTTATATACTCTAAGACTCTTGAAGAACATTTCCGTCACATAGAAGAAATATTTAGGCGACTGAGAGCTAATTGTCTTAAGCTTAAACTTAAAAAGTGCGAATTCGTTAAAGATAAAACCAATTACCTTGGACATGAAATATCAGCAGAAGGTATTCGACCTAAGGCTGATAAAATTAAAGCTCTTAGACAAATTAAAACTCCACAGAATGTTAAGGATGTACGATCATTTTTAGGTTTTGTCGGATTTTATAGGAAATTCATTCAAAACTTTGCTGAAATTAGCCTCCCATTGGTAAGATTAACTAAAAAGAATGTTAAATTTGAATGGTCTATTGAATGTCAAAACAGTTTTGAGAATTTGATCACTCAATTAGAGAAATTACCACTGTTACGTCACCCAGACATAAATAAACCTTACATATTATATACAGACGCAAGTGATTACGCCATAGGCGCCGTTTTGATGCAAAATTTAACAGGAAAAAAGGGAGATGAACTACCGATATTCTTCCTTAGTCATGCTTTATCGAGAACTCAAAAGAAATACTCCACGATTCTTAAGGAGACTCTTGCAATTACATATAGCCTAAAAAGACTTGATTGTTACTTGCAGGGATCAAAATTCGTAATTAAAACAGACCACAAACCTCTAACTTATTTGTTATCCTCAAATTTCGATAATAAACTTCTACAAAGATTTGCATTGGAAATTTCATGTTATGACTGTTCAATTGAATACGTACCTGGAAAATCTAATATAGTAGCTGACTTTTTGTCAAGACAAGTTAAAGGATCGACTTTTGATTCAGACACTGATATTATGACAGAACATAATAAAGGAACTACGATTAATGTTATTAATAGCCAAGCAATTAATCATGATGAATTAACAAAATCATATGAAGCACCAGAAACTATACCAATTACTACCCCAGAAAATTTAGTTACTATAGACATGAAAAAAGAACAGGAATTAGATTTAGATCTCAAGAAATTAATAAAACGAGTGCAGACGAACTCTTTAACTAAAGCTGAAAATAGGAGATTTGTTATGATTCAGGACATTTTACATTACTTGTCAGATAAGGATATTTACCCTTGCCCAAGAATATATGTTCCTAGTCAATTAAGAGAAATGGTTTTAATTGCATATCATAATATAGGACACCCTGGTGTGAATAGGATGTTTAATGCTGTGCGAAAAGCATATTACTGGCCCAATCTCTTCAAGGATATTTACACATTTGTAAAGAAATGCATAGCCTGTCAAACTGTCAATCTTAGAACCATAAAATCACCTTTACAAGATCAGATAATACCAAGCTACCCTTTTTCTGACATTTCATGTGATATAGTCGGACCGATGGCTCCCACAGCTTCAAATAGCAAATATATGATAGTATTTATGGATGAACTTTCTGGTTATCCGGAAATAGTGGCGTCACCTACGGCGACTACAGAAGACGTTGTTAACGCATTTTTCGAAAAGATATTCTGGAAATATGGCTCTCCTTTATCAATACTGACAGACAACGGGTCCGTTTTCACCTCTAAAATGTTCAAAGATGTTATGCAGGAATTAAATATCAAACATCGTAGAACTGTCACGTATAACCCCCAGGCTAATGGAAAAAATGAACGTTCCCATAAAAGTTTAAATGCCATTCTATGTAAGCTTACTAGGGATAATCCGATGGATTTCGATATTGTACTAGAACAAGCCCTTGCTGGCATCAGGTTTAATCCATCAGAATCGGCTGGACATAGCCCATTTTTCATTGTATTTGGTCGAGACCCAGTACTACCTATTGATTCACTGTTAGGAAAAAGGTTACCTTATGTTGGCACCGAATTCCATAAAGAATTACTACAAAGAAATCACGAAATTTACTGTGATGTATTCAAACAAATCACTAAATCAAGAAGAAGGCGTAACAGATATGCCAATAGGAAAGCCCAACAAATAGAATTCAATGTAAATGACCCGGTCTATTACAAAAATTTCCAACGCACTTCTAAGACATCCCCTCAATGGATTCCATACTACCGAGTAATCGAATTCGATGGTTCAAAACAATTAATACTTAAAAATCAATTAGATAACAAGATAATCAAATGCAATGTTGATCAAGTTAGAAAGGCAGAAATTGACGAGTGGACTCTTCCTTCCACTAAAACTATAAATCCAAGACCTGTTCGAAATTGCAGATATGTTATTCCTCCTGAAATTGTTTCAGAGAGCTCTGATGATAATACAGATTCAGATAATCAAGATTTAATTCCAAAACGTAAAGTTAAAATGACAAAGGTAATTAACAAACATAATAATAGTTCTGAGTCCTCAACCAGTCAAGAAAGTGAAGATAATATTCCACTAAGTAAGTTACAAGCACGTCTTAGGCGTTTAGAATACGAGCGTATTCACGGTACAGACATACACAATGAGAGTGAGATGTCAGTTGTTAGTGATCAAACAATCCAATCAAATATTCCCGATCAATTGTCTATGTTTGATGACGAGTCTTTGTCAGCTCCGTTAAGTGACATGGAGATTGACAGATGTTAATTAAGATTTAAGCAAAAATTAAGGTAAATCAGTTACTTAATTAGGAGTTCATATTATAAGCGTACTAGCTAATTATATAATATTGTGAGAAGATTTGAGCGAGATTTAGGTTTATACCTATTAATTAAATAAGTTAATTAGAAGATAAATATTATAAGCGACTAGCTAATATATAATATTGTGATGGTTATTCACACGTAAAATAGAAACGCGGTTTTTATAACAGGACTTAAAAGTTAAAAATATGCGTAAATAAATAAATGTATTCTTGCCTATAATGGTTCCAAGAAAATTGTTGTGTATTAAATGCTAATGTAAGAATTTGACTTAATCTAGCATATGGAAGAAAATTCCAAACGCCTCTAATATGAGAGGGAATCGAATTACAATTATAATGTAGGAAAGGTATACCTGTGTATATATAATATAACGGCCATTTTTATCGTTTTTCAAGTTCGTTATTGGTTTAAGCGTGTTATTATTAATATATCATATTTAATTACATCCGTTAATGACAAATTGCTAACTACTAGTATCAATTGACACTCATATTTGTTCTTTTGCACATTGCTAAGGCATCACTATTAATTCATTCCGTTAATTCAAGAATAAGACATGCTATTACACCTTGCTAAGAGTCAGCTAAAAAGCATTGATTCGAGTGTAAGATTCACTGCCACCTCGCAGAAGGCCAATGAAGCAGCCATTACGATTGTTCCGGAGAAATTCCTCTTTTGTCGGAAGACCTCATCTAATCTAGTGATCCATTCCATGATGTTTCCATTATACACATGTATTCAAAGGCACTATTCAAAGGCACTACTATACAGATGAATATATGCCACTGAAGAATTACATAATTTCAACCATAAGGATCTCATTTTCAACTTTGAGAAAATGACAATATTTCTAACTCCTTATATGCTGGACTTATACCGTGATACTACCTTTTAGACTGTTATTACTACTAATCTACGGAATGAATAACAACATTTCAATCAACCCTATGATAAACATATTGTGTGGACTTCGTCATAAAAGGACTACAACCACAACTATTTCTGATACTACAACTACAACTGTGTCTGGTACTACAACTACAACTGAACTACAACTATTTCTGATACTACTACAACTACTGATGTTACTACTTCTACTGATGATTCGCCGTAAATAACAATAATTCCACATGAGTTCAAATTACTCTGGATACTACGAAGTGCTAAGAAATACAAGACTGTTTTATCGATGTTAATCATTGTACTGTTTGGAAAAATATTTATATTGTTACCTTGTTGTATTGACTATTTCACGTTCATTTCTACATTATCAATTCCTACTTATTCAGTACAACTATGTTAATACAGTGTTCATGTAATTGTTTCTTTTAAATTGCAAATACTCAATTCACTTGAATAAGTGAATGACTATTGTTTTCGGTTATCTACATAACCATTTATTAATTCAAAATACTTGTATATGTTCTTATTAAGGACAGGTTGTCACTGCAAGGTCTTAGATCTTTCTAAAGAATTCCTATGTAAAATTCTTTATATTATCGACATGGAAAGGTGTGAAGATGTAATCAACCATCTTTATCTATGGTTAGCTTAATCAACCATCTTTCTATGTGACTCGGTTATGCTTCTATAACTTCATTGTTCCTTTTGACAGGAGTAATTGATCAGTCTACAAGGTTTGACATCTGACCAATAGTTAATAGACCAACTTCCCTAAGGCAGTTGGGAGATTGTATATATACTGGACTGTTTTCATATCAAGTCAGTTACTCTCTCGGGTGACTTATGCACATCAGACCAGTCACTCTGGTGACGTGAGCAGGAGCAGACATGTTGTTAGGAGAACAACAACTGGGGTTTTATGAAACATGTACATCTCGTAATAAACAAGTATAAATGTATTATTGAGTTGCTACTTCGTTACAACACCTTGATTGACTTATTCGGATAATTTTTGACAAAAGTAATTGTTTCCCTATATTTGGCTACTAATTAACATAAATTAGCATAAATTAGCATATTTGACCCCTTTCCCCTATTTAGATTCCTTGAGATTCTTAATATGGTGTTTAGGGGGTCATTCCTGAATGAATACAGGTGGAATCGTTTCTTTTGCAATTTGTGGTGGGTCAAGCTGTTAATTTGACTGGCATATTAATATGAGCCGTTCCGCGAGAAAAACCAACATTTTAGACTCTGCGTAAAGTATCGACCCAGATCCGTCTAAGTATGCCGCGAAGGCTAATTCAGGTAGACGCATTTCGCCTCCAGTGGATTTTCTTTTTTAGAAATCATTACGCTATACCTCTATCCCCCTGAGACGAAACGTGTAGGCCCGGATTAGCTTGCGCGGACTGCGCAAGCTGATCCGGGTCGATACATTACGCAGAGTGCATAATGTTGGTTTTCTCGTTGAACGGCTCTTATCTGTAATTCAAAATGAGATACACCAAACATTAGACAATCAACTTTCTAAACTGTAAACTATCGAACATGTCGCGCTAATGCAGTCAGTAAACACCATTGACTGTTGTTCGAAAAGGTTTGGGAGTTAAAACATCGCTGCCCTGTGTAAAATAAATCCCAAGATTGGCAGAACTTCAATGCGGCTAGCGTCATTCGTCTCCGACAGCCAGTAGGTCAACAGTTCTATCAGGGAACGTAACCAGCTGGGCATGAAGAATGCCGTGTGGGTCACTCACTGGCAGCGACTAGAACGTGGATAGTGAAGCTGGTCGCTATAAAATAACTGAAATACAGTTATAAGCGGCATACAGAATCCGCCGTGGTCGATTGGTAAGCGTCAAGGATTTGAAACCGGGTATACCAGGTTCGATCCCTGATCAAGGCACTACGGTCATGGTGGAGTGCCCTTGGTCAATGTACATTTCCTAGCGTAGTACTGATTTGTCTACCCAGGGATCACGAATAAGTGAACTGCCGCCGTGTTATAACATAAATAATGTTGAAAAACGGCTTAAAACCCAAATCAAACTAAAATAAAAACTCCCTTAAACATGAATTACCTTGGTTTTGTTTGCATGGTATTTGAAGAGGCAAGATGAAGAAATTCTATCATGTTTAGTCTAAACTTATTTATTTTACATCGATTGTGAAACAAGCTTTCAGCTTATATTAATCACGCTCGATGTCTACTTCCTGCACGTAGACTTAACCTGCACTCGCTAACTTTGTGTGGAAAAATCCCATAGTCAGAACCAGCTCATCACGAGACTCGAACCCGGGACATTTGGTAATAGAGGCTGACGCTCTACCTCTGCACCAATGTCTTCCACTATACTCAGTTTTAAAGTCGTTTATATTCCCTGACGGAGGTTGAACTCTGATATCCCTACCCAAAGAACGTCACACAAAAAATAAGATATTATAATGCAAAATTTCTTCTTAACTTAAAAGTATTTCGAGGGCTTGGCGTGAAACGGTTGTAACTAAAATTGGTATTTCTTTACCAAGGTTAATCACCTCACTATAAAGTTTTGTTAAGCGTTAAATAATTTTTCTTGGTAAACAATGGAAATTTAGGTGCCATTGCTCGTTCTGAGCAATGGCACCTAAATTTGCATTGTTTACAAAGGGGTCAAAATTGCCTCTAAACCAAGGTTTTCAAAATAGGTTTTTAGATACAACCGTTTCACGCCAAGCCTTCGATTTGTTATATGAAAAACAAGAGATTTGCACTCAGGAGACGATTTATTCTAGAAACATCGGTTGGTTCGTACAATTGTGTTATAAATTGTAGTTACGACCGTTTTGCGTAAAGCCAACGACATGCGATTAAAGAAATGAAGATCTACTCACACAAAAATCTCGACCATTTTCCCTGGACTGTTATGAGCAGGGAACATCCTGTAAAATCGAAACATAACTTTACCCTTTCCCACATGCATACGGGTTCGAACCACTGTTCGGACAACATTGTTTCTGACGTTTGACAGAAGTCAATGCTATATACGAGTCATTCGTCCTCCACCAATGGACTAAGAGTACATGTTGAAAAACCAATTGCTTGTAAATAGTGTTGTATGATGTGAGGAAGCCAGGAAACACATGGGTACGTAGTTCATGTAGTTCATGTAGATTTAGAAACCAGATACGCTTTCAATATATCATGATATCTTCAGCACGATCAGACAAATATTGACAAAAATATGGCCAAATGTAGACCAGCACAGTTATAAGTTTTATTCATTAGGAGTGACATTGCGTTGGCTAATCAAGTCACTAAAAGGATGCCTGAATATTCCCGGGGTTTAATTTCGTAAAAATCCAGGTGAGACACAACCCTCTCCCGCATCAAAACAATCTGCAGCAGTTGATGACGTTGAAAACATCTATGCAAAAATTGAAAAAACATTGTGGCAAATGGAGAACGTGCTCTTTATGGACAATTTCCCCTTTTGTGAGAAAGTTTTCAAAAGTCGTCTACTGCAGAGACGTCAATTGCGTCTTTACGTGGGAAGGGGTTAACGCGAGAAGAAATTCTGTTAACATAATGCTAAAGTCGACATTAATATATGAGTACTAAAATACATTCTTTACTTTGACAGTCAATGGAAATATTTTGTGAATGGTCCTTGAAGTCTCTTTCAACAATATTTCAAGTTAAATCGCGGTATTTCCTGGATAAATTACCAGCACTACCGGTAACAGTTATCCCTATACCGGTACATCAATCGTAACTCTAAATATATATCGTTTTATTCTGGTTAATTTATTCATTTATTTATTTATTGGGGTTTTACGCCGCTTTCAACATTATTTCAGTTATATCACGGCGACAGTTCACTTATTCATGATCCCTGGGTAAACAAACCAGTACTAGTCTAGAAAATGTGCCTTGCCCAAGGGCACTCCACCATGACCGTAGTGCCGCGACTGGGGATCGAACCCGGGACACCCAGTTTTTTCGAAATCCCCGACGCTAACCACTCGACCACAGCGGATTCCTTTATTCCGGTTAATGTTATTTGTTTGACTACGAGGGATCTAGGATTGATTGAATGGTGTTTTACTCTTTCAGCGCCAAAGGCAATATTGAGGTTTTTGCAAACAATACTGATTCAGGCGAGTCAGCTCGTAACGAGCTGTCTCACCTGAAATCAGCATTGTTTGCGTTTTACTCATCAAAATAGTCCAAAACTGTTATTACATGAGAAATGGAGACGCCCGATTTTGAACATTGAAGAGTCTACTTTAAACAATTCGGCGCTGAAAGAGTTAATTCCTCTTTCAACAGTACTTCAGTTACAGATATCACGTAGTTTTCTTGGAATACCAGTACTACCGGTATCATTTATCCCGACCTCGATGCATCCTTCGTAATACTATCCTAGCAACCCTCGTGTACCAGTACTACCGGTATCATTTATCCCGACCTCGATGCATCCTTCGTAATACTATCCTCGCAACCCTCGTGTACCAGTACTACCGGTATCATTTATCCCGACCTCGATGCATCCTTCGTAATACTATCCTCGCAACCCTCGTGTACCCGTACTACCAGTATCATTTATCCCGACCTCGATGCATCCTTCGTAATACTATCCTTGCAACCCTCGTGTACCAGTATTACCGGTAATAGTATTATGTATTCCGACCTCGATAAAACCAGTCGTAATATCAATCCTGAGCGCCAATGAGGGAAAGTCATATCTAGTATGTTTAAAGGAATTTTGTTTGACATGACCGGGGCTCGAATCCTGATATCCCGCTTTCCATGTGAACGCTTAAACCACTAACCACATAGAGTGGCGCGGTGGTCATGGTGGAGTGCTCTTGGGCAAGGCACATTTTCTAGCCTAGTACTTGTAAGTTTACCCAGGGATCATGAATAAGTGGACTGTCGCCGTGATATAACTGAATTAATATTGTAAATGGAGTAAAACCCCAATAAAACAATGAAAACCAAATAGACTGTAACAAAACTAACAAATTGATGTCCAAAACCATCTCACCGAAGAACAGACTTTTCGATGGTGTAGTGGTAGAATGTTCGCCTCGGTCTCGGGGGGGGGGGGGGGGGGCAGCGGGTTCGATCCCCCAGCCGGGTCATACCGAGGACTTTAAAGATGGTAGCAATGGCATTCTATATCCTTGGCATCTGGATTGTGGGTTAGCATAACGACTAACTCGCCGATGTTAGGATAAATGTTTTGGGAACTAATGCATAAAAAAAACCGATGTGATGTAATTGAAAGATAAATGTTGAAGGCTGTGTAAAACACCATGCAAAACCCCCAAACTCACCGAATAGCAGGTAAAATAAGCCGTGTTTCTCTGACATGCTGTTCGTTAATCCCGTGTCCCAATATTTCACTCCATGATATTGAGCCTATAAAGGTACAACACTATGATCTGTATTGTCCATAAAAGGGATCCCGACGAGTGTTTCAGTTTCCACCGAGAAAAAGCCGCGGATAGGCACCTACTTGATGGAGCTACAAATCCAACATTTTCACAAAAATTACATCAAGCAATACACAGCAATTGTCTGGGGAGAGGGAAAAAAGGTGAGTCTGCACAATCATACTCGTATCCTCGTTTATGTTTTTAAATTATTTTGTCGATTCAATTTTAGTCCGTATTTTATGTGACTCGGCTTCTGTACTACATCTTGAAAAAGCCGCGTTAAGCGAAAAAGGGTCTTGTTTCATTCACTTTCTGGCGTCATATAAGGGGATAGGGTCGGGAGTTGAAACTACCGAGCTACACTTATATTAAGTGTCATCGTAAGAAGTTACTTCTGTGGCCGGACAGTAAAGACTCTGGTGAGACCGCGTGTGCGCGCGCATACTTGCCATCGTCTTTACAGTTCGCAGGTGACATGTGACCGATTTTCGTCCGAAACACTTTACATCTATGTAGTATCACCACTAAATTGTGTCATGTTTAGAGGTGACCCAGTCGAGTGTCAAATGGTTATGTATTTCCTTATCTATCCAGAAACCTATCATCCAATTTAACTATTTCCCACATACAACAAATCTGAAGAAATATCTAAGCAGAAATATGAAAACTCTTTGTAATCAAAGCGCTGAAGGCACTACATTTGTTTGGGTACATAAAACTGTTCAAACATTTGCCTTTGCATAGATGTGTGATTTATAAACTATGCATTGTTTATAAATATTACAACTTCGGGTAAAAGAATAAATGACATTTTAGTTGTCTATTAAAATAAATCATGAGACATACATGTGAATATTATATTGAATTTCCAAGTTTCAAAAGACATGTAAAACAAATGGATAACCATTATGGCCCCGACTCACTCATTTAAATATTTACTAATTTTTGTTACAAAAAAAATCAGAATTGACCAAGGGTTTTCTAAAATCTTACTCAAAAGCTTCCTGCTTAACAAGAGATTTTTCAAGTTTTCACTATAGCCATATAAGGCCAAATAGCCCTGCCCCCTGGCGGCCATGTTTTTCGACCAATCAACATGGCTTGGAGGAATCTGATAGATGGTCTCCCAATGAACATTTCTACAAAAAGAATTGAAAATTGGCCAAACACATTCGGAGGAGAAGATTTTTCAATTTTTTACTATAGCCATATTAGGCAAAAAAGCCCCGCCCGCGGCCATGATTTTCGACCAATCAACTTGGCTGGAAGGAATCTGATAGAGGGTCACCCTAGGAACATTTCTACAAAATTATTGGAAAATCGGCCTGACACTTTTGGAGGAAAATATTTTTTTACACTATAGCCATATAAGGCAAAAAAGCCCCGCTCCCTGGCGGCCAAGGAACACTTCTTTAAAATAATTTGAAAATCTGCCAACCAGTTTGGTAGAAGAAGAATTTTAAAGTTATTTTATTTTCGTTGCCATGGAAACCATAATTCTGCATGAATCACAAACATTTGAAGGAATTCTGGTGAGGTCAATAAGAGGATGCTTTCTGTGAAGTTTCATCCCAATTGACCCACTCGTTACTGAGGAGAAGATGTTGACGGACGACAGATGCCGGACAAAAGGAGATCACAATAACTAACTTTCAGCACTTCGTGCTCAGGTGAGCTAAAAAAGAAACATCTATCCAAATGAAAGAGTAATTGAAATCATGTAGAAAATATTGTGGAAAAAGGCAGTACTAATATTTATATGAGCACTTTAAAAGAAATATGCTTCAGACTTCAAAGGCTTTTTGAATTCATTTGCATTATAAGAGGATTAAATGCTCCAGAGAAAACCAATACCTGTGCCGTCCGCATTTTACTCTACAGTATACACCTAAGCTAGCCGCTGTTTCCTTTAAAGGGTGTTTAAGCTTGCCAAATCAATTAAGGATGCGTGACCATACACTGTTAATTACCAGTGTGTACGAGTGTCATTCCAAACAAATTATAAATGTAACCCCTTTTCCCAATAAACCTATCATATACATTTATGTATTTGTAACTTGCCGGGATGTGTCGATACCGTCATGGTACAATGTGATATATGCACAAATTGGTTTCACAAATCTTGTGTTAATGCACCTGTGGATATTTCGACCACAGATGCGGACTTTAATTGTAACTTTTGTTAATTATTTGGCTATTATAATGATAAGATATGTGATTAAATTGGCAACATTTATGTTTTTTACTTATAACAGCCTTCAAATACAAATTTGGTTTATACGACGGTAAAGAAAGGTTATGGGAATTAAGAAATTGTTTAAATAAGCAAATTCTCCTTTTCCCACAATGTTTTCAATATATGTTGCTTTTTACTGTTTACACAGCAAGAAAAAACCATTTAACTTATTTGTTATAGATTAGTATTATTGTTGTGTATATATTTATAATTACTAGAAACAAATTAAGATTAAAAGTGTTGTATATATATATATACTTATTGTTTATTTGTTATTTAAATTGTTCTGCCCCTTCCAAGTACCCTACATAATAGAAAGGTGCATGGATCATTTGCCTCGTAGTATGGCACATGGAAAACTGTTGAAAGTTACAAAGTAGAAAATGAAGAGGCCAAACAATAACTAGAACCCATGACCCTTCGATCGATTGTAAAGGAGAGGATATAATTGAAGCAAAACCTAGTTACTAGCAACCTCTATTCTTGTATAAAATGGTTTCTGGCTCATTCAGACACATTTTGAAACCATTTTGATAAAAGGAGAAACTACTAATATTCTGCTGCAGGAGAGGTTAAAAACATATTGGAAATAATATGAACAAATCTTTGTAAATGAAACTACATGTATAATAATAAGAAAGAGTTGGAGATATTTTTAACCCTTTCCCTCATACGACAATTCTGCAGCAGACGATTTTGAACATATTTTGTCAAAACATAGACAATCTCTATAATTAAATGGATAACCTTAGACTAAAAAGTGGGAACTATTGTGGCAAACGAAGAAATTGCTCGTTTTGAGCAGTTTCTTCTTTTGTCACTATGTTTTCAAAAAGCCGTCTGTTGCAGAGGCGTCAGAAGGGGGTCTATATTAGGGAAAGGGTTCATGTTGTTGACAGAGAAATTTACACAATTATAACCCAGAGCCATATACATGAAATGTTATTTTAGGTCTCCGGTTCAACCAAAATCAGTTCTGCTTATATACTTTCGTAACCGTCTGCTGCAGATTTGGTCTATGGGTGAAAGTTTTAAAAAGACAATTAATTTACAGGTTTATTTTCATATCTTTTCAATACGGGTTTAAAGACGCCTGCTGTATTTTCATACTCTGAAAGAAAATACGTTTTTCTCTTGCGATCAACATTTAATCCGTAAGATAAACTTTCTCTTTTAGACAGAGTCGAAGACCAGCCACAAGAAAGGTGAAAGGCACAAAAGGGAAACCAGCTTCTAATACACTTCCGCTTCCCGATGCTGCGATGCTGAGCTGAGATTCGACTGCGAAAACTTTTAAAAGATGACGTACGATTTGTTATGGCTTCAACTGTCAAACAGAGCAGCAGCAGAGACAGGTCCACCGAATCTAACTCCAGTTCAGGCAGCGGATCAAGCAGCACGAGCGAGGAGGAGCGATTAAAAAAACTATTTGAAAGTTGTGACGAGGATGGTGATGGTTTGATTGACAGGTCAGGTGCTTTTTCGTTTAACTCTTACCGGAGACCTAAATATGTGTCTCTGCTCTTACATAGCTCGTGGAACAGGGGACAACATTAGGAGATCTTATTTGCATATTTGCCTTTTAACCCAGCCAACCTAATGTCTTTGAGTACAGTACTCAAGTAAGGATTTTAGAATGTAAAATACAACTTTTCTAGAGAGAACTGCTGCAGACAACCTTTAGTTTAAAAACATGATGCAGATCTTGTTGTATGTTGAAAATTACATCATTTGCAACATACAACAAGATCTGCAGCAGGCGACTTGAAAAACATGTGTGCAAAGATTTGGAAAATCTATGAATGAAAAAAGTGTAATAATATGAGTATAGGTGCTACCTATTTCGGGTAAACATTTATTAGGATGGGACTCCCTATTATCGGTGTACTTACGTTTTTTTCGAAAAAAAAATAATAAAGCAAACTTAACTGTATATCATATCCAGTGTCACTCATTCCTTTATATGTTCTTGTTAATTAACTTACACAAAATAATCATTCACTTCTGTGCAAAGTTCCAAAAATTGTGTCCATCCGCACCCATTTTGAAATTGACATTCAAGGGAGGCAATCACTCACCGGTGTAATTACAAAAAGCATTAGTACGGTGGTCCAGTTGTATCAATCCTTACAAGATTTTGATATTTAATGTGAAAATGACTATCCTATAAATCATTTGTCACTAGAACAATTATATTTAATTTAAATGTTAATTTATTAACTGTTCCAAACTATGAACTTATTTACACGATATTTTCAGAATCAATTTGTTAAATTTTCTTTTTGGCACAATTTAATCATATTTTCCAAAAATGACCCTTTTCTTTGTTATTGTGTTTTATATCGGTTTTGTGTTTACCTTGGTATTCGTGATAACACGGTATTCGTAGAACCTACTATATATGTTGTGATCGGTGAATAATTCCCCGCGATCTGCAGTTAACCCCTTGCTTGCAGCACGATCAGTTATTTACATCAATTACGAGTCCTACCGACCTAAGCAAAGAAAATAAAAATCATCATCAGGTTAAGCTTATATTTAACTTTAAAATATAGCCAAGATTTTACATCCATGAAAATATGATGACAGGTACAACAAATAATCAACTTGCCCTTCATAAAGTACTTCAAATAAAACGATTCCATAATTCACGGAACTACATTTGTGACAAGCCAAACTAACGTTTCCTATAATTTCTGTCGTTTTCCTTTTTGGTTCATTCAGTTTAAACTTATTTATTTTACATCGATTGTGAAACAAAAACAAAACAAAAATCCCAAAGTCAGGACCCGCTCATCACGGGACTCGAACCAGGGACCTTTGATACAAGAGGCCGACGCTCTACCTCTGCACCACTAATAGAATGACGTCATATTACAGGAATTTGGATTTATAACTTCCAGAATGTCAAAGGTCAAAAAACCCTTACAAGTTTTATTTGAACTCGTTTTAGAAATAGACGACGAGTGTTATTAAACGGAAATTATCACACATAAAATTACTTGTGCTTGTTCCTTTATCGAGTACGTATTATCATATTTAATTATTTTCTGTATTCAACCAAAATCAGTTCTGCTTATATACTTTCGTAACCGTCTGCTGCAGATTTGGTCTATGGATGAAAGTTTTAAAAAGACAATTTATTTACAGGTTTGTTTTCATATCTTTTCAATACGGGTTTAAAGACGGTATTTTTTTTTGTTTCGATATTTTCTTTTCATCCAATCAAAACGTAGCACTGTAGCAGAATCACGACTGC
The DNA here is from genome assembly GCA_031761405.1 of Serripes groenlandicus. Classification (NCBI taxonomy): domain Eukaryota; kingdom Metazoa; phylum Mollusca; class Bivalvia; order Cardiida; family Cardiidae; genus Serripes; species Serripes groenlandicus. The sequence continues at coordinate 48,466,597 of JASEVX010000014.1, read as the reverse complement.
ATCGAAAAATCCATTCTGGACACAATTTTTGGAAAGACGGTATAGCAAAATTTTGAAAAGTTCATACACATTACCTATTGACGGGAAACATCGCCGGCTCCGCCGTCGATTTGTTTACTCGTAATATTATTGAATGTAGTCTAAAGCATTGTGGAAAAAGGAAGAATTACACATCTTATTTTGTTTTTAGCTCGACTTTTGGAAAAAAAACCTGGCGTGGTCGTCCGGTTAAAGTTTTTTGTTCAGCTCAGCTTTTTTCTGTTTTCTATCAGTCGAGCGTCTGTGCCGTACGCGGTGCTCTGCTGTGTTGTCTGCTGCTGAGGCGTCATAAATCCTCTTTATCATATATCATTATATGGGAAAGGGTTAAACCTTGCAGAGCTCTAGGTAAGGAAGGTATTTCATGTTTTGATTCTAACGTATCTGCAGCAGACAATATTTCTAAACACAGTTATTATTGCTCATAATAAACAATTTCTCTGTTTGGAGAGCTCTAGATAAGATTAAGAAGAGTACAGTCAAACTTGCGATCAGCAGCCACCCAAAACTGGCTGCTTAAGACAGGTGGCTGCTGATCACAAATGTCATGACTTGGTCGGATTTGTTCAAGTTTTGTCAGTTCACATAATATTACATGTAACTGTTAGGAATAGTCATTACATTACAAATAGTAATTTGTCTTTATAAACTTGTATTTAAACATTGTTATGAAGATTTGTAGCTTTTTTCTATCAAATATATCATTTTGCTATCTATTATTTAGTATAAACCGTCTTTTACAACTAACTTGACTATCAAATATTTTTTTACTTCACTTTGAAATTCACCGAATAACGTATCCGGAATAATTAGCGTCCGATTCTACCTCTACTTGCATACAATTTTACTCGATAATCTTTAGATTTAAAATGAAAATGGGAATCTAAATTGACTTGGGGCTTCTAAGTGGACATTAACTTTCATTTTAACACATAAATGTACTGTCTTTCGGTCTAAAACGCTCATAAATATCTTTTTCAATTTATCAATTTTGCCCGACATCGTAAACAAAAGAAACCAAAATCGCAACTTCTTGTTGATGCATCATGCTACTATCATTCGGTACACGTCGGCTGTTTTCGGTACCCTAGATCTAACATGTAAACAGATTACGCGTATGAAAAAACCCGATAATGTGATTGTAACCTGTATGTATTAAACACCGATAATTTAACACCTTGCGATCCAAGTCGTGTGTTGATTGACCGTTGAACACAGTAAGATTACAGTTAATCTCGACCAATTAGTGTGGCCGCTGGCCGCGTTTCAAAGGGGACCGCTGATCAAGGCAGTTTATAGAGTATAATTGGTTGGGAGGGATTTAAAGTGACCGTTTAACGCCGGTGACCGCTGATCGCATGTGACCGCTCACACAAGTTTGACTGTATTTCACATGCTTAAATCCCTAATTGACCCTCAATACCTATGTTGTAGGTACTCAAAAAATTTGCCTAACCCGGTAATGTATGTCGTTAACCCTTTCCCTCATATAGATGCTTTCTGACGCTTTTTGAAAACATAGTGGCAAAACGAGCAATTTCTCCTTTTGCCACGATGTTTTCCACTTTTAGTCATAGGTTATCCATTCAATTATAGAGATTTTTTTGTCAAAATAAGTTGTCTGCTGCAGAATTGTCGTATGACGGAAAGGGTTACGAGAGATATTGATGGGAAAACTCCTCCTTATGTCCTCTCTCCGACGCAATGTTTGAAATCCTTTTTATTCTAAACTTGTTCCATAGTTTTTACCAAATGTTTTCGAATTCTTGTCCTTGAAAAGCTGTAGAATAGGGCAGGGATTCTATATGATATATATAGTCACTGAATAGGGATATATTTTATCTTTTCAAATCCTTGTCTACATTGTGTGTTCTCCATAGAATTGAGACATTAACAAAAATGGTTAAGCACAATACAGGGTTAAGCCTTTCCCACACACAACAAATTTGTAAACGAGAGTGACAAAAAACTAAAAAAAAACATAAAATACAGATTAATTGTTAAATAAAGTTGAAAACATTGTGGCCCAAGCTGAAATTGCTCATCATGAGCAATATATGATGAGCAATTTCACTTTTGGCCAGGATGTTTTCAAAAGTTGTCTGTTGCTATTGCGTCAAAATGCGTCTGCAGGTGGGAAATGGTTAAAAATAAAATGATCAATAAGATATTGTTAGCTTAAAAACCAGATATGATTAACAATGTAGTTTTTAGCCGAAAGCATTTCACTTAACCCTTCCCCTCATACGACAATTCTTTTTAGAGTCATAGGTTATCCATTCAATTGTAGAGATTTTCTATTTTTTGACAAAATGTGTTCAAAGTCGTCTGCTGCAGAATTGTTGTATTAGGGAAAGGGTTAAATCCTGTTGTGAGAGTGGGTGCTGTCTTTGAGAATTTTTCGACACAAACGGCGCCCATTACTGGTTACATACATGTTAGTCTTCAGGAAGCTGACATGGAGCATGATTAATATTTATATAAGCTGAAAGCTTGTTTTGCAAATGATGTAAAATAAATAAGTTTAAACTAAACTAAGCCCCTGTTGCTGAGTCGGTTTCACCATGCCCGGCTGTAGCTTTTACAGGGTCTCTTAACAGAAAAAACAGGTAAACCATGGAAAAACCATGGAAAAGATGCTGTTTCACCACGGGATCACAAGTTTGTACCCCAGAATGGGCAGATCAGACCAAATTCACCAATGTCTTAGTTAATTTAAGTTAATATGACAAGTCAGTGTCATTCGTCTTCCGCCAAAGGTTTTAGTCTATATATGGAAGAGCATCCTATTGCTTAAAAAGAATGTTTGGTATTATTGAGAGAAGTATCAGCATGAGGAAAGAAATGCAAGCCACCCAGAATTGATAGGCCTTAGGGCTGCAGAAAGAGAGAGATTTAGAGCTTCTTTTTGAAGAATTAAATAGCTTAGTCAGTAATGTGATTGTCGCAGGCTGTCAATCCAGGGGTTGTGAGTTCGAATCCTGGTTCGGCCAACTTTCTTTCCGACGATTGACAAAAGTCAATGCGTCATTCGTCTTCCACCAATGGGCTAAGTCTATGTGGAAAAGCAGCCAGTTGCTTGGAAAGATTATTGTGTGGAGTACTGGTGTGAGAAAAACCAGGAAATGCATGAGTAGGTGAACTAGCCGCCGTGATATAACTGAGAAGTTGTAAAAACGACGTTAAACCCCAATCAATCGTTAAAGAATTGAGAGTTTAAAGAGAAAGAACAAGATAATATTTTATGAAAGTGTACCCAGATGTTACTGCAAAACAACTTGGGTCATATTAATGTAAAATTACCAAAATGTTAAAAATGGCATTAAACCCCAATAAATCAATTCATTCTGTTTACAGGATAGATTTGGGTCAGATGTGTAAACAGTTGGGACTTGAAGAATGGACCAGTGATATTTTAACACAGCTTGGAGTGAATAGTGCATCGAGGCTTTCGTTTGATGACTTTCTGAGGTTTAGAGGACAGGTATGCCTTGTTTTGTTCAATTCTTTCCCTCATATAGGCACTTTCTGGCACCTCTGCATCAGACAGCTTTTTGAAAACATGGTGACAAAAGTAGAAATTGCTCAAAACAAGCAATTTCTCCTTTTGCCACAATGTTTTCCACTTTTAGTCATGGGTTATCTGTTCAATTATAGAGATTTTCTTATTAACCATCATTACCTCCATCAACAGACAAGAGTACATAACTCTGTCATGTTTTTAGATCACCTGAGCCAAAGGCTCAAGGTGAGCTATTCTGATCACTTTTTGTCCGTCGTCCGTCCGGTGTTAACTTTTAGCTTTAAACATCATCTCCTCCCAAACTCCGTGGACAATTTCCGTGAAACATCACAGGACTGTTCCTCTGGTTGGCCTCTTTCAAAATTGTTCAAAGATTTAAATTCCATTGAGAACTTTGGTTGCTGCGGCATCAGAAAGGGGACAAAATGTCCAAACTTTAAAAATCTTCTCCTCCGAATCTGCATGTCAGATTCAAATATAATTTGGTAGTAATGTTCCTTGGGTGACCCTCTATAAAAAAAAACATGGCAGTCAGGCGGCATCAAAAAAGGGGCAAAATGACAAAATTTGAAAATTCCATTTTTATGAAAGTGCTTGTCTGATTTTAAGAAAATATAATACGAATCTTACTGTAATGATCCTCTATTTAATTTGTTTAAGCCGTTTTGATTGGGTACACAATCATAGCAACCAGGCGTCATCACAAAAGGGGTAAATTGAACTTTTAGCTACAAATGACAACCAACTCCTACCATTCCAATAGACCAATTTCCACAAAACATCACAGGAATGTTCCTTTGGTGGTCCTCTTTCAAAATTGTTCAAAGATTAAAATTCCAATGAGAACTTTGGTTGCTGCGGCATCAGAAAGGGGACAAAATGTCCAAACTTTAAAAATCTTCTCCTCCGAATCTGCTTGTCAGATTCAAATATAATTTGGTAGAAATGTTCCTTGGGTGACCCTCTATAAAAAATTGTTCAAGCCATACTGATTGGCCAAAAAACATGGCAGTCAGGCGGCATCAAAAAAGGGGCAAAATTACAAAATTTGAAAATTCCATTTTTATGAAAGTGCTTGTCTGATTTTAAGAAAATATAATATGAATCTTACTGTAATGATCCTCTATTTAATTTGTTTAAGCCGTTTTGATTGGTTACACAATCATATCAACCAGGCGTCATCACAAAAAGGGTAAATTGAACTTTTAGCTACAAATGACAACCAACTCCTACCATTCCAATAGACCAATTTCCACAAAACATCACAAGAATGTTCCTTTGGTGGTCCTCTTTCAAAATTGTTCAAAGATTTAAATTCCATTGATAACTTTGGTTGCTGCGGCATCAGAAAGTGAGAAAAATACCCAAATTTTAAAATCCTTTTCCTCCATAATCTACTTGTGCGATTGCAAGATAATTTGGTAGAAATGTTCCTTAAGTGACCCTCTAAATAAACTGTTGAAGCCATATTGATTTCGTTGAAAAACAGGGCAGCAAGGCGGCATCAGGAAAGGTGCAAAATGACAAAAACTTTATAATTCCATTCTTATTAAAGTTCTTGTTAGATTTCAAATTATAAATGGCCTTTACTGATAAGCTGTTTCTTGAGAAGTGTCCACTCCTTTGCAGTTTCATTTGCACTCCCTGATAAAATTTTCCCAGATATTTGCAGTTAAATATTTGCTACTAATTTACTATCAATTAGGTGATCAATTTAGGGCCATCTTGGCCCTCTTGTTTTAAGAATTATGGCCCTTTTTTTATTTAGAATTTTGGTTTAGTTATCATACCAAATAAAAAAAAAAAAAAATCAATTAGAGATATAGCTTAAACACTTACAAAAATCTTTTTACCATTATTACCTCCACCAACGGCCAAGAGTGCATAATTCAATAAAGGTTTTTTTGCATTTCTGACTTCTCATTGTTAAGCTTATATATAAAGTTTCTACCAAGGTAGCATGAAACAGTAAACACTTCAGAGTTTGCGGTAAATACACTGTACTAACTTAAGTTGGATAAGCTTGTCAGCACTGTGTCGCTTCAGAATCTAAGACGCAGAATGACCGAGATGCCCTCTCTCATGCAGGACACGCATCTCGCGGTTATTTCACTTTTCCTGTGAATGACCGATTAACCCTTTCCAAGATATAGATGCTTTCTGACACCTGCAGCAGATGACTTTTGAAAAATTGAGATTTTCCATATTTTTTTCTATACCTTTTTAAAGTCAACTGCTACAGATTGGTTGTATGTGGGAAAGGGTTAAGTACGATTCCACTACATGTATAATTAATTTTAACCTGGTTTGCTGTTGACATTCCTAATATGTTTTCCCAATATTTTCTACCAGGTATTGGAAACTGAGATACAACAGACTCTTGTAGAGGACACAACTTTAATAGAAGACGCGGACACAGGGATTGATTTGACCATGAACAGACCGGGGAACCAGGTCACATCGTGGCCTACCATGAGTAGTGATAGTCTAGGTAGGTTAAACAGGGAACCAGGTCACCTCATGGCCTCTTCAAGTGTGAAAGAAAGACATTTATCAAAGCAAGCAATTTCTCCTTTACCTAGTCTAGTTCCATGTTGCCATTTCGTTATTAAAAATAAAACTTTTAAATTTTTAGTTGTTTTGATAAAAATGACCTATTAAAATTACTGTAAATTTAAATATTCAATCAATTTTTTAATTGTAGATAAGGCATATATCAGGGCAAGATTTAAGCAAATGCATGTATCACGAATGACAAAGCAAACTTAACCCTTTCCCACATACATAAAATTAGCAGCAACAACATTTACTCAAATCAAAAGTATGGAAACTCTCTATATTAAGCCTTTCCCACATAAAGACGCTTTCTGGCACCTTCTGCAGCAGACAACTTTTGAAATCATTGTGGCAAAAAGAGGAATTGTTCATAATTTGCAATTTTTCCGTTTGCAACAATGATTTCAACTCTATTTAATAATCATACTATTTTTTTGTAGAGATTTTCTATATTTTTGATTTGAAAATTTAGAAGTCATCAGATTTGTTGTATGTGGGAAATGGTTATTGAATTTATTTGAAAACTATTTAGCAAAGGGAGAAATAGTTCATTATAAGCAATTTCTCCTTTTGCCGCAATGTTTTCAAAAGCCGCTTCTGTAGAGGCGTCAGAAAGTGTTGGTATGTGAGAAAAGGTTAATTGGGTTTATATACACATATTTTCAGGAGCTGTGTCGGGTCGCCCAGACAGTTTAGACTATGACAGCGGGGCGAGGGACTTACAGAGCCCAGAGCCCGTGGTAAGCCTACAGAAACTGTTGGAATCCCACAACCCGGGCTTGTACTTCCAGGTGAAGGAAAGCTGCAGTGAGTCCCAGGACTTCCTCGATCTCGCAAATAGGGTGAGTACCATTTGACTTTAACCCCCCTTTCCCACATACATCAAAACTATATATATATATGTGCAGCCGACAACTTTGAGAAGAACTAGACAAAAACACAGAAAATCTCTCTTAATGAAGGTATAATTACTAGATAAAGTAGAAAACATTGTTTCAAATGGAGAAATCGCTCATTTTGAGCAATTTTTTCCTTTTGTCACAATGATTTCAAAAGTTGTCTGCTGCAGAGATGCAGGGTTGCCAAAATGTTTAGTTATAACAGATGAAATGAGATAAGTAACCGATGAGGCTTGGGGTCAGGTCAAGGGCAAATCCCTGGTTGGGGGCCCAGTAGTCTATTTTGATTGTTCGCATCCTGTTACAATGCAATATGTAACGGCGATATATTTAGAGGTTCAAAGGGGAGCAAAACTTACAGATCAAAAACAGATTTTAACAGATAATTTTGATCGGCAATCGGTTAATTTTGAAAACCCTGAGAGATGTCAGAAAAGGTCTATATGTGGGAAAGGGTTAACACATCTGAAGCACATGACTTTTGAAAACATTTTGACAAATGTAGGAATTTTTCCCGTGTTGTTTTCTACTATATTCAATTAGTAAACTTTAGTTAAACCCTTTTCCATTTACAACAAATCTGCAGCAGACAACTTTGAAAACGTTTCGGAATAAATATGGAACATCTCTTTAAATGAAAGTGTAATTATAGATTAGAGTTGATGCAGACGACTTTTGAAAACTTTGTTGCAAAAGAAGAAATTGCTTATGATATGAATTTTCTCCTAATTGCCAAAATGTTTTCAACTTTATTCAATGGTTATACTATTATTATGTCTCCCCCTATGTAAAAGGGCTACATATCGGTTTTGCTTGCATTGCTGTCTGTCTGTCTGTCTCAAATTGTGTCTGCTCTATTCGAGCATCCTGTTTCAGTATAACTGACAAACTGCCATAGAGGCGACTTATGTTTTTGTTTCAAAAACACCCTTCTTGTTTAAAGAGATTTTTCTTCTTTTATTGCTAGATGTTTTCAATGTCCTCTAATGCAGATTTGTTGTATGTGGGAAAAGGTGAATGACTAGTTTTTTAGCGTGGTAAATAGTGATAAGAATATTCAATACTGTGTATGTTTATATTTCAAAAATCTCTGTCCAGTCTTTATAGCTCAGTCGCTAAATACAAGACATTAAGACACCAATATATCCCTCGATACTACTATACGAGACAAAGCATGTATAAATTTATTAGGCTTATCCAATGTGAGAATGTTAAAACTTTGTATAACTTAGCAAAATGTGTGATATGTGCTCAAAAACTAAGAACATAGACACTCTTAAATCACCACTCTTGTATTAACTTTAATACGTTAACGTTATAGTTGTTTTGTTTGAGTGTGCATGTGAGCGTATATATGATATTTCTGCATTATTTTCCATTTTTGTTATTTATCTCAACTTTGTATTTGCATACTCACACATGATAATGTTATTTGTACGACGATTAGCTATGTTATGCTAAAGTCTAATAAACTATTCTGTATTCTGCTAAAAGCGAGGACAATCAATTCAGGGACATGAACTCAGGGTTGGGCATAATTCTTTTGAAATCTGTGTGGCAAAAGAAGAAATCCTCATATTAAGCAATTTATCTCCTTTCCACAATAATTTCAAGTTTGTTCAATAATTATACTTTTACTTATAGAGATCAGAGCTATAGATAAGGGTAGTTTTGCTTGTTCTAAAATTCTTATTTGACCCTCTAGCCCTATGTTGTGGGAATTCAAAAGAATTGTCCCATAAGAAGTCTAATAAACTATTCTGTATTCTGCTAAAAGCGAGGACAATCAATTCAGGGACATGAACTCAGGGTTGGGCATAATTCTTTTGAAATCTGTGTGGCAAAAGAAGAAATCCTCATATTAAGCAATTTATCTCCTTTCCACAATAATTTCAAGTTTGTTCAATAATTATACTTTTACTTATAGAGATCAGAGCTATAGATAAGGGTAGTTTTGCTTGTTCTAAAATTCTTATTTGACCCTCTAGCCCTATGTTGTGGGAATTCAAAAGAATTGTCCCATAAGACGATTCTTTTGAGTACCCACATCATAGTGTTTGGATGGACCATAAGATTAAGAGAAATATTGTGGAGAAAAGAGCTATCTACTCCTCCTTGTCTAGACCTCTGAGAGATTTACAATATTTTTGCACATAAATCAAATCAATCTATTCAAATATTGCCACCATTGCCGGTCAGGAGGCAGAATCATTTTGATGATGAAACTAACAAGATCCTTCAGATATATCTATACAGTCCAACCTGTGTTTAAAGACCATCCATGACAGGAGAACAGTCTGGTCTTTGTTCACAGGTGGTCTTTGATTACAGGTTCATTTATGCTGAAAATGAGTAATTGGGAAAATAAAAGTGTTGTTGATATAGACAGGGAATTCACTAAACAAAGGTGGTCTTTAGCAGAGGTTTTACTGCAGTTTGATAAATAAATAATCTTCTCTGCCTAAGTGTTGGAGCATCTTCCCGAAGTGCTGAAGATTGCAGGTCCAATGGCCGCCTTGGTCATACCCAAAAGTAAGGGCTTTTTTCCTTGACACTCAGAATAATGGGGTTGGCAATATGACTGACTCTCTGGTGTCAGGCCAAAGCAGATGACTTTCAAAAGCATTGTGGCAGTAGGAGAATATGCTCATAATAAGAAATTCGATTTTTGCCACATTGTTTCCATCTCTCTTTAATTATTATACTCTCATTTTTATTAGAGATTTTCTGTGTTTTGGCCCAGATGTTTTCAAAGTTGTCTGCTGTTGCTTTGTTGTATTTGGGAAATGGTTAACCCCTTCCCTCATATAACAATTCTGCAGCAGACAACTTTGAACATATGTTGTCAAAAAAAAGAAAATCTCTATAATTGAATGGATAACCTATGACTAAAAGTGGAAAACATTGTGGCAAAAGTAGAAATTGCTCATTTTGAGCAATTTCTTCTTTTGTCACTATGTTTTCAAAAAGCTGTCTGCTGCAGAGGCGTCAGAAAGTGTCTATATGAGGAAAAGGGTTAAGAGAAGCTTATGGAAGTTTCACCATCTCATAGAGGTGACAATTGCAGCAGACAGCTTTGAAAACATAGGTAAAGAAGAAATTGCTTTAAAACAAATTCTCCTTTCCCCACAATGTTTTAACTCTTTTTCCACATACGGACACTGCAGCAAACAACAATTGAAAACATTATGGTTAGAGGAGAAATTGCCCATAATAAGCAATGTCACCTTTTGCCACCATGTTTTAAATTTTAAACCTTTTACTGGTAGAGATTTCTCCTGTTTTTGCCTAGAAGTTTTTTCAAAGTGGAAAAGGGGCTTATCAGAGAGAGAGCTATTGTACTAACTACATAGATGTTGGATATTTTTCTAATATGTTTTCAAGCAAGGGGAATCTTAAAAGTTTCAAATCAAGCTAACAGTTATAGAATAGGAAAATATACATTCAAAGGGAGATAAACCCTTACATAGTTGTTAGGGTTTAAGTGAGTTGTCTATCTTGATATTTTAAAAAAGAAAATCTCTTTTGGTCGGCATCCTTTACTTTTACTTTAAAATTAATTGGGTCACTTTCAACTTAACTTAACAAGAATATTGCTTTGGTGGCCCTCTTTTAAATGTCATAACATAATTTATTTCCATGGAGAACCCAGATAGCATTAAGCATCAAAAGGGGGTAAAACAACCACATTTTCAAACTCATCTGCCCAAAAATGCTTGTCAAATTTAACCCTTTCCCACATACAACAAGTCTGCAGCAGATGACTTTGAAATAATCTGGACAAAAATATGGAAAATCTCTATAAATGAAAATATTATATTGAATATAGTTGAAAATATTGTGATAAAAGAAAGAATTGCTCGTTGTCACAATGGTTTCAAAAAATTGTCAGCTGCTTAGCCTTCGGAAAGCGTCTATATGTGGGAAAGGATTAAAGATAATATGATAGAAATTATCCTACAAAGTGGTTCAAGCAAAATTGATTGGTTTAAAAACATGACCATCAGCCGTCGTTGAAAAATTCTTGTTCTAAAATTGTTTTACTGATTTTAAGATAAATTGGAGAGAATTTTCCGTAGGTGAACCTCTACAACGATTGTTCCAGTCATATTGATTGATTGAAAAAAAAAGCCTATCTGTTCAATAAAAATGATAAAACTTAAAAATTCTTCTTTTCTGAAACTACTTGTCTGATTATACGAAGATATCACAGAAATTATTCTTAGGTAACACTACAAGACTTCTTCAAGTCATGTTGTTTTGTTAACCCTTTCCCTCATATAGACGCTTTCTCACGCCTGTGCAGCAGACGGCTTTTTAAAAACATAGTAACAAAAGAAGAAATTGCACAAAACGTGCAATTTCTCCTTTTGTCACAATGTTTTCCACTTTAAGTCATAGATTATCCATTCAATTATAGAGATTTTCCATTATTTGACAAAATATGTTCAAAGTCGTCTGCTGCAGAATTGCCGTATGAGGGAAAGGGTTAACCCAAATCTGCAGCAGTTGACTTCATAAACGTGTTTGCAAAAATATCTCCATCTAAAAGGCTTTTATCATAAAATTAAGTTGAAAACGTAGTGGCAAAAGGTGAAATCACGAGCAATTTCTTCTTTTGCCACAATGTTTTCAAAAGTCGTCGTCTGCTGCAGAGGTGACGGAAAGTGTCTTTATGTGGGAAAGGTTTAAAGAAAGTGGCTGCTAGTTATATAGTTTGTGTCCAGGATATTTGCTGCATACAACATAAAGAGGATTTATATCGCATAATAATATTAAATCAATGTGACCTTGATCTTGACCTTTGACTCACTTAAAAAACCCAGAACTTAAAGTAATACAGAACTGGTGGATTATTACTCTTTATCACTCATTTCTTTAACCCTTTCCCTCATATAGACGCTATTTGACGCCTCTGCAGCTGACAGCTTTTTGAAAACATAGTGACAAAAGAAGAAATTGCACAAAATGTGCAATTTCTCCTTTTGCCACAATGTTTTCCACTTTTCGTCATAGGTTATCCATTCAATTATAGAGATTTTTTATGTTTTGACAAAATACTTTCAATGTCGTCTGCTGCAGAATTGTTGTATGAGGGAAAGGGTTAAACAACTTTGGTAGTGTACTGGTAAGAGTGTCAGTCTTCAGAACGGGAAGGAGATCAACGTTCGATCCACAGACTGGTTATACCAAAGACTTTAAAATTAGTTGCTTCTCCTACCTGACCCTTATGGTTGCTGGTTAATTGATACCAGCTGTACTGATAAATCTACCAGGGATATGCCATAATATTGTTGAAAGTAATGTTAAAGCATTATAACAAAGTTTGGAAATGATTGACTTCATTCCCTAACAATATCATCACAAAAGTTATTTTTTTTGCGAACTTTCATCATTACAAAGGCCGCCTCAGTGGTGCATTGGTAGAGTGTCTGGCTTGACTGCAGGAGGTCGCGGGTTTGATCCCCAACTGGTTCATACCAAAGACTTTTGAAATGGCAATAATGGCTGCCCTACTTTGCACTCAAGATTGCCAGGTAAGAATCAGAGAGAACTTGCAACCCACCCAGGAAACACCGTATTATAACTTGTTGAATTTTATGAGGAATCCGCTGTGGTCGAGTGGTTAGCGTCGGGGATTTCGAAACCGGGTGTCCTGGGTTCGATCCCCAGTCGCGGCACTACAGTCATGGTGGAGTGCCCTTGGGCAAGGCACATTTTCTAGCCTAGTACTGGTTTGTTTACCCAGGGTAAATAAGTGAACTGTCACCGTGATATAACTGAAATATTGTTGCAAGCGGCGTAAAACCCCAATAAATAAATGAATTGTTGGAAGTAGCATTAAACCCCAAACAATCAATGAATTCATCATTACATGTGTAATAGTGTGCAATGTGTCCAAGCTATTTTCACCCAGAACCGTTTCCCATATGATACCATATGCCTTCTGATGTCTCTGTAGAAGTCGACTTTTGAAAACATGGCAGAAAGGGAAATTGCTCATTCCCTTTTTGCCACAACTTTTTCAACATATTTAACATATTTTTGCGGAGATCTTTACAAAGTCTTCTGCTGCAGATTTGTTGTTAAATTTCCCTAACACAGAATGACATTTGATACTACTGCAGCTGACAACTTTGGAATATATTGTGGAAAATAATGGTCCATAATATGTATAGATGCAGATAAGACTGAACTGGTTGATTTTGATGACTAATAATGATTTATGGTTTTCCTTTGAGTTGAAAAAACATGAAACAATGAATCAGAGGATTTTAGTCACCATGGTATCCTTTTCCCTTATATTTCTCCTTCGAAAGAAAAACACCAGAGCTGAAAACCTTGTGTTAGTTAGTTTTATACAAATTGTCTGTACATTTCCCACATACAGCAAAGATGCAGCAGACGACTTTAAAAACAGCTTGGTAACAATTTGAAAAATCTCTGTAAATGTTTTCAAAAGTCATTTGCTGCAAATGCTTCAGAATGCGTCTACAAGTTGGGAAAGTGTTTTTACATAATTATTTTCCATATTTTTGCCCTTGTAAGCTCATAGTCAATTGCAGCATATTTTTTGTATCAGCAAAAGGGTTAATTTGAGATGTTCATTTGCATAGCCCTTTCCCTCATACGACAATTCTGCAGCAGACGACTTTGAACATATTTTGTCAAATAATGGAAAATCTCTTTAATTGAATAGATGACCTATGACTAAAAGTGGAAAACATTGTGGCAAAAGGAGAAATTGTTCTTCTTTTGTCACTTTGTTTTCAAAAAGCCGTCTGCTGCAGAGGCGTCAGAAAGGGTCTATATGAGGGAAAGGGTTAATTTGAGATGTTCATTTGCATAAACCTCCCAACACCAGACGGAAACTGTGTTTCTTTTCTCTTGTTACAATAGAAACATATACATGTAACCATGGAAACATTACATGCCTTTATTTGCATAATTCTCTCTATTCTGATTTCCTGAAGATCTGTGATATAATGTATATATCTATTTCTTTTTATACACCCATCTTTACCCTTTCCCAATAACAGATGCATTCTGACGCTTCTGCAGCAGACGACTTTTGAAAAATTGTGACAAAAGGTAAAATTGCTCATAATGTCAAGTATTTTTGTAAGAATTATGACTCTTTTTAGATCACCTAGAGCCTGTGAGATATTCTGATCACTTTTTGTCCAGCGTCCGTCGTCCGTCGTTAACTTTTAGCTTTAAACAACATCTCCTCCTGAACCACTGGACCAATTTCATCAGAACTTCCCAGGAATGTTCCTTTGGTGGCCCTCTTTCAAAATTGTTCAAAGATTTAAATTCCATTGAGAACTTTGGTTGCTGCGGCATCAGAAAGGGGGCAAAATGTCTGAACTTTAAAAATCTTCTCCTCTGAATCTGCTTGTCAGATTCCAATATAGTTTGGTAGAAATGTTCCTTGGGTGACCCTCTACAAAGTTTGTTCAAGGCATACTGTTTGGTTGAAAACATGGCAGTCGGGAGGCATCAGAAAAGGGGCAAAATCGTCCGTTGTAAATTTTTAACTGTAAACATCATCTCCTCCTAAACCAAAGGACTAATTTCATCCAAACTTCACAGGAATGCTCCTTTGGTGGCCCTCTTTCAAAATTGTTTAAAGTTTTAAAGCGACTGAACTCTAGATACCCTACTGTCGAAAAAAAAAAAAATCCAATTTTAAGAAAATAAGTGTTATTTTTGTATTTGGGGCATTAAAATATGATAACTGACATATTACATACCCCTATAATCGATGAGATTTTCTTGTTTTCGATACTTTTTCCATCTCAAATTCTACCCTGTTAGTAACGGGGTAAGTTTATAAATAGCTTTCGATGCTTTTAATCTCATTCATCACGTGACTTGAAAAGTCGTCATGTGAATTAAAGAGTCGTCACATGACCAATGAAACATTTTTATACCATGAAGGTTTTGTGTAAAATCACGAGGAGCTCATGCAATCACAAACAAATCTCTATGACTACTGTCGTTCGACTCCGCCAAACGTGTAAATTGTGTATAACTCTACACGCCTGTCAGAGTGAACCGTTATATAGTTATATCAAGTGATCGTTGCAAGGTGCCCGTCTGAAGGATTCCGTGGTATTTTTAAATAGGAAACCCCTTCATCGAGACAATTGAAAACGGCCGAGCCCTGGTAGCGACGCGGGCTGTCAATCCAGGGGTTGTGAGTTCGAATCCCGGCTGGGCCAACTTTCTTTCCGACGATTGACAAAAGTCAATGCGACATGCTCCTTCGTCTTCCACCAATGGGCTACGAGTAAGTCTATGTGGAAAAGCAGCCAGTTGCTTGGAAAGATTGTTGTGTGGAGTACTGGTGTGAGAAAACCAGGAAATGCATGAATAGGTGAACTGGCCGCCGTGATATAACTGAGAAATTGTTGAAAACGGCGTTAAACCCCAATCAATCAATCAACAATTGAAAATGACTCAAGTTCACTTTATTGATAAAAACAATACATTTTCTATGGTTTTACTTGGATAACATAAAAAATAACAACATTTAGGGCGAATTCGATTTTTTTTTCCGTGCCATCTGGATTTCGGTCACTTTAAATTCCATGGAGAACTTTGGTTGCTGCGGCATCAGAAAGGGGGCAAAATGTCCAAAGTTTAAAAATCTTCTCCTCTGAATCTGCATGTCAGATTCCAATATAGTTTAGTAGAAATGTTCCTTTGGTGACCCTCTACAAAGATTGTTCAAGGCATACTGTCTGGTTGAAAAACATGGCAGTCAGGATTTCAAGTCCTTGTCTGATATTAAGAAAATTTAATAGGAATCTTACTTCAGCGATCATCTGCTTAATTTGTTCAAGCCATATTGATTATGGTTAAACAATCATAGCAATCTCGCGTCATCACAAAAGGGGTAAATTGAACTTTTAGCTACAAATTACAACTTTTACCATTTCACTTGACCAATTTCAACGTAACTTCACAGGAAAGTTCCTTTGATGGTCCTCTTTCAAATTTGTTCAAAGACTTACATTCTGTGTAGAACTTTTGTTGCGGCATCAGAAATTGAGAAAAATACCCAAAATTTAAAAACCTCCATCTCCATAATCCATTTGTCAGATTCCAAGATAATTTGGCAGAAATATTCTTTGAGTGACTCTCTACAAAAACTGTTCAAGCCATATTGATTTCGTTGACAAACAGGGCAGCACAGTGGCATCAGGAAAGGTGCAAAATGACTAACTTTATAATCCCATTCTTATTAAATTTCTTGTTAGATTTCAAGATACAAATGGCTTTTACTGATAAACTATTTCTTTAACTGAGTGTCCAGTCCTTGCAGTTTCATTTGAACTCTTGATCAAATTTTCATAGATATTTGCAGTTAAATATTTGCTTCTATTTAACTATCATTCAGGTGATCGATTTAGGGCCATCTTGGCCCTCTTGTTTTAACTTATAAATAATATGATAAAGTACTTCAGGTTATGTTTTCTCTATCACCCAAAATGTTTTGTTTTATTGTCAAGCAAAAAACAGTTGAGCGTGCTGTCCTCCAACAGCTCTTGTTTTTACCCTGGTCTCGTGGGCATTGCACCTATGGAGGACAAACCCACTGCTTTCACTCGGAGTACTGTCTCTTTTGGGCTTAAATAGCTACTGCCGAATAAAAAATTGATACCTCAAAAAAGTGATATTGTGACATGTAATTAAAAACTTTGTGGGAAAAGGAGAAATTGATTGATTTAAGATATTTCTCCTTTCCCCATAATGTTTTTAGCTCCACTGGCTTTCGCCAGTCGAGCTTATGTCATGGCGAATTGTCCGTCGTGCGTGCGTGCGTGCGTAAACTTTTTCCTTTAAACAACTTCTTCTCACTAACCACTTGGCCAATTTGGTTGAAACTTCATAGGAAGCATCCTCTCAATGTCCTCTCTTAAATTCCTTCAATTTTTTTTGATCCATCCATAATTCTGGTTTCCATGGCAACCAAAAGAAAAAAATAGTGAAAACTTAAAAAATCTTCTTCTCTGAAAGTGTCAGGCCGATTTTCAAATAATTTTGTAAAAATGTTCCTTGGGTGACCCTTTATTAGATTCCTTCAAGAAATGTTGATTGGTCGAAAAACATGGTCGCCAGAGGGCGGGGCTATTTTGCCTTATATGACCATAGTGAAAACTTAAAAAATCTTCTTCTCCGAAAGTGTTCAGCCGATTTTCAAATAATTTTGTAGAAATGTTCATTGGGTGACCCTCTATCAGATTCCTTCAAGCCATGTTGATTGGTCGAAAAATATGGCCGCCAGAGGGCGGGGCTATTTTGCTCTATATGACCATAGTGAAAATTTAAAAAATCTTCTTCTCCGAAAGTGTTGAGCAGATTTTCAAATAATTTTGTAGAAATGCTCTTTGGGTGACCCTCTATAAGATTCCTTCAAGCCATGTTGATTGGTTCAAAAATATGGCCGCCATGGGGTGGGGCTATTTTGCCTTATATGGCTATTGTGAAAACTTAAAAAATCTTCTCCTCCGAAAGTGTCAGGCCGATTTTCAAATAATTTTGCAGAAACATTCCTTGGGTGACACTCTACAAGATTCCTTTAAGCCATGGTGGTTGGTAAAAAATATGGCCACTAGGGGGCAGGGCTGTTTGGAGATTTGATTTTTGCCTTATGGCCGTGGAGCGATACTGGCCCTCTTGGGCCTCTTGTTTAAAAATGACTGCTGCAGAGGTGTTAAAAGATCTTTTCTATCATGGAAATACAATGTGTCTCTTTTTGTCTGATAACAACAAAATGTTGGGCAGTAGAACATAAAGTTAAAAAATGACTGTTACAGTCATTCATTGATAGAATTTTAATTCACCATGACATAATATAAATGGACAATCTCTATAAGAAGTGAATGTATTATTATTAAATAGAGTTGAAAACATTGTGACAAAAGTAGAAATTGCTCATTAAGACTGTATATGGGAAATTTCTCTTTTTGTCACAATGCATTCAAATAGTGGTCAGCTGAAAATGCATCAAAATGTGTCTGAAAGTTGAAAGGAGTAAAAGTTTGGCATGGTAATAGTTTTAATGATTTTCGTTACCTTATGTGGCTCTACAGGAGATACTTTAACAAAACAGTTTGGGAAAAGGAGAAATTGCCAATGTTGAGCAATATCTTGTTACAGGCACAACATGTTCAACCCTTGTCTGCTAGAGATATTATATACAGAGTACTAGATTTAACCCTTTCCCTCATACGACAATTCTGCAGCAGACGACTTTGAACATATTTTGTCAAAAAGTAGAAAATCTCTAAAAATGAATGGATAACCTATGACTAAAAGTGGAAAACATTGTGTCCAAAGGAGAAATTGCTCGTTTTGAGGGAAAGGGTTAAGGAGGAGTGAAGCTGCCTTTTCCCAATTATAATCTCGCTTATGTCTCAACTAAACCCTATGTTGTGGGTACTCAAAAGAATCGTCTCACTGAGTACCAACAACATAACGAGGGTTTTATGCAAAACGGTTGTTACTACATCTTGATCTAGATGTAGTTACATCCGTTTTGCATGAAACCATTGATAATGTTTTAGGATCATATAATGATTTTGGAGTGTGAAATACTCTTCTTATCGAGAGCTGGATCATCGTATATATTGTATGTGAGAAAGGGTGAGAAAGGGTAAACCAGAGCTCTTTAGACTAGATTAGGACATTTTTCATGTTCTAAAATCCTTATTTGATATTCAAACCCTTTGTTGTGGGTACTCAAAAGAATCGTCTCTTTTGAGTACCCACAACATAGGATTTTGTTGAGTAATAAGAGAAATATTGTGGGGAAAAGACCGGTTCACTACATCTTTATCTAGTCCTCTGGGTAAACCCCTTCCTGGATGAAGTTTACTTTATCAGCTAAAAGCCTTGTCTATTTCTCCTATAATTTGTATCTGTTTGTATTCCATCGTGTCCAAGGGATGATTATAGTCTATGTCAATACCATAAAACATTTGTATCTTGCTTTTCGTTTGTATTCCTACATACATTTGAAAAACTATCTAAAATCCCTGTGAATGAACTGATTATTAGTTACATTTATTTAAATACATTGTGGCAAAAGGAGAAATTGTTCATCATAAGCAATTTCTCCTTTCACCAAAATGTTTTTTACCCTTTCCCACATACGACAATTCTGCAGCAGACGACTTTGAACATATTTTGTCAAAAAAAAAGAAAATCTCAATAATCTAATGGATAACCTATAACTAAAAGTGGAAAACATTGCGGCAAAAGGAGAAATTGCTCGTTTCAAGCAATTTCGTCTTTTGTCACTTTTTCGCAGAGGCGTCAGAAAGCGTCCATATGAGGGAAAGGTTTAAAAGCCATCTGCTGCAGATGCATCCAAATGGGAATACAGGAATTCAATCCTGAGTGATATTTACGCCCAGACAGACTCCAGGTAGCTGAGTCGGTAGCAATGCGGGCTGAGCAACAAGGGGTTGTCAGTTTGAACCGCAGCTCTGTCAAATTTCTTTCCGACATTCGACAAATAAATTGAATGCAACGAGCATTCGTCTTCCACCAATGGGCTAACATAACAGTCTAATATGGAAAAGCAGCCAATTACTTGGAAAGACTATTGTAAGAAATCGTGGAAACACATTGGAAGCGGAACAGTTGGCCCAAATCAATAAATATTGCCAAATCAATAAATATTGATATGTGTGTAACAGATGAGTCTGTCTGCGCGAGTTTGTTATTATATACCCCCTTCGAAGAAGAGGGGGGTATATAGGCGTCACTGTGTTGGGCTGGCTGGCTGTCTGTCGGTCAGTCGGAAGCCATATTTTGTCCGGCCTATTTCTTACAAACCACTAGGTTTAATTCAATAAAAAGCTTCTATACCAAGAGGAGATGTGCATATATCCTAAAGGTCTTACAATTGCATGTTATTAGCTCGACTTTTGAAAAAACAAGAGCTATTGTCATGACCCTGGCGTGGTACGCGGCGTGGTCGTCCGGTTAAGGTTTTTTGTTGGCGGCGGCGACGTGGTCGTCCGGTTAAGGTTTTTTGTTCAGCTCAGCTTTTTTTTCTTTCTGTTTTCTCCCTATCAGTCGAGCGTCTGTGCTGTACGCGGTGCTCTTGTTTTACAGAGTTGTGGCCCTTTTACTTATTATGTTATGGTGTAGGTCAAAGTGCTGTTTTGGGGGTATTTATCATCTTCAGTGATAGTTCTAGTTGGCATTTGTCTTCCACCAATGAGCCAACAGTCTAATGTGAAAAAAAAGCCAATTGCTTGGAAAGACTGTTGTGAGAAAGCGAAAAAACGCATTGGTTATAGGACTGATCTGGCCCCAGTCAATAAATAGTTACGCATGTGTAACAGACGAGTGTGTCTGCGCGAGTTTTCTATTGGCACTCAGGTTCCCACTTGTAGACACATTCTAACACATCTGCAGCAGACGACTTTTGAAAACCTTGTGACAAAAGGAGAAATTGCTCAAGACGAGCAATTTCCCCTTTTGCCACAAGGTTTTCAACTTTTCTCAATAAATTTACACCTTAGTTTATAGAGCTTTTTCATGTTTTTGCATGATTGTTTTCATAGTCATCTGCTGCAGATTTGTTATATGTGGGAAAGGGTTAAGAATTGTTGTCTTGGATGTTCAGTGGCTTATGAAATTTATGTCATTTCTCTTATAATTATGTTAATTATATTTGGATAAAAGTAGCTTTGTAATTTTAGCACTTTCATGAAGCTTATAAAAGCATCGTTTTGAGCAATTTCTTCTTTTGTCACTATGTTTTCAAAAAGCTGTCTGCTGCAGAGGCGTCAGAAAGCGTCTTTATTAGGAAAAGGTTTAATTATTGAACAGTCTAGTTGAAATCATTGTGGCAAAAGAAGCAATTGATCATTATAAGAAATTTCTCCTTTTTCCACAATGGTTTTCAAAAGTCATCTGCTGCTAATTTGTCAAAAGTTTATCTGCAAGTATAGGAAACGGTTAAACTGCAATACAGCCTGTTTGAAAAAGAAATTCCAGGGCATTTAAATAGAGTTACTACGGTAACAGATATAAAAGCACACATGCCGGGTTTTTTTTTTTTACCCTTCTTATGTTTTGTGGAATATTATTGGAAAACACTCCTGCAAAATTAACGACCCCTTCATAAACTGACAGACTCTGCCTGAGAGGCGATCTGGTTTTTGTGTATTTGGCAATTCAGTAAGCTGTTGAATGAATACTTGAATTGTAAAAGACTTTTCTATAGTTATTCTCTTCTTGGATTATTATTAACTTGTGTGGGATGTTTTAATGTTTTAATTACCTCACAGTGAAGATGCTGTTCTCATGAGATCCTTTATTACGAGAGAAGATAATCTGTTTTCTTTAACTGTTGACCCTTTTTAAAGCTGTTGAATGGTTGAATGTTGTAAAAAAAATAGTTTTTCTTCTTGGATTATTAACTTGTGTGGGATGTTTTAATGTTTTAATTACCTCACAGTGAAGATGCTGTTCTCATGAGATCCTTTATTACGAGAGAAGATAATCTGTTTTCGTTTAATGTTTACCCTTTTTAAAGCTGTTGAATGGTTGAATGTTGTAAAAAATAGGTTTTCTTCTTGGATTATTAACTTGTGTGGGATGTTTTAATGTTTTAATTACCTCACAGTGAAGATGCTGTTCTCATGAGATCCTTTATTACGAGAGAAGATAATCTGTTTTCGTTTAATGTTGACCCTTTTAAAAGCTGTTGAATGGTTGAATGTTGTAAAAAATAGGTTTTCTTCTTGGATTATTAACTTGTGTGGGATGTTTTAACACTTTCCCTCATATGACAATTCTGCAGCAGACGTCTTGTCAAAATAATAGAAAATCTCTATAATTGGATGGATAACCTATGACTAAAAGTGGCAAACATTGTGGCAAAAGGAGAAATTGCTCGTTCTGAGCAATTTCTTCTTTAGTCACTGTGTTTTCAAATAGCCGTCTGCTGCAGAGGCGTCAGAAAGCGTATATATGGGGGAAAGTGTTAATTACCTCACTGTGGAAGATGCTGTTCAGATGTATGTCTTTATTTCTGAGAGATGGAAATCTGTTGTCTTTACTGTTCAGCTAATTTTAAAGCTGTTGAATTGTTAATTGTGTAAAAACAAAATTCTTCTTGGATTATATTGGGATGTTTTAACGTTATAATTATATACTCTGAGTGAGGATGCTATTTAACCCCTTTACACTCTTAATGAACAATTTTTAGCTCACCTGTGCACGAAGTGCTCAAGGTGAGTTATTGTGATCGCCCTATGTCCGGCGTCCGTCGTCCGTCGTCCGTCAATATTTTCTCCTCTGTAACCGGTGGGTCAACTGGGATGAAACTTCACAGAAAGCATCCTCTCAATGTCCTCACCAGAATTCCTTAAAATTTTCGGGATCCATGCATAATTCTGGTTTCCATGGCAACGAAATGAAAAAACTTCAAAATTCTTAAAAAATCTTCTCCTCCGAAAGTGTCAGGCCGATTTTCAAATAATTTTGTAGAAATGTTCCTCGGGTGACCCTCTATCAGATTCCTTCAAGCCATGTTGATTGGTCGAAAAACATGGCCGCCAGGGGGGGCGGGGCTATTTTTCCTTATATGGCTATAGTGCAAACTTAAAAAATCTTCTCCTCCGAAAGTGTCAGGCCGATTTTCAAATAATTTTGTAGAAATGTTCCTCGGGTGACCCTCTATCAGATTCCTTCAAGCCATGTTGATTGGTCGAAAAACATGGCCGCCAGGGGGGGCGGAGCTATTTTTCCTTATATGGCTATAGTGCAAACTTAAAAAATCTTCTTCTCCAAAAGTGTCAGGCCGATTTTCAAATAAATTTGTAGAAATGTTCCTTGGGTGACCCTCTATCAGATTCCTTCAAGCCATGTTGATTGGTCGAAAATCATGGCCGCCAGGGGGGGCGGGGCTTTTTTACCTTATATAGCTATAGTGCAAACTTAAAAAATCTTCTCCTCCAAAAGTGTCGGGCCGATTTTCAAATAATTTTGTAGAAATGTTCCTTGGATGACCCTCTATCAGATTCCTTCAAGCCATGTTGATTGGTCAAAAAACATGGCCGCCAGGGGGCGGGGCTATTTTGCCTTTTATTGCTATAGTGAAGACTTAAAAAATCTTCTCCTTCAAAAGTGTCAGGCCGATTTTCAAATAATTTTGTAGAAATGTTCCTAGGGTGACCCTCTATCAGATTCCTTAAAGCCAAGTTGACTGGTTGGAAACTATGCCCGCCAGATGGCGGGGCTTATATAGCTTAAGTGAACAAAAAAATCAGGTGAGCGATTCCAGGGCCATCATGGCCCTCTTGTTTCTTGAAATTTTCCATCTTGGTGTTTTGTTATAATCAACCGCCTTGATTGTGTGGTGGTAGATTATCTACCTCTGGTGCGGGAGGTCGTAGGTTTGATCCCCAGATGTGTCATAATAAAGACTTTAAAATATTGTAGAAACAGCTTACCTCCTTGGCTCTCTGGATTGTGGGGGGTAAGCATTACAGCTAGTTGGCTGGTGTCAGGATAAATGTACCAGTAGTACTGGTAACTTACCCAGGAAACATTGATATAACTTGGTGCTCTTATAACATTTTCTCTTATAACTTGGTGCTCTTATAATCTTTTCTCTTATAACTTGGTGCTCTTATAACCTTTTCTCTTATAACCTGTTCTCTTATAACTTGGTGCTCTTATAACCTTTTCTCTTATAACTTGGTGCTCTTATAACCTTTTCTCTTATAGCCTTTTCTCTTATAACTTGGTGCTCTTATAACCTTTTCTCTTATAACTTGGTGCTCTTATAACCTTTTCTCTTATAACTTGGTGCTCTTATAACCTTTTCTCTTATAACCTTTTCCCTCATACAACAATACTGCAGCAGACGACTTCGAACATATAGAAAATCTCTAAAATTGAATGGATAACCTATGACTAAAAGTGGAAAACATTGTGGCAAAAGGAGAAATTGCTCGTTTTGAGAAATTTCTTCTGTTGTCACTATGTTTTCAAAAATCTGTCTGCTGCAGAGGCGTCAGAAAGCTTCTATATGAGGGAAAAGGTTAAAGCGGCTCAAACAACCATACAGACAAAGCAAAAAGTATTGTTATATTCAGTTGTTGAATTCTTGTTTGGATAAAAAATATTTTCTTTGATTCCATAATGGGATATTTAGAACTCGCAGTAAAGATGCTATTAATTGTTATTGTCTGATACTTAGAGTTGTTTGTTATATGGGAAATCTTTGAAAATAAAAGTATAATCATGGACTAGTTTGAAAATAGTGTTGAATAAGGAGAAATTGCTCTTAACACCTTCCCACATACAAAACAATCAGTAGCAGACTACTTTGAAAACATATACATGTATAGTCTAAAAACTATGTTCGACCTTTAACCCTTTCCCTCATATAAACGCTTTTTGACGCCTCTGCAGCAGACAGCTTTTTGAAAACATAGTGACAAAAGGAGAAATTGCTCAAAATGAGCAATTTCTCCTTTTGCCACAATGTTTTCCACTTTTAGTCATAGGTTATCCATTCAATTATAGAAATTTTCTATATTTTGACAAAATATGTTCAAAGTCATCTGCTGCAGAATTGTTGTATGGGGGAAAGGGTTAAATGAAAGTTTGATCATCAAATAGAGAAGAAAACATTGTGGCAAATGATTAATCATCATGGACATGCAATTTTACCTTTTCCACAATGTTTTCGAAAGTCGTCTGCTGTATAGGCGTAAGAAAGCGTCTGTATGAGGGAAAGGGTTAAAGCCAGGGAACAATTTCTCCTATTGCAAATTGTGAAGCCTTCTATGGGTTAAGTTGCATTTTATGTACTTGGTAATTATTTGTAAATTGTCTGGAATCCTTAACCCTTTACCACATAAAACAAATCTGCAGCAGACGACTTTAAAGATGTCTACTAAAAAATGTGGAAAATCTCTATAATTGTAGGTATAATTACTAAAGAAAGTTGAAAACATTGTGGCAAATGGAGAAATTGATTGTTTTTAGCAATTATTTTTTGACAAAATATGTTCAAAGTCGTCTGCTGCAGATATGGTGTATGTGGTAAGTGCTTAAGCATTTTAGTTGCATTTTATGTACCCAGTAATTATTTGTAATTTGTTTGGAATTTATATGAAGTGACTGAAGTGTCGAGAGTAATTTGTAGGGTATTCATATAGATTGAGTGAAGTGTTCAATGGAATTTGTTTGGTATTCATATAGATTGAGTGAAGTGTTGAGTGTAATTTGTTTGGTATTCATATAAATTGACTGGAGTGTTAAGTGGAATTTGTTTGGTATTCATATAGATAGACTGAAGTGTAATTTGTTTGGTATTCATACAGATAGATTGAAGAGTTGAGTGTAATTTGTTTGGTATTCATATAGATTGACTGGAGTGTTAAGTGTAATTTCTTTGGTATTCATATAGATAGACTGAAGTGTAATTTGTTTGGTATTCATATAAATAGACTGAAGTGTAATTTGTTTGGTATTCATATAGATAGACTGGAGTGTAATTTGTTTGGTATTCATATAAATAGACTGAAGTGTTGAGTGTAATTTGTTTGGTATTCATATAGATAGACTGAAGTATTAAGTGTCATTTGTTTGGTATTCATATAGATTGACTGGAGTGTTAAGTGTAATTTGTTTGATATTCATATAGATAGACTGAAGTGTTGAGTTTAATTTGTTTGGTATTCATATAGATAGACTGAAGTGTTGAGTTTAATTTGTTTGATATTCATATAGATTGACTGAAGTGTTAAGTGTAATTTGTTTGATATTCATAAAGATAGACTGAAGTGTTAAGTGTAATTTGTTTGATATTCATATAGATAGACTGAAGTGTTAAGTGTACTTTGTTTGGTATTCATATAGATAGACTGAAGAGTTGAGTGTAATTTGTTTGGTATTCATATAGATTGACTGGAGTGTTTAGTGTAATTTGTTTGATATTCATGTAGATAGACTGAAAGATTTGAGCAATTTCTCCTAATGAGTCCTATTGTTACAATTTTTTCATAAGTTGTCTGCTGAAGATGTGTCAACACGCGTCTGCGGATGGGAAAGGGTTATAATTTGTCTACATATAGGAAAGGGAAGGGTAAAACTATTCAACAACCAGGCCAGTTCCGTAACACTTTGGACTTACAGACTGTTTGAGATAATTTTTGGTGATAAGATTCTGATAGGTATTTGGTATTTTGTTGCCCTTTGATCTTTCAACTGTGTCTGTTTTACTTGATGCGTTCTTCCTTAACCCTTTCCCTCATACAACAATTCTGCAGCAGACGACTCCAAACAAATTTCGTCAAAAATAGAAAATTTTGACAACATGCATGGTCACAATTATATATTTTTCTCACTTTGTTTCCTAATGATGGATTAGATAGAATCAATCATCCCTGGAGAAAGTAGAGAAGAAACTATTAGGTTAACCCTTTCCCTCATACGATAATTGTGAAGCAGACGACTTTGAACATATTTTGTCAAAAAATGGAAAATATCTATAATTGAATGGATATATATTATAACATATGACTAAAAGTGGAAAACATTGTCACTTATGTTTACAAAAAAGCCGTCTGCTTCAGAGGCGTCAGAAAGCGTCTATACGAGGGAAAGGAACCATGAAGTAAAGGCAGCGTCCAATAGATAAGGAAGTGTAAACTCATCTTTTCTCATCAATATCTCTCTTATGACCGAACTAAACCCTATGTTGTGGGTACTCAAAAGAATCGTCTCACAGAAACAATTCTTTCGATTACCCACAACATAGGGTTTGAAGGTGAAATAAGAAGATTTTAGAAGATGAAACACCCTCCTTATCTAGAGCTGATCCAGAGAAGGTTTTATCTTTTTACAGGTTGCTTTTAATCCTTTCCCACTTTTGAAAACATTGTTGCAAAGAAAGAAATTGCCAATGATGAGCAATTTCGTCTTTTTCCACAATATTTTCATATATTTTCAGTAATTACACTTTCATTATGAAAGATATTCAATTTTTTTGTGTAGATGACTAGAAAGTTGTATGCGGCAGAGTTGTATCATGGGAAAGTGCTAAGGTGTCTGTTGTAGCATAAAAAGAGAGGGAAGAAAATCAATCATGAAGGATTCTTCTATAATTGCTTATAAAACTGCCGACTGCAGTCAATTTATTATGGAGTAATTTCAAATATTTAATTAGACATTTCCTCAGGTTTAACCCTTTCCAACATGTTAACGCCTTTTTATGCTTTGGCAACATGATTTTTCTGAAAATGCAGTTGCAAGAGGAGAAATATTTGTTCATGATGAGGCTATACATTTGCCAAAATGTTTCTAATTTAACCCTTTCCCTCATACAAAAATTCTGCAGCAAACGACTTTGAACATATTTTTTCAAAACATAGGAGATTTTCTATGACAAAAAGTGGAAAACATTGTGGCAAAAGGAGAAATTGCACGTTTTGTGCAATTTCTTCTTTTGTCACTATGTTTTAAAAAAGCCGTCTGCTGCAGAGGCGTTAAGAGTTTTTCGATATATTTTCTGAGTTGTTTTGAAAGTTGTCTGCTGTTGATTTGTTGTATGTGGGAAAGAGTTAATTGTTTTGATTAATGAGGCCATCATAGAATCTGGTTTCTGTTTATCCTTTTCCACATATTATAGATGCTTTCTGACATCTCGGCCGCGAGCAGACGACTTTTGAAAACATTGTGACAAAAGGAAAAAATTGCTCAAGGAGAAATTTCTCCTTTTGCCACAAAGTTTTCAATCTTTTTCATTGATTACGCCTTCATTCATAGAATTATTAACCCTTTCCCTCATACAACAATTCTGTAGCAGACGACTTTGAACATATATTGTCAAAAAATAGAAAATCTCTATAATTGAATGGATAACATATGACTAAAAGTTGAAAACATTGTGGAGAAGGGAGAAATTGCTCGTTTTGAGCAATTTCTTCTTTTGTCGCTTTGTTTTCAAAAAGCCGTCTGCTGCTCTGCTGCAGATCTGGTGTAATTGGGAAAGGGTAAATGCATTGAATAAATGGTGTTAGGTGTTTATTGTGTGCAGGAAGCACATACAATTAAACTGCAGCAGATTTCCTTAGAATCATGAAAGATAAATAATGGTATATCCATATAAACGAAAGAACAGTTTTAGCATAAAAGTGTAGAAAATGCTGTGGGAAAAGGAGAATTTGCTCATTAACCCTTTCCATCCTGCTGACGTATTAAGACGCAATAGCAGCAGACGACTTTTAAAAACATTGTGGCCAAAGGTGAAATTGCTCATGATGAGCATTTTTTCCTTTGGCCACAACATTCTCAGCTTTAATAAACAATTAAGCTATCTTTTATGGAGATTTTCAGGTCTTTGTCACTATGTTTTTAAAGTCGAAGTCCTTTGAAAACATTGAGACAAAAAGATGGGATATCTCTATAAATAAATGTGTCTACATAATTTTGGAAAGAGTTGACTATTTGAGTTCTTAATAGTGTTATCTAGGTCGAAATCATGTTTAGATGAGAAAATAACTGCTTGAAAAGTGCCTTGTATATGGAACCAACCATAAACATTTTCATATCTGAGGAATCGTTTTTGCATCAATGGAAACGAAAACTTTGTGTAATGTACTGGATGGATAGAATATGCGAAATTAGATTCAAATTTGGAAGGTGAATTTTCGATTGGCTGTGTTAGTGTATGATGTCATGTTCCTTTGGCCTATCACAGAGCCCGGATGAAGGTGATTATCTGAGGCTCAAGATGGGAGAATCTGATTTCATCAGTGAATGTGACCCCTGTGACCCTCATTGCCAGGTAATGTATTTTGTTATCTTTTTTTAAACCTTTCCCACTTTGCTTTGATTGATTGGTTGTTTTGGTGTTTAACCCTTTCCCTCATATAGACGCTTTCTGATGCCTCTGCAGCAGACGGCTTTTTGAAAATATAGTGACAAAAGAAGAAATTGCACAAAACGTGCAATTTCTCCTTTTGCCACAATGTTTTCCACTTTTTGTCATAGGTTATCCATTCAATTATGGAGATTTTCTATGTTTTGACAAAATATGTTTAAAGTCGTCTGCTGCAGAATTGTTGTATGAGGGAAAGGGTTAAAACCTTTCCCACTTGCTTTGATTGATTGGTTGTTTTGATGGTTTACACCGTTTTCAACAATTTTTCAGTAATGGCATAGCATTCCCTGGGTAAGTCACCAGAACTACTGGTCCATTTTTTCTGATGCCAGACAGTCAGTCGTAATGCTAACCTGGCAACCCTGAGTGCCAATGAGGGCACCCATTACTACCATTTTTAAAGTCTTTGGTATGACCTGGCCGGGGATAAAATCCCGACTTCCTTCACCCTAGGCAGACCTACATAACCAAGTCGGTCTTCCCACTTGCAGACATATTTTGAAGCGTCTAGCTGCTGCAGAAGACTTTAGAAAACATTATGGCAAAAGGAGAAATTGCTCATGATGAACAGTTTCTCGCTTTGTCACAACAACAACATTGTTGAAGATTGCATAATTTCTTCTGATAAAACAAACAAGGAATTGCCTTTACTAGTGTAAAGTAAAGGAAACACTAAAATATTTCAGTCTGTCTGTTGTTTAACCCTTTCCCACATATAACATTTCTACAGCAGACAACATTGAAGTTATCTTGTAAAAAATATGGCATATCTCTGTAAACTAAAGTGTTATTATTCAGGAGAATTGAAAACATTGTGGCAAATTTAAAGGAGAAATTGCTTATCATGGGCAATTTCTATAATTAGCAATTTCTTCTTTTGCCACAATGTTTTTCAAAAGTTGCCTGTCGCTAAGTGGGAAAGGGCATAAATATTTCAGTCTGTCTGTTGTTTAAGTGGTATTTCAGATGTATGGGATAACCTCAGGCCATTTCTCCAAACAACAAAGTCTATATCTTGTCTTACAGTACACTATTAAACCTTTCCCTCATATAGACGCTTTCTGACGCCTCTGCAGCAGACGGCTTTTTGAAAACATTGCGACAAAAGAAGAAATTGCTCAAAATGAGCAATTTCTCCTTTTGCCACAATGTTTTCCACTTTTAGTCATACGTAGGTTATCCATTCAATTATAGAGATTTTCTTTTTTTGACAAAATATGTTCAAAGTCGTCTGCAGCAGAATTGTCGTATGAGGGAAAGGGTTAAAGTTTATAACATATTAATTATTCATCAATAATAGTGTAGAAGAGTTTTTGTATGTTATTGCAAGCAATGCAAAATTTTGGGATTAAAAGTGATCAGGCAATGAGCAATTTCTCCTTCTCATTATGTCTTTAACTGTAACATTCAATAATAGGAATCTGCTGTAGTCGAGTGGTTAGCGTCGGGGATTTCGAAACCGGGTGTCCCGGGTTCGATCCCCAGTCGCGACACTATGGTCATGGAGGAGTGCCCTTGGGCAAGGCACATTTTCTAGCCTAGTACTGGTTTGTTTACCCAGGGATCATGGATATTTTAGTGAACTGTCGCCGTGATATAACTGAAATAATGTTGAAAGCGGCGTAAAACACCAATAAATAAATAAATAAAGTAACATTCAATAATCATACTTTCATTTATTAACATTTTCCTTTTATTTGCTTTGAGGATTTCAATGTTGTCTGCTGCAGATTTGTTGTATGAGGGAAAGGGTTAATATTTGCCACGATGGAAAAACATTTTTACATCATGAGTATCTCCATTTGCCATAATGTTTTCAAACTTTTGTCTGCTGCAGAGGCATCTGAAAGCATATGTTTGAAAGGGTCTACTTTTTTCAAAGCAACACGCAATTAGCGACCAGGATTTGAAACTGGGTTCCTGGGTTAGATCCCCAGTCCCAGCGCTGTTGTCATGGTGGAGTGCCCTTGGGCGTGGCACATTTCCTAGCCTAGTACTGGTTTGTTTACCCAGGGATCCAGAATAAGTGAACTGATAACTGAACTGATATAACTGAACTAATGTTGAAAAAGGTGTAAAACCCCAACAAAACGAATCAAAGCAACTAGTCACAAAATGGTTGGCTATCTTGGAACATGAGGCTGATATATTATGTATTGGAAGTGTTTAAGTCTCCACGATGAAAAATCATTTTACAGGCTTTTGATTGATTCTCTCTGAGCAGCAGCATCTTAACGGCATTGGTTCAGACATTGATTTTTAGGGTAATTAAGGACGTTGTCAAATCAACCCAAAATTAGATTACTGGGGGAAAAGTAAATTGTGTTGAATTGATCGTGCATTGTGGTAGTCTAATTGAGTACAACTCATTTTTAGGGGAAAATGTATGAGTCACAGATCTGTCATGAGAAGGCCTCTATTCTGGGCAAAAAATATCTTCAGAAAAACGTCTGGTCTTATTTCTTTTCCAACATTTTTTCGACAAATTTGCAGCAGACGACTTTTGAAAGTATTGTGGCAGAAGAAAAAATTGCCATTATAATTCTCCTGTTGCCACAATATATTCAACTCTTTTCAATAATCAAACTATCATTTATGATTCATAATCATAGAGACATTCCATATTTTTTGTAAAGATGTTATCAGAGACGTCTGCTGCAGATTTGTTGTGTCTTTGAAAGGGTTAAACTGTTGCTCTAAAGAAGTGTTTTATAGAGTTAATACTATACTCTCATAGGTCTGTTTTCCTGTGGGCATACCGCCTCAGTGGTGTAGTGGTAGGGTTGGCGCCTCGGATGGGGATGGGCACAGGTTCGACCCCCGGTCAGGTCATACTAAAGACTTTAATAATGGTAGTAAAGTAGTCATTCGTCTTAATTCTACCAATGGGCTAACAGTCTTACTGTCTATGTGACAAAGCAGCCTATTGTGTGGATTGAGTACTGGTGTGAGATAGCCAGGAAACACATGAGTTAAGGTGAACTGGCCAACTTGATATGACTGAAAAACAGTTGAAAACGGGGTTAAACATCAATTAATCAATTAATTGTTTCTATTTAATTGAGCCTCACCATAATGAAAGTTAAGCTATCTAAAAACAACATCTCCTTGGCAATGTCAGACAGAGGCAGAAATTGATTGAAATTGAGTTTTATGCCAATTTCAGTGAATTTTCAAATATCATGGCGGCCTGTTTACCTACTTATGTGTTTCCTGGCTTTCGCACACCTGAGTACTATACACAACAGACTTTCAAAGCAACTTGCTGCTTTTGATTTTCCGATACAGACACAAATCGTATGCCTTTGTAGGATTTCTCATTTTTGAGCAATTTTTCCTTTTGTCACAAAAGATTTCTAAAGTCGTCTGCTGCAGAGGCATCAAAAAAAGTCTGTATGAGGGAAAGGGTTGATCAACATAATACCTGTAGCAGAAGGTTTTAGCTTCCTTATTTCATCACTAGAGTAATTAGTTTTTGCACCTGGTTAGAACAGGTGTATTGAGGCTTTCTCAGAGTTAACGCTTCCTCAGCTAAAAATTAATGCACTCTTACCCTTTCCCACATACAACAAATTTTCAGATGACATTTAATTTTTCTATAACTATAATAGTATCATTCTTGAATAGAGTTGAAAACATTGTGGCAAAAGGAAAGATTGCTCGTTTTGAACAATTTCTCCCTTTTTCACATGTTTTCAAAAGTTGTATGCTGCAAAGCATCTGTATGTGGGAAAGGGTGAAATAGGATTTGATACTATTTCCCTGATTGGTTATTTGGTCCCCCAAGTTTTATTTATCTTCTATGTTGTAAAATTAAATCCATTACCACATTTTGACACATCTGCAGTAGAACTGATGACTTTTGAAAACTTTTTGGCAAAAGGAAAAATTCCTCAAAACAGTAATAATTTGCCTACACTTATAAAGATTTTCCATATTTTGAAGTAGACATTTTCAAAGTCGTCTGCTGCAGATGTGTTGTATGTGGGAAATGGTTAAATGGAATCATTCAAGTTAGTATTGGTTGAAAAAAGAGGCGAAATCATCAGGAACAGCTAGGTGCAGTATATACCTATCATCAATAAAAAAAAAAAAAAAAAAAAAAAAAAAAGTTCTTGCTTTTAGGTGGTTTACAAAGCACTTTTGTGCTCAAAATTTCCCGGGAAAATTTATCAAATATGGACAAGCATTTCTATTGCTTCATACAAAACCATTATTACTATATATTGTTACCTTAAAATACCCTAGGATCGATTATGGATGCTAGCATATTGTCCTCTGAATCCATCTCTTTAATCTTCGTCAATTTTAAAAGCGCGACTTCAGCACTTATTTAATATATATAAATTTGCACCGTCATTGTATTTTACTTGTTCATTTTCCCCAATTTTGTCCAACCTGAATATTAATTAATTGACCCTTTTTGGAGACACTACTGTGTTACAGGATGTTTATAATAGTTACACTAGTTTTTGCACGAAGGCCACAATGCAGACTTCTAGAATAGAAGAGGTGTATTTCATGTTTTTCAATCCTTATTTGATCCTGAAAACCTATGTTGTGGGTACTTAAAAGACTCGTCTCTCTGAGACAATTTTTTGGAGTACCCACAACAAAGGGTGAAAATGAGTAATAAGAGAGATTTTGTGAAGCAATAAAAGACCAGTTTTCTCCTCTTTCCCACATATATAGGCTAACGCCTTTCCAACGCCTCTGCAGCAGACAACTTTTGAAAACATTGTTCTTTCATTAATAGAGAGTTTTCATATTTTGGACTAAATGTTTGCAGATTTGTTGTATATGGGAAGGGGTAACTCCTCTTCATCTCGTTCAGCGACAGTGGCAATTTTGTGTTTTTTTTGCAATCATTGACCCTTTCCCACATGCAACAAATCTACAGCTGCTAAGTCGATTTTGAAAACATACCTGAATTCCTTTGGAAACTCCCTTTAACCCTTTCCCTCATATAGACGCTTTCTGACGCCTCTGCAGCAGACGGCTTTTTGAAAACATAGTAACAAAAGAAGAAATTGCACAAAACGTGCAATTTCTCCTTTTGCCACAATGTTTTCCACTTTTTGTCATAGGTTATCCATTCAATTATGGAGATTTTCTATGTTTTGACAAAATACGTTCAAAGTCGTCTGCCGCAGGATTGTCGTATGAGGGAGAGGGTTAAGTAAAAGTACAATAATTGAATAGAGTTGAAAGCATGGTGACAAAAGGAGAAATTGCTGGTTTTAAGCAATTTCATCTTTTGTCGCTATGTTTCCAAAAAGCTGTCTGCTGTTGAAGAGGCATCAGAACGCGCCGATCTATATGAAAAAAAGGGTTAAAAGGGATTCTTGTGATTGCGCTCACAACGAGCAGTCCCACTGGAAACCAGCGTTGTTTGCCGTTAAGTGAAAAATGGAGTCACCCAATTTGGAACATGGAAGAGTCTACTTTAGGGAATTTGGCGCTGAAACAGTTATCTAGGCTTCCCAGGCAATGGCGTCCATCGATGGACTGAATTCTGACAACATGCATATATAGTCACAATTATATATATTTCTCACTTGGTTTTGTAATGATGGATTAGATAGGATCAATCATCCCTGTAGATCTCGAGAGTAGAGAAGAAACTATTAGGTTAACCCTTTTCCCTCATACGACAAATCTGCAGCAGACGACTTTGAACAAATTTTGTAAACAAGAGCACCGAGTACGGCACAGATGCTCGACTGATAGTGAGAAAACAGAAAAAAAAAAAGCTGAGCTGAACAAAAAACCTTAACCGGACGACCACGCCAGGGTCATGACAATAGCTCTCGTTTTTCAAAAGTCAAGCTAAAGAGTAGAAAATCTCTATATTGAATGGATAACCTATGATTAAAAGTGGAAAACATTGTGGCAAAAGGAGAAATTGCACGTTTTGTGCAATTTCTTCTTTTGTCACTATGTTTTCAAATAGCCGTCTGCTGCAGGTTTTAAGCAATGTTTTCACAGGTTGTCTGCTGTACCCACAAAACATGGTCTTGAGGTCAAAAAAGGCCTACAGAACATTGATTGTAACAACTGTTATCTAGAGTTCTTGTCTTTATAATAATTTATTGGAAATGTATCAAGTTATATATCTCTTAAAAAAGTACTAAAAGTGGTCTGGTATTGGCTTCATTATATTATCATTTAAAGTCTATGTTCTGGGCACTGAGACTATTATTATACCCCCAGATACATAGTATATGGGGGCTATATAGGAGTCACGCTTGTCAGTCTGTACGTTGGGCTGTAGACATTTCTTGTGAACACTATTTCTCAGCAACCCTTGGTCAGAATTAATTTATTTATTTATTGGGGTTTTACGCCGCTTTCAACAATATTTCAGTTATATCACGGCGACAGTTCACTTATTCATGATCCCTGGGTAAACAAACCAGTACTAGGCTAGAAAATGTGCCTTGCCCAAGGGCACTCCACCATGACCGTAGTGCCGCGACTGGGGATCGAACCCGGGACACCCGGTTCCGAAATCCCCGACGCTAACCACTCGACCACAGCGGATTCCTGGTCAGAATTCAATATAACTTCACAAGAATGATTGATACCAAGCCTAGTTGTGCAGATTGTCGGCGTGTTGCACTGGAATGATTTTTTAATGAGTTATGGCCCCTTGAATTTCTCATACATATGTCAGGCACCAGCTGGGGGTATTCATCACCTTCAGTGATATTTCTAGTTTTTAGTACCAACATAGCATAAGGTTTGAAGTCAAATTAGGATTTAAGATCATTGTATACAACTGTTATCTAAAGCTTATCTTTTGTCTTCATAAAAATTGATTGCACGTTACAGTAACCAACCATCCTGTAATAAAGCAGAGGCGTCTCGAGGCCAATAGGACATGAAAGGAGAAGGTTGTCTGGGTATCACAATATCTGTCTTATAACTCATTTATACCCTCTGTTGTGGTTACTCAAATGAGAATGCTTTTTTGAGAACCCACAACATAGGGTTTTGGAGGTCATATAGGGATTTCAGAACATGGAATACAACCACTATATAGCTAGAGCTCATCACTTATCGTCATAATATTGATTGATTAGGGTTTAACGCCGTTTTCAAAAGAAATTCAGTCATATCACGGCGGCCAGTTCACCTACTCATATGTTTTCCTGGTTTTCTCACACCAGTACCGGTACTGATCCACACAACAAACATACTTTCCAAGCAACCGGCTGCTTTTCCACATAGACTGTTAGTCCATTAGTGAAAGATGAATGACACTTAATGTCACAGTGATTTTTGTCAAACGTCGGCAAAAAAAATGTTGGCCGAGCTAGAATTCAAACTCACAACCCCTAGCTCGATTGATCTACCGTGGCTAAGAGGCTCCATAATAATTGATTGGATGTGTAGATAAGGATCCGCGGGGGTGTGCAGCTCTTTTCCCCCACCATATCTCTCTTATTATCGTACCAAACCCTATGGTGTAGGTACTCAAAAGAATCGTCTCATTGAGTACCCACAGCATAGGGTAAGCGGATAAAATAAGTATTTTAGAACAAGCAAAACGCTCCAGATCTAGAGCTCTGGTGTACCAAGCTATATCCCCTGTGGGATGTTCACAATAACTACATCGATGATAATCGACACCGACTTCCCCCCCCAATTTATTCAGCTATCTTTGAAGAGTTGCATGACTCCTTATTTGGCAATGGTGGTATATCAATAGTGTATAACGGTATTGAATACATTTTAACTGATGCCGTCATGCCTGGTGTGGCTAATATTCAGAACTGGTGTTACTTGTTTATAAACCCTTTCCCACATACAATAATTTTTCGGCAGACTACTTCGAAAACTTCCTGGCAAATATATGAAAAGTATATTTATGTAAATGGAAAATATAATAATTGAATAGAGTTGAAAACATTGTTGCAAAAGGAGAAATTGCTCATGATGAGCAATTTCTTCTTTTGCCACAATGGTTTTAAAAGTCGTCTGCTGCAGAGGTGTCAAAAAGTGTCTATATGTGGGAAAAAGGAATAATCTTGATATAATGTGAAATTTTATCTGTTTGCAAATTACTTTCAAAATTAAACAAAAAAAGACGACGAAGCAGGCCAATAGAACGAAGCAGTCCCCCAAACTATAAAACTTTCTCTGGGCTCGAAATAAGACTTCTGATTGGTCAGATTTGGGAACAGATTTGCTTCTGACCAATCAGACACATTTGTGAGCACAAATTCTTAAGTTAAGACTTAACCCTTTCCCACATACAACAAATTTGCAGCAGCTAGACAACTTAAAAATCATCTTGGCAAAAATATGGAAAATCTCTATAATTGAAAATATTATATTGAATAGATTTGAAAATATTGTGGCAAAAGTAGAAATTGTTTGTTTTGAGCAATTTCTTCTTTTGTCACAATGTTTTAAAAAAAGTCGATCTTCTGTTGCGTAGGCGATGGTCACCGTCTATATGAGGGAAAGGGTTAAGGCAGAGTAAACTATTACAGTTTTGGTAGTCCTTAGAAAGTTTTCACAGTTTTATAGTTTCTGGGTTGAAGCTGGGGTTACTTGAAATAATCTTGATCATTATTATGTGAAAGTTTTATCTATTTGCAAGTCTGTCAAACTATGGTTTTTTTATTCGAGTTGATGGATCGGTAAATATCGATATCAAACTCGCCCGTTATCCCAGGAGAATACGCCAAAAGCTATCTACATCATGATCAACTTCAACGAGCTAATATGTTTTACCCCCTTTCCAACATGCAACAAATCGAGGGCTTGGCTTGAAATGGTTGTAAATAAAAACTTATTTTGAAAACTCTGGTTTAGAGGCAATTTTGACCCCTTTGTAAACAATGCAAATTTAGGTGCCATTGCTCAGAACGAGCAATGGCACCTAAATTTCCATTGTTTACCAAGAGAAATGATTTAACGCTTATAAAGACTTAATGGCGAGATGATTAACCTTGGTAAAAAAATACCAATTTTAGTTACAACCGTTTCACACCAAGCCCTCGAAATCTGAAGTTGTTGACTTTGTGAAATATGTGGTTGAAAATATGGTGAAACCTCAATAAATGAAATTGAGTTGAAAATGTCGCGGCAAAGGAAGCAATTGCTCCTCCTTTTGCCACAATGATTTCAGAAATTTTCTGCTGCAGAGGCGTGGGAAAGGGTGAATTGTAATTGGTGTCTGTATTACAAATATAACATGTCTTTCCGTTGATAATGGAGAAATAACAAAATTCCGATCTTAGCACTTACGACATACAACAAATCTGCAGCAGACGACTTTGAAAAGTTCCACGCAAAAACACGGAAAATCTCTATAAATGGAGTTATACTAAAAATTTGAAAAATATGTTGCAAAAGGAGAAATTGCTCGTTTTGAGCAAATTCTCCTTTTGCAACAATGTTTTCAAAATTCGTCTGCTGTATATGCGTCAAAATACATCTACATGTGCGAAAGGGATGGACATGTGCACTGTTGCAATCGGTGAATCAAGTTATAATTTTCATTGTTTACCCTGCCTTTTTTCCCGGTAGCTCAGTTGGTAGCAAGGAGAGCTGTCAATCCAGGGGTTGTGAGTTTGAACCCCAGCTCGGCCAACATTCTTTCCAACGTTTGTCAATAGTCACTGTGAGAAGCGTCATTCATCTTCCACCAATGGGCTAACAGTCTATGTGGAAAAGCAGCCAATTGCTTGGGAAGAATGATATGTGGAGTACTGGTGTGAGAAAGCCAGGAAACACATGAGTAGGTGAACTAGCTACCATGATATGTCACTGCAAATTGTTGAAAACGGCATTAAACCCCAATTAATCAATAACTAATATTCACAGTTTGTATGTGTCATCAGAAAGAGAAACGGAAAAATGAAACGAACAGAAGTTTATTTGGATGTTAAGATCAGGATGGTTTTCCGTTCGTTGACATCAATAAGAGCTATTTTCAATCGTGGCTATTGGTGCTCCCTCAGTGAAAATATATCTCAAAATCATTATACATATAATTCTTTCCCACATACAGACACTTTTCGACGCCTCTGCAGCCAACCACTATATAGTATGAACAATTTCTCCTTTTTGCCATTATGTTACCAATTAACTCTATTCAACTCTATTATTTAACCCTTTCCCACATATAGACGCTTTCTGACGCCTCTACAGCAGACGGCTTTTTGAAAAGATAGTGACAAAAAAGGAAACGAGCAATTTCTCCTTTTTGACACAATGTTTTCTACTTTTAGTCATAGGTTATATATCCATTTAATTATAGAGAATTTTCATTTTTTGACAAAGTATGTTTAAAGTCGTCTGCTGCAGAATTGTGGTATGAGGGAAAGGGTTAATTATACTTTCATTTCTATAATTGAACCTAGTCGTTTGCTGCAGATTTGTGGTATGCCAGGGAACGCATTAAAACCGAAACAAATAAAATATTTGTGAAGAATCTCAAATCTGCTGATGAAGTAATAGGCCAAAAAAAAAGGTCAAAAGGAAGCAATTGATCTCGGGCCTTATTACAGTAACATGAGTTGGGTCCCGCTGGGAACCATTTATGGTAATTTCCTCTTTACTGGTTCCTGGCTCTCCTTTTCTAGAATGGTTATCAATTATGATTCTGAATCACAAAAACTGACATTATATAATTATTGATTGGGCCTACCAGTCTCTCTCACACATTATCTCCTTATACATTTCCTCATTTTTGATGCCTTTAAACCCTTTACCACATACATAATGCATACTCTACAGCAGACAACTTTGAAAACATGTAGGCTTAACCCTTTCCCTCATACGACAATTCTGCAGCAGATCGATGACTTTGAACATATTTTGTCAAAAAATAAAAAAATCTCTATAACTGAATGGATAATCTATGACTAAAAATGGAAAACTTTTGTCACTATGTTTTCAAAAAGCTCTCTACTGCAGAGGCGTCAGAAAGCGTTTAAATGAGGAAAAGGGTCAAGTATGAAAAATCTTAATACATGTATATTATTAAACTTGTTAATTGAGTTTGAGCTTAAATCACTGTGGCAAAAGGAAAAGTTGCTCATTATGACCCAATTTCTCCTTAAATTGCCACCATGATTTCAAAAGTGGTATGCTGCAGATATTGTATAATTCGTTTTTAGAGTTTAACCCTTTCCCTCATATAGACGCTTTCTGACGCCTCTGCAGCAGACGGCTTTTTGAAAACATAGTGACAAAAGAAGAAATTGCACAAAACGTGCAATTTCTCCTTTTGCCACAATGTTTTCCACTTTTAGTCGTAGGTTATCCATTCAATTATGGAGATGTTCTATGTTTTGACAAAATACGTTCAAAGTCGTCTGCTGCAGAATTGCCATATGAGGGAAAGGGTTAAAAAGGAGGATTTGCTCATCATGACCCAATTTCTCCTTTGGCCACAATGATTTCAAAAGTAGTATGCTTCAGATCAGTCAGTTATGATCATGGGATTTATTCAACTCCCACATTATGAACAGTTTCTACGATTCTTTATTTTTCGAAAAAATGTTATCGAACAGCAATAAATGCTCCTAATATTTCATACGTTCTCATAACGTTCTTTTTTTTTGCTTCTCGTAAAATGATTAGGTTTCGTTAATTGTACATAATTGTTTGTTATTTATTAAAGGCAAATTTGCTCGATTAAAATGTATTGTTTTGTATTGTATTATGCAGCATGCGGTGCGGGGAAAAGTTACAACGTATTGGAAGAAAATGTTTTATTTTGATTTTCATTCGGGGATTGTGAATTCAAACCCCACCTCAGCCAACATTCTTTTAGACGTTTGATAAAAGTCTCTGTGATGAGCAACATTCTTTTAGACATTTGATAAAAGTCTCTGTGATGAGCAACATTCTTTTAGACGTTTGATAAAAGTCTCTTTGATGAGCAACATTCTTTTAGACGTTTGATAAAAGTCTGTGATGAGCAACAATATTTTAGATGTTTGATAAAAGTATCTGTGATGAGCAACATTCTTTTAGACGTTTGATAACAGTCTCTGTGATGAGTAACATTCTTTTAGATGTTTGATAAACGTCTCTGTGATGAGCAACATTCTTTTAGGCGTTTTAACAGTCTCTGTGATGAGTAACATTCTTTTAGACATTTGATAAAGTCTCTGTGATGAGTAACATTCTTTTAGACGTTTGATAAAAGTCTCTGTGATGAGTAACATTCTTTTAGACATTTGATAAAAGTCTCTGTGATGAGTAACATTCTTTTAGACGTTTGATAAAAGTCTGATGAGTAACATTCTTTTGGGACGTTTGATAAAAGTCTCTGTGATGAGCAACATTCTTTTAGACTTTTGATAAAAGTCTCTGTGATGAGCAACATTCTTTTAGACGTTTGATAAAAGTCTCTGTGATGAGCAACATTCTTTTAGACGTTTGATATAAGTCTCTGTGATGAGCAACATTCTTTTAGATGTTTGATAAAAGTCTCTGTGATGAGCAACATTCTTTTAGACGTTTGATAATAGTCTCTGTGATGAGTAACATTCTTTTAGACATTTGATAAAAGTCTCTGTGATGAGCAACATTCTTTTAGACGTTTGTTAAAAGTCAACATTCGTCTTCCACCAATAGTCTAACAGTCTTAACCCTTTCCCTCATACGACAATTCTGCAGCAGACGACTTTGAACGTATTTTGTCAAAACATAGAAAATCTCCATAATTGAATGGATAACCTATGATGAAAAGTGGAAAACATTGTGGCAAAAGGAGAAATCGCACGTTTTGTGCAATTTCTTCTTTTGTCACTGTTTTCAAAAAGCCGTCTGCTGCAGATGTGTCAGAAAGCGTCTATATGAGGGAAAAGGTTAAAAGAATGCTGAAAACCATGTTAAACTCCAATCAAATAAATCTTATTTCCATTTTCCATTTATGCAACAAGTTTTTCCTCGATGGTTTCACATCAGACAACTCTATAAATATCCTATCAGATAAAGGGATAGAATGTTTTTCGCTGTCCAATATTTGAAGAAGTTCTGTATTTCCTACCGCTACTGACTAGAGGTTTTTTATTCTGTTTGGTCGATTCTTAATCCTTTTCCTCCATTTAGACTTACATGTTTGTAGCGGACAACTTTTGAAAACAATGTGAGAAAAGGAGAAATTTCCCATAATGAGCAATTTTTCCTTTCTGAACAATGTTTTCTATTCTATTTTAAAATTTATCTTTCATTTTTTATAAAGATTTCCCGCATATCAAGAGCTCTAGATAAGGGCCATTTATCATGTTATTAAATCTTTATTCGATACTCAAACCCCATGTCAGTGAGACGATTCTTTTGAGTACCCACAACATGGAGCTTGGAGTAATAAGAGAGGTTTTTGTTGGAAAAAAGTCTGGTTTACTCACCCTTATCTTGTCCTCTGATTATCCCTCGATGTTTTCAAAGTCGTCTTCTGCAGATGTGTTGTTTGTGGGGAAGAATTTGTTTGCTGATTATTGAATGAGAAGTAGCCATGAGAAGTGCTTTTTAACCCTTTCCAACCTGCCGACGCATTTTGACGCAATAGCAGCAGACGACTTTTGGAAACATTGTGGCCCAAGGTGAAATTGCTCATGATGAGCATTTTCTCCTTTGGCCACATTCTTTT
Organism: Serripes groenlandicus; assembly: GCA_031761405.1. Lineage (NCBI taxonomy): Eukaryota > Metazoa > Mollusca > Bivalvia > Cardiida > Cardiidae > Serripes > Serripes groenlandicus. The sequence continues at coordinate 48,424,019 of JASEVX010000014.1, read as the reverse complement.
CAACTCTACTTAACAATTAAGCTTTTATGGAGATTTTTCAGGTTTTTGTCATTATGATTTCAAAGTCGTCTGCTACAGTCTTCACATGCCTTTATGAATATCTAGGAGAACAGATGGAATATCTTTGTATACATATGAAATTACTTTTATTGAATATATTTGAAAACCGTAAATTGTGTTGAATATATTGTAATGGAAGTGTCAAAGGCAGTAGAACAATGTACAATAACCCTTTCCCACATATATAAACTTTCTGATGCCTCTGCAACAGGGAACCATCTTAAAGCAAGCCAATTCTCCTTTTTGCCACAATGTTTTCAAACTCAGTTTAACCCATTTTCCTCATACGACGACTTCGAAAACGTATTGACAAAAATGTGAAATATCTCCATAAATGGGAGTTTAAGAATTAAATAGAGTTGAAAACATTGTCGCAAAAGGAGAAATTGCTTGTTTTGAGCAATTTCTTCTTTTGCCACTATGTTTTCAAAAGTCGTCTGCTGAAGATCCGTCAAAAAGTGTCTATAGGTGGGAAAGGGTTAAAAAATAAAAACATCTTTCAAGTCTTCTGCTGCAGATTTGTTGTATGTGAGAAATGGATTATACAGAATTGTATGGTGAATTTTTAGTAACAATTTTTTTATAATTATTTGAGTTTTGTTTTTAGCAAAATATTATTAAGAATTTCAAGGGAATTTCACTTGCCACAATGTTTTCAAAAGTCGTCTGCTGCAAAGGTATCAGAAGTAGTCTGAATGTGGGAAAGGGAAAAGTTAGCACAATTTTGTGAAAATTTTAAATTAGCGCCACCAGAGAAATTATGGGATATTACAGTAGACAGAGATGTTATGCAAAAGTTATTTATTTTGAAGGAATCCGCCATGACCGAGTGACTGGGGATTTGGATCCAGGTTTCCCGGGTTAGATCCCCAGTTGCAGCGATCATAGTCGAGTTCCCTTTGGGCAAGGCAAATTTACTAGCCTAGTAATGGTTTGTTTACCCAGGGATCATGAATAATTCAACTGTCAATGTGATATAACTAAAAGGATGTTGAAATGGCGTAAAACACCAATAAAAGTTATTTATTTTGTGTATTTTCAGCTCCATCAGGCTACCATTACCTCATTGAAAGGAGAAATCATCGAGCTCCGAAGTCGATTGCAGCGGGAAAATCTTGAACAAAACAGTCTTGAAAAACAGATTAACAAGTTACAGGTTAGTAGAAACCATAAACACTGTTTTTGTGTTGCCTTCCTTGGTCAGAGAGACACAAAGGGGATAGATCTCAGTTGACTGTAATGTCACTTGCTTTGGTCAGAAAGACACATAGGGAATACATCTCAGTAGTCTGTAGTGACACCTGCCTTGGTCAGAGAGACACATAGGGGATACATCTCAGTTGTCTGTAGTGTTGCCTGCCATGGTCAGAGAGACACATAGGGAATACATCTCAGTTGTCTGTAGTGTCGCTTGCCATGGTCAGAAAGACACATAGGGAATACTTCTCAGTTGTCTGTAGTGTTGCCTGCCTTGGTCAGAGAGACACATAGGGGATACATCTCAGTCGTCTGTAGTGTTGCCTGCCATGGTCAGAGAGACACATAGGGAATACATCTCAATCGTCTGTAGTGTTGCCTGCCATGGTCAGAGAGACACATAGGGGATACATCTCAGTTGTCTGTAGTGTCATCTGCCTTGGTCAGGGAGACACATATGGGGATACATCTCAGTTGTCTGTAGTGTCATCTGCCTTGGTCAGGGAGACACATAGGGGATACATCTCAATTGTCTGTAGTGTCATCTGCCTTGGTCAGGGAGACACATAGGGGATACATCTCAGTTGTCTGTAGTGTTGCCTGCCATGGTCAGAGAGACACATAGGGGATACATCTCAGTTGTCTGTATTGTTGCCTGCCTTGGTCAGAGAGTCACATAGGAAATACATCTCAGTCATCTGTAGTGTTGCCTGCCATGGTCAGAGAGACACACAGGGGATACATCTCATTCATCTGTAGTGTCACCTGCCTGCCTTGGTCAGAGAGACACATAGGGAATACATCTCAGTCATCTGTAGTGTTGCCTGCCATGGTCAGAGAGTCACATAGGGAATACATCTCAGTTGTCTGTAGTGTTGCCTGCCATGGTCAGAGAGACATAGGGAATACATCTCAGTTGTCTGTAGTGTAGCCTGCTATGGTCAGAGAGACACATAGGGGATACATCTCAGTCATCTGTAGTGTTGCCTGCCATGGTCAGAGAGACATAGGGAATACATCTCAGTTGTCTGTAGTGTTGCCTGTCATGGGCAGAGAGACACATAGGGGATACATCTCAATTGTCTGTAGTGTAGCCTGCTTCGGTCAGAGATACACATAGGGGATACATCTCAGTTGTCTGTAGTGTTGCCTGCCCTGATCAAAGAGACACATTTGGGATACATCTCATGTGTCTGTAGTGTTGCCTGCCATGGTCAGAGAGACACATAGGGGATACATCTTCAGTGTTGCCTGCCATGGTCAGAGAGACACATGGGGAATACATCTCAGTTGTCTGTAGTGTTGCTTGTATATTAGGATTCACTTTCTGACATGCTTCTATTGACAGGCGACATGTGTGTTTCTTCTAACATTTTCGATGGAATTTGACGACTTTGAAGAAATCCAGGCAAAAATAGTCAATTGAAACCAAACTATTGCAATCGAAATGATTATAACTTAGGTTGACTGTACAAAAAAAAGTATGTGCACTGTTAAATAGTTCTCCAATTCTTATTGAAAACTCAAAATAGGCAAATGTCATGTATAAATAACTTGTAATAACGCAGTAACCGTTGAAAAACATGCCTCTGGTTTTATCAGTCATTGAAGTTAATCAAATATCACCCCCCCATGCATTACAGACGGAGAGAAGGAACCTACAGGAGGACTATGAGGAGAGATTGGAGGAGATCACCTTTAGGTATGAGGAGAGGAACACAGAACTCCACAGTGTTATTGCCGAACTGAGGAAGAAAATAGAGAGACACCAAATCAATGTGATACGGTACCCAGCTTTTCTTTCTGATTTTGTTTCTAGAGGTCAAAGTTCTTCCTTTATTATACCCCCAGATACATAGTGTATGGGGGCTATATAGGAGTCACGCTTGTCGGTCGGTCTGTTGGTCTGTGGACATTTCTTGTGAACACTAATTCTCAGCAACCTTTGGTCAGAATTCAATTTAACTTCACAAGAATGATTGATACCAAGCCTCCAAGCCTAGTTGTGCATATTGTCGGCTTGTTGCACTGGAATTATTTTTAAATGAGTTATGGCCCCTTGAATTTCTCATACATATGTATATTGTCAGGCACCAGCTGGGGGTATTCATCACCTTCAGTGATATTTCTAGTTTCCATGTAAATCAACAGGTTTTAACCCTTAATTGTCAATGTCAATGTCAAACTTTCTTCAATTTTTACAGGTAGGACACCCTTAATCATTGAAAAGAGTAACCTCTCAGTTATAAAATTATTTTTCAGATCTGTACTTGTCTTGGGGGCAAATTGCTGAAGCTAATCAAACAATTAGTTTAGATAATATAGACAAATAAAAACTGATTAGCTGCTATTATATGACTTCTAATTTAGATAGACAATGACACACGATAGCAGATTATGAAACTTTTATACACAACTTTTCACACCTATTAAGACTTAGATTATTAAAAAGCGATAACACGCAACAAGATTTACCCAATCAGTTTAACCCTTTCCCTCATATAGACGCTTTCTGATGCCTCTGTAGCAGACAGCTTCTTGAAAACATAGTGACAAAAGAAGAAATTGCTCAAAATGAGCAATTTCTCCTTTTGCCACAATGTTTTCCACTTTTAGTCATAGGTTATCCATTCAATTATAGAGATATTCTCTTTTTTGACAAAATATATTCAAAGTCGTCTGCTGCAGAATTGTTGTATGAGGGAAAGGGTTAATCCGGACTAATTGACAGTTGAAAATACCAAAATCCTTTGGATTTCCAGACAAATGATAAGTTTTTCATGTGTAAATTGTCACTCTGTTCCCCTTGTTTTTTGGCCAGATCCGGAACGCAGATTTCCGTATGAAAGGAGAATAATAAAGAACAAATAATCCATTCCTGCAATTTCATGTCCGTAGCTCAAATTTTCTGGATAAATGGCGTCCGGATTAACAAGGTTTGACTGTAAATGTTTGCTGTCACAATTTTATTGCTGATCTGAGTAAGAACATAGAGAGACAACAAATAAATGTGATGTTGTACCCAGCTTTGTTTTCCGTTTTGACTTCTAAATGGGTAACCACCCATTGGAATATAAATGTTTGCTGTCACAATGATATTACTGAAGTTAGGAATAAAATAGAGAGACGCCAAATAAATGTGATACGTTACCCATCTTTTCTTTCGGATTTGTTTCTGAAACGGAAACCACCAATTTGATATTAAATATAAATCAATAATTAAAAGGCAGAAAATAGAAATATTGCTGAAATTCTGAATTTAGGAATTAAATACAGACACACCAAATTAATTAAATATGTTAAGTCACCCTGCATATGCAAGAAAAATCATCTGTACTAGGTAAAGGGAAGAAAGGGTTAACTTCTAGATGCGTTTTGACCCATGTGCAGCAGACATATTTTGCCCAAATGTTATCCAGGGGTTGTGAGTTTGAATCCCGGCTCGGCCAACTTTCTTTCCGACCGCCGTGGTCGGGGATTTGAAACCGGGTGTCCCGGGTTCGATCCCCAGTCGCAGCACGACGGTCATGGTGGAGTGCCTTTGGGCAAGGCACATTTTCCAGCCTAGTACTGGTTTGTTTACCCAGGGATCATGAATTAGTGAACTGTCGCCCTGATATAACTGAAATATTGTTGAAAGCGGCGTAAAACCCCAATTAATTCTTTCCGACGATTGACAAAAGTCAATGCGACATGCGTCATTCGTCTTCCACCAATGGGCTATGTGGAAAAGCAGCCAGTTGCTTGGGAAGATTGTTGTGTGGAGTACTGGTGTGAGAAACCCAGGAAATGCATGAGTAGGTGAACTGGCGCTGTGATATAACTGAGAAATTGTTAAAAACAGCATTAAACCCCAATCAATCAATCAATCAATTGCCCAAATGTTTTCAACTGTATTCAATAATTACACTTTTATTTAAGCTGATTTTGTCAAATTCGTCTGCTGTCAGTTTGTTGTATGTAAGAGGGAAAGGGTAAAAGTACAGCAGTATATGGTTAATTTCTGGTAATGGCACATTTCTAACTCTAAAACCAGACTGGTATTTATTTAACCCTTTCCCTCATGTAGACGCTTTCTGACGTCTCTGCAGCAGACGGCTTTTTGAAAACATAGTGACAAAAGAAGAAATTGCTCAGAACGAGCAATTTCTCCTTTTGCCACAATGTTTTCCACTTATAGTCATAGGTTATCCATTCAATTATAGAGATTTTCTATGTTTTGACAACTGTTTTCAAAGTTGTCTGCTGCAGAATTGTCGTATGAGGGAAAGGTTTAAAGTTCTTTTAGAGAAAACTCTTCATTATTAAAAGGAACTATAATTTACCCTTTTCCACTCACAACAATTTTGCAGCAGACGACTTTTAAAACATCTTTTCAAAAATGTGGAAAATCCCTGTTAATGAAAGTATATATAATAGAGTTGAAAATATTGTAGCAAAAGCAGAATTTTCTTGTTTTAAGCAATTTCTTCTTTTGTGAAAATTTGTCACATACATTTCGATAGTAACTGTTGTCCGCAGCAAAGGCATCAGAAAATGTCTGTATTTTGGAAAGGGTTGGGAAATATTTACAGAGAAAACTATCAATTATTAATTGAAATTTTTCTCTGTATTTGACTGTTCTGTTTAACCCTTTTGCCCCGCATATAGATGCTTTCTGATGACTTTGCAGCAGACGTCTATTGAAATGAATTTGAGCAGACGACTGTTGTAAACATTTTGGCAAAAGGAGAAATTTCTTCTTTTGCCAAAATCACACAATGTTTTCAATTTTATTCAATAATTATAATTATTTATGGAGATTTTCAATATTTTTGCCGATATATTTTTACAAGTCGTCTGCTTCAGATTTGTGGTATATGGGTAAGTGTAGAGAAAATAGCATTTCAGGTCGAGTTAATAGAGGATATTTCATGAGTGTTTATTTATTATCACTTTTATTAAACAAGTTTACTGAGATGATATGCGGCAAGCCTTGGCAAGCGTCATATTCGGCTTAGTTAACAAGATAATTAAAAGTGATAATAAATAAATACAAATTAGATATTCTATTTATCACATAATGTGATTTATGAGGTGTTGTTCGCCAAAGTGACTTACGTTATAACATCAAACCGCTGATGTGACATCATTTTCATTGTTTAGTGTCTGCGTCGTAACAAAGACATTAGCATTAGACTGGAAACCAAACTAGTAGTGTCATATGATATTTATGTAATGGGAATTTGACACTCCCAGAGAGGGCTTTATGTGATCATAATTAATATTCAACTTATTCTATTCACAGAGAGGAAGATGAAGAAGACTATGACCCAGCTCTCAGTACTAAAAGTCAGGATGGGGAGAACACAGTCGGGTCCCAGCCTCAAACATGTGGTAATGAACAGTTTCAGAACTTTAACACTTTAACCCCTTTCCCACATCACAGCAAATCGGCAACAGACGACTTTGAAAACATACACGAAATTGTTAGGAAACTCCCTTTAAATAAAAGTATAATAATTGAATAGAGTTGAAAACATGGTGACAAAAAGAGAAAATTGCTCGTTTTGAGCAAGTTCTTTTTTTTGTCGCAATGTTTTCAAAAAGCTGTCTGCTGCAGAGGTGTCAGAAAGTGTAATGAACAGTTTCAGAACTTTAACACTTTAACCCCCTTTCGACATTCAGCAAATCGGGAGCAGACGACTTTAAAAACATACCCGAAAAAAAATTGTGGAAACTCCCTTTAAATGAAAGTACAATAATTGAATGGAGTTGAAAACATGGTGACAAAATGAGAAATTGTTCGTTTTGAGCAATTTCTTCTTTTGTCGCCATGTTTTCAAAAAGCTGTTTGCTACAGAAGTGTTAGAAAACATCTATATGAGGGAAAGAGTTAACCCCCTTTCCCACATACAGCAAATCTGGATCAGACAACTTAGAAAACTTTCCCTCATAAATACGCTTTCTGACGCCTCTGCAGCAGACGACTATTGAAAGCATATTGACAAAAGAAGAAATTGCTCAAAACAAGCAATTTCTCCGTTAGACACAATGTTTTCAACTCTATTCAATAAGTGTGTCTTCATTTAGGGAGATTTCCATATTTTTGCCTTGATCTTTTCAAAGTCGTCTGCTGCAGATATGTTGTATGTGGGAAAGCGTTAAGACTTAAAAATGGAAAAGTTCTATAAAAGAAACTTTAATTATAATATTTAAAAGACAAACAGAGAAATTGCTCATCATCATTTACCACAGTGCTTTGAAAAGCTGGTTGCTGCAGAAATGTGAAAATGCGTCTATAAGTGGAACAGAGTTCATCAACTAACAGGCATAATGGTTTAACCCCCATTTCTCACATATAACAAATCTGGAGCAACTTTGAAAACGTTTGACCAAAAATGGAGAACTGCTCGTTATGAGCAGTTTCTCCTTTTGCCTCAATGATTTCAAAAGCTGTCTGCTTCATAGCGCCAGAATGCATCTGTATGTGGGAAAAGGTTCAACTTATTTATTCTAATAATGTAATTCTAATAATTCTAATAATGTACTTATTTACACTTCCTGTAATGTCTCTCGTGAACATTATAAGTGCAAAGATAAACCCTTTCCCACTTGCAGATGCATTTTGACACATCTGCAGCAGACGCCTTTTGAAAACATAACAGCAAAAGGAGAATGTTGGAAAGGGTTAATGATGATCAGCCTGCTATCAACTATGCCGTCAATTGAGCGATAGAGAGAATATATATTAGACAATTTTAGAAGATTTATGGAATTAAAAATATGTTGAATGCACTGCACCAATTATGATTAACCCTTTCCCACCTGCGTTCTTTTCTAATAGTAATATATTTCACTGTAAACTACATTGTGACAAAAGTTGTCTGCTGCAGAGGTTTCTGGACAGCTTCTATATGTGGGTGATTGTTAACCCTTCCCCCCATATAAATGTTTTCTGACGCTTCTGCAGCACTCCGCTTTTTGAAAACATAGTGACAAAAATGAAATTGCTCAAAACAAGCAATTTCTCCTTTAGCCACAATGTTTTCCAATTTTTGTCATAGGTTATCCATTCAATTATAGAGATTTTCTATTTTTTGATAAAACATGTTCAAAGTCTTCTGCTGTAGAATTGTCATATGAGGGAAAGGGTGAAACTTATTTATTTTACAACGATAGTTCCTTTTGCCACCTATAGACACATTCTGATGCATCTACAGCAGATGTTTTTTGAAAACATCATGACAAAAGGAGAAATTGCTCAAAACAAGCAATTTCTCCTTTTGCCACAATGTTTTCCACTTTTTGTCCATTCAATTATGAAGATTTTCTACTTTTTGACAAAATACGTTTTAAAGTCGTCTGCTGCAGAATTGTCGTATGAGGGAAAGGGTTAAGTAGGTTGTATTTTAATCTATTTATAGACATGGCTGACCTTAATTCTGAACTGTCCAGAGTCGTAACGGAACTGGAGACAGCCATTCATGAAAGGCGGAGCAAAACTGATGATGTGGGAGGAGTCAATGACTCCGTTATTGAGGGGACTGAGGATGATGGGATTGAAGAAAAGGCCTTGGAGGTTAGTATTGTGTGGTTCCGGTGTGTTCTGAATGCATGGAAGGCTTAGGAATGTTATTTCTGAAAATTTATTTGATTTGATCATTTTTCTTTTCGACCAAAAAAGTTGTCTGCTGCAGGGACATTAACCCTTTCCCACATTCAACAAATCTGCAGGAGATGACTTTGAATACAGCTAGGCAAAAACATGGAAATTACTCATAAATGAAGTTATAATTACTGAAGAAAATTGAAAACATTGTGACAAAAGGAGATATTGCTTGTTTTGAGCAATTTCTTCTTTAGTCACATTGTTTTCAAAAGTCGTCTGCCGTAAAGGCGTCAGAAAGTGTCTATATGAGGGAAAGGGTTAAAAGTCATATATACAAGGAAAGGTTAACCCTTTCCCTCATATAGACGCTTTCTGACGCCTCTGCAGCAGACAGCTTTTTGAAAACATAGTAACAAAAGAAGAAATTGCACAAAACGTGCAATTTCTCCTTTTGCCACAATGTTTTCCACTTTTAGTCATAGGTTATCCATTCAATTATAGAGATTTTCTATGTTTTGACCAAATACGTTCAAAGTCGTCTGCTGCAGAATTGTCGTATGAGGGAAAGGGTTAAACAAACTAATATTTCTTGATTGTAGGGGAAAATATACTAAAGCCTTTCCCACATACAGATGTTTTCTGATGCAGACAACTTTTGAAAACAATGTGACTAAAGAAGAAATTGCTCCAAACAAGCTGGAAGTTAGAACATTTTTTTAAACCTTTTCCTACACTTTCTGACGCCTCTGAAAGCATTGTGGCTAAAGGAGAGAGATGTTTTCAACTTAATTCAGTAATTGTTCTTCCATTTATAGTTTCCATATTTTTGATCACACGTTTACAAAGTTGTATGTTGAAAAGATTTGAGGCAAAGTCTTAAAAAAGTTATACAGTCAGACCTTTGCTAAAGACCACCTTTGTATAGCAATTCCCTGTCTTTAACAACCACACCTGTAATTAAAGACCACATGTGAACAAAGACCAAATTGTTTTCTTCCTATGAGTAGTCTTTAAACACAGGTTGTATTTTATACATTCCTGATCAGGTCTGTAAGAAGATGGAGGACTTTAGCTTTGACTCAACTCCTCCCAGTCCGCCTTCTAGAGGAGGGCTTAGACCTGCAACCTTCCATCCACCACCACCTCCCCCACCCAATGAATTTCCTGACCCTGGTTACCTGCAGGAAGAGATCAACTCTTTGAGAACGGAAAACAGTACCCTTCAGGTAAGAATATTTAGAGTCATTTGATTGGATCATGTGTAAGTGACCTTTCAGGTGAGAATATTTAAATTGATTTCATTGGATGATGTAAGTCACCTTTCATTTTAGTAATATGTAGAGTGATCTGATTGGTTGATGTATTAGTCAGCCTTCAGTACAGAATATTATTGGATGATGTATGAGTGACACTTCTTTTGGACTGATTTGATTAGAAGATGTATGAGTCACTCTTAACCCTTACCCACATACAGACGCTTTCTGACGCCACTATTGAAAATATTGAGGGAAATAGAGATATTGCTCATACTGCCACAGTGTTTTCAACTTTATCAAATACTTACACTTTCAATAGTAGATATTTTCTATATTTTGCTTAGATGTTTTGAAAGCGGTCTGCTGTAGATTTGTCATGTGTGGTAAAGGGTTAAGGTATTGTCTATGGATTGTTTCGATTGCAAAGCTGCAGAAGTCCATTTTAAGACTTCAGTTTTTTTAAAGGGTTAGCAGATTTTAGATATAACAGATTGCCTTAATGCAGTACTGCTTAATGTCATATCTCTGAATCTGCTTTACCTGTAATTTGGAAACTTTGTATTTTCAGAAAGAGTTTGCTATAAATGTACATTTTCTAGCTCCTTACAATTCATCATCAACTCGGCTATCCCAGTTCTTTGATTGTTTAGACTTTTTTCCTCGTGACAGGGTCATCAAGGGTATACAGGGATCCGCCTGTATGTAAATGCCCCAACGATGTCATCGCTGTAGCGACTTCATTTCTGATCCGATTATCATTAAACTTCACACACATGTTCACTCAATAGCATTGCCTTTTATACAAATTCGCTTTTCGGCGACCGAGGTCAAATGTCAAGGTCACAGTGACTATTATACTTCTTTACAAAACAACGTCATCGCTCTAGCAACTTTTCTTCTTATCTGATTGTTATGAAATTAGGCAAGGTTGTTCACTATTATCGAGTTTTATACCAGTTCGCATTTCATCGACCTAGGTCAATGTGACCATTAAAAATCTGTAAGAAACATTGTTTTAGCTCTAGGGACTTTTTTTCTCAACCAATTGTTATATAACTGAATAAATATGTTCACCAGCATAGCCTCTTGTACAAGTTTATGTTTCATTGACCTAGGTCAAAGGTCTTCTACGATATGAAACGACATCATCGCACTTGCGACTTTATTTCGTGTCTAATTGTGATTAAACTTGAGACATCAATTTTTCTACAAATTTGCATTTCACTGACCTAGGTCAATGGTCAAGGTCACAGTGACTATTAAAAGTCTGTAAAAAACGATGTTGTAGCGACTTTATTTCTTATCCCATTGTTATTAAAATTACTACTTAATATGTTCACAAGCTTCGCCTCTTTCGGATTTCGGGTTTCACTGATCTAGGTGAAAGGTCAAGGTCACTGACTATTATATGTCTGTGCCAAATGACCTCATTGCTCTAGTGGCTTTATTTCTTATTGATTGTTATAAAACTTAACACACATGTTCACCAGCATCAGCTATTGTATGCTTTTGCATATCATGGACCTAGGTCGAATGTCAAGGTCAGAGCTTCTGTTTATCAGTTGTAAGAAATGACATCACTCTTACGACTTTATTTCTTATCCATTGTTATGAAACTTAAATCATATGTTTACAATCAAGTTGCTATTAACGTACAAGGTCAAAGTTCAAGCTCTCCGTACTTCTTCGCTCTAGCACTTTCATTTGTGAACTGAATTCCTTCATATTCCAAAACAGGTTCAGTGTCAAGAGAGCTTGGAGGAGTTTAATTATACTATCATTTTTTAGAGATTATCTAAATTTTGGACTTGATATTTTCAATGTCATCTGCTGTTGATTTCTTGTGTGTGGGAAAGAGTTAGCTTTGATGTTTCATTAATATTTATTTATGATTACACAGGAGCAGATAATCAAACAGAAGTAGAACTACAGAGATTTAGACTTGCCCTCGCTAATTTAACAGACGAAAAGAATAAATATAAAAAACAGGTATGAATTGGGAAATAGATTTTACTTTGTTATGATTGACTGGTTTGAAGTCCATGCTGCAATTTACTTAATCCTTTTACCCTTCCTTTCCCTCATATAGATGCTTTCCAAAGTCTCTGCAGCTAACAGTTTTTTTAAAACATTGTGGAAAAAGAGGAAATTGCTCATCATGAGCAATTTCATTTTTTTCCGCAATGTTTTCTACTTTTAGTCATTGGTTATCCATTCAATTATAGAGATTTTCTATTTTTTGACAAATATGTCAAAGTCGTCTCCTGCAGATTTCTTGTATGTGGAAAAGGGTTAACACAGTCATATAAACTCTTTCTGATGCCTCTGCAGCAGAACATTTTTGAACAAGGAGAAATTGCTCTTTAAGGTACAAATTCTCTTTTTGTCACAATGTTTCAAATCATTTAAAAGATTTTCCATATTTTGGACTTGATAATCTCAAAGTCGTCTGCTGCAGATTTATTGTATGTGGAAAGGGTTGACCATAAAATGAGCCGTTCCATGAGAATACCAACATTATGGACTCTGCGTAATGTATCAACCAAGATTCGCCTGCGCAGTCCGCGCGAGCTAATCCGGGCCATCACAGGGAGATAGAGGTATAGAGTAGAGATTCCTGAAACAGAAAATCCACAGGCGGCGAAAATTGTCTGTCCGGGTTAGCCTGCGTGGCATGCTTTGGCTGATCTGGGTCGATACTTTACTCAGAGTCCACAATGTTGGTCTTCTCGTGTAACAGCTTAAATGTATTATAGGTTGTAGCAGAACTATTTTACACATAGATGTCAGTGTCAACTGTTAACCTTTCCAACAAATCAGCAGCAGACGACTTTGAAAACATCCGAAAAATGGAAAATCTCTTAACATCGTGGCTAGATCCCCTCTTAGGGTGGTCAGGATTGAGTGCCTTTGGGCAAGGCACATTTCTTAGCCCAGTACTGGTTTGTTTCCTCAGTTATCATGAATAAGTAAACTGTTGCAGTGATATAAATTAGATACTGTTGAAAATGGCGTTAATCCTCAATAAATGTGCTGCTTTGAATGTTTCATAGTCAAGTACTGATTGTTTCCTCAGGAATCAAAAATAAGTAAACTGTTGCAGTGATATAAATTTGATAAAGTTATAAAATGGTGTAAACGTCAATAAATTTTTGCTGTTTGATGATCTAGGTTGTAGACCATCAATCCAAAAAAGACAGTTCGGGAAGTCCAGTGAACAGTCGAACATCCACCCCAACAAAATCACAACACCATCATAATAATATAGATAGGTAAGTTCCCTTTTTATACGCCCGTTTTGAAAAAACGGATCGTATTATAGTTTTACCTGCGGCGTACGGGCGGGCGGCGTCCAGTATGTTGTCAGCTCAATAACTTTCGAAGCCTTTGTCCAATCATCACCAAATTTGATCAGAATGTGTATTGGGATAATATCTCGGACAAGTTCGATAACTAGCCATATCGCTTTAGTCAATCAAGAGTTATCGCCCTTTAATTATAGAAATTACCCAAAATTAGTCTTGTCAGCTCAATAACTTTAGAAGCCTTTGTCAAATGATCACCAAATTTAGTCAGAATGTGTATTGGGCTAATATCTCGGACAAGTTCGATTACTAGCCATATCGCTTTAGTCAATGAAGAGTTATTGCCCTTTTATTATAGAATTACCTTAATTTGATCTTGTCAGCTCAATAACTTAAGAAGCCTTTGTCCAATCATCACCAAATTTAGTCAGAATGTGTATTGGGATAATATCTCGACAAGTTCGATAACTAACCATATCGCTTAAGTCAATCAAGAGTTATCGCCCTTTAATTATAGAATTACCTAAAATTGGTCTTGTCAGCTCAATAACTTTAGAAGCCTTTATCCAATCATTACTAAATTTGGTCAGAATGTGTATTGGCATAATATCTCGGATAATTTTGATCACTAGCCATATCGCTTTAGTCAATTGAGAGTTATCACTCTTTAATTATAGAAATTACCTAAAATTGGTCTTGTAAGCTCAATAACTTTGGGAGCTTTTGTCCAATCATCACCAAATTTAGTCAGAATGTGTATTGGCGTAATATCTTGGACAAGTTCGATAACTAGCCATATTGCTCCAGTCGATAGAGAGTTATGGCTCTTTAATTATAGAAATTACCTAAAATTGGTCTTGTCAGCTAAATAACTTGTAAAGCCTTTATCCGATCATCACCAAATTTAGACAATATGTTTATGGGCAGAATATCTTGGTTACGTTTGATAACTTACAACGTTATCTTAGTCACTACACAATTATGTCCCTCGAAATGGCCAAAAAACTGTACTAACAGTGTCCGCTCTCTAAGTTTGGCTGACGTACAACCAATTACCACTATACTTGGTCTCAAAAAAACAGGACGGGCGTATTTTGTGACATTTGGCGCTCTTGTTCCATATTGTTTTCAAACTATCATAAAATGATACATCCATTTATAGAAAATCATTTTCTGCAGATTTTTTTTGTAATTCATATTTATCATGGATGGCATAGAGTGTTTGACTCTTAGTCCTTTCCCACATACAATAAATGTGCAGCAGACAACTTTGGACATTTTGAAGCAAAAATAGGACAAATTTCTTCAAATTAATGTAAATTTTGTTGATAGAGTTGAAAACATTGTGGCAAAGGGGAAATTGTTCATTCTGAGTAATTTCTCCTTTTATCACAATGTTTTCAAAAGTCTTCCACGTCTGAGAGCGTCTGTATGTGCGATATCAAACGCTGTCTGGTTTCGTCTTCGAGATTTTTCCACATCAGCAGCGTGAATACTGGTTATGCTCCCGGAAGAAGACATCCTGCATGTTTAAAATAAGCTGAAAGCTTGTTTCACAATCAATGTTAAATAAATATGATTAATACTTGACCCATGGTCTAGGGAAACCATCTTTAATATTTTCCCTTATGAGGACACTTTCTAACACCCCTGCAGCAGATGACTTTTGAAAACATTGTGGCAAAGGGAGAAATTGCTCTATATTTCTACTTTTCAAAAGTCATTTGCAGCAGATGCATCAAGATTATTATATCTCTTCGAAGAAGAGGGGGTATATAGGAGTCACTGTGTCTGGCTGTCTGTCGGTTAATAATTTAACTTTCTAAATCCACTGTGTCTAATTTTAGAACTTTATGTATTCATTTCGATTGCCCAACTGGGCAAGGCACATTTCCTAGTCTTGTTCTTGTTTAGTAATCAACAAAGGAATTAGAATAAGTGCACTGTTGCAATGATAAAACTTAAATTCTGTGGTAAATGACATAAAACTTAAATAAAGTTGAAATAGTTTAAATTTTTAGCTCACCTGTGCACGAAGTGCTCAGGGTGAGTTATTGTGATCGCCCTATGTCCGGCGTCCGTTGTCCATCGTCCGTCGTCCGTCGTCCGTCGTCCGTCGTCCGTCAACATTTTCTCCTCTGTAACCGGTGGGTCAACTGGGATGAAACTTCACAGAAAGCATCCTCTCAATGGCCTCACCAGAATTCCTTAAAATGTTTGGGATCCATGCAGAATTCTGGTTTCCATGGCAACGAAATGAAAAAAACTTCAAAATTCTTAAAAAATCTTCTCCTCCGAAAGTGTCAGGCCGATTTTCAAATTATTTTGTAGAAATGATCCTTGGGTGAACCTCTATCAGATTCCTTCAAGCCATGTTGATTGGTAAAAAAACATGGCCGCCAGGGGGGGGGGGGGGGGGGGGGGGGGGCTATTTTGCCGTATA